>CAEMYA010000545.1:142641-173634 GCA_903131615.1 Diplodus sargus | reverse complement strand
CACACACACACACACACACACACACACACACACACACACACACACACACACACACACACACACACACACACACACACACACACACACAGCTGCTTTCTAACAAGCTTCATATTCCTAGATCAAAATCTGCCACTACAGGATGGATTACCGCTGCAACTATTGATTGTTTTCTTTACCAATTAAGATGCTAATCTGCTACTTTCTCAATTAATCAATTAACTGTTTGGTCTTCCGGCGGTCCAGTATTCAGAAAACCCAATAGCCTGACAAATCTTGTCCGACAGCCCATTATCCTGACAAAAACCCATTGATCTGAAAATACACAATCTCCCTGCAGCTGTTTGCTCAGTGACCACCAGGGGGTTTAGTTTTAATGGACTAAATCTCCAGCATCAAACCAAAGCACGGTTTAAGTGATTTCAGTGAACAAAATGAGATGAGAGTTTAACTTTAGGTGCACCAGAAAAAGTCAATCTTTGTTTCCCAGAGTCCACAAACATATTTGGTAAAACCGAAGATGTTTAGCCAACTATGACTGAAGAAAAATGTCGAAGCAAAAGCGATCAATTCTCACACTTTTACATATTTTGCTGGCAAAATGACACAGACAGTTAATCAGTTATCAAAATAGTTGCCTATATTTCTGTCAGTCAGCTGAGCAATTAATTACTGCAGCTCCAGAACGAGTATTTCTGTCTCCAACACAAGAGCGAGATTTGATTTCTGACACACTTGCACGAGCAGATTTGGATCGGAAAGAGTTTGAAGCCGCCAACTTGGTTTTTTTTTAGATACAAAGTAGTTTCGGCACAAATCTGGAGAACTGGCAAGTGAAAAAACGTGTACAAATATACATCTGGACACTGCGGTGGAAGAACCGGTGGGGCTCGATCAGAACAAAACTAAGAATCTACATGCATGAAAAGAACTTCTTGATCACAAACAAAGTATTCCTAATAAACATGTTGTGTTGCATCATCAGAACTGGACTAAATAAATGGAATATGTGGGCGACTTCCTCCTAAAAATATCTCAACATGGGCTGAATTACAAAAAATGACTTAATAAGAGTGGATGTTTTGTACAAGCATAAAAAAACTCACTATATCTCTTCACACCACAACGTATACCGATAGAAGATCGCAGTAAAGTAATGGCTCTCATCCACCAGGACTATCAACATGATTACTCCCACACAAACAGTATTACACACAGTTACTACGACGCACTAGTGGTTTGTTTTAAAAATAGATATTTGCGGTGTTTGTAACTGAGCGTGTGTGTCTCTTATATATTTGTATCTTTACATTTGAGTTTTAGACGTAAAGAATGGCGACGTGTTTGGAAGGAAAGGTCACTTTGGCCGCTCCGCAGTTCTTCAGAAAGCTGTTTGACAGTTTGGACTTTGTTCAGGATTATGGTCAGATTTACAGTCAGGGCAAAAACGGGGGATTAGACATTGTCATTGTTAGTTTATTTGTTTAGCACTTATCAAAACCTGATGTAGTTCCTCAGGGAGGCTCGAACAACAAGTGCTCGGTCTCTGAAGCGGACGACACGCTGGGTGGTTTTGGGACGGCAGTTCCAGAATATATATTCTAGGCCAGGTCATGGAGGGCTTTAAAAGTCAAATGGTTTTTGTCAGGAGTCTTTGCGATCGGGAGTCTGGTGATTAATTTCTGCTTAATAACTGTCAAAAGGCCGACGCAATCATCCAACTGTGAGGGAATAAACGCACGAACGATAGTTTGACTGGCATTAAAACTCGGCGGAGGTCGAATTCTGGCATTATTGTACGACTGGATAATGCTGAGTCAAAGAGAACACTCTGGTTCGTGACGTATTTGTAGTCGTGATGGTTAAAGTCAGTGTTACTTTTGTCTATGAGGGTCCTCAAAAGAATAGACGTACCAACGTGTGTGCAGAGGTCAGTCTAGGATTGTGCTGATTCAACAAAGAATAAAAAAGGCAGTTTGTGCCTCCTCGGAGGATTAAATTGGCAGGTCGTTAGCACTTTAACCTCTGCCGTGACTGCACTGCCTGAAAAACCACACCAGCTACACAACTTCACAAACACACATCTTAAACGACCACAGAATGCAAACGCTGCCTCCCTTCCTCTTTTTTACCCGGCGTGGGAGCGGAGGGTGTGAACAGAATGAAAATGAGAGGATGCGAAAAGGAGAAGAGGAGGAGGAGGAGGAGGAGAGAGGGACGAGAGATGGTCGTAACCTTGAGAAGACACAGCGAGGGGAAAGAGGAAAGAAGGCCGAACTTAAGGGTTGTTTAAAGGGAAGTGTGGGGAGAGGGGTGAGAGAGCGAGGAGGGTGAGGGAGGGGAGATGGACACAGAAATTAAAAATAGGAAGTGAGGCGAGGCGGGAAGTATTGATGAGGTCAACGGAGTCACAAGGAGGAGGGAGGAGAAAAAGTGCGACAAATTTTTCATAAATAAAGTCAAACTCATCGATTTGTCACATCAGTCGATATGTTTGTGTGTGTCAACTTTTGGTACGTGTTTTGTGAGTCTCACAAACGAGGGAGTGGACAGGATGAAGTTTTCTGTACGTGTGTATGTGTGTTTGTGTGTGTGAGTGTGTGTGTTTGTGTGTGTGTGTGTGTGTGTGTGTGTGTGTGTGTGTGTGTGTGTGTGTGTGTGTGTGTGTGTGTGTGCGCGCGCCATGAGTTGCAGTCACGCCAAGGCTGCTGACAGGATCACATGGTATTTCTCGGGGTGATGAAGTGCATTCTGCGTGGTTGTTTGACTCAAAAGTTGTTGCTCTGTGGGTGGCCACGGAGATTGTAACCAGAGCAACAACAATATAAAAAAAAAAAGAAGAAGAAAATGTTGCTTCACATACCTCGGCCCTGGGGGAGGAGAAGAGGTCCATCTTCGGTTTGATTGTTTTCCTAAACGACACAGAGAAACAGAGAAAAGACGATGAATGTAAGTGAACATAAACGCTGCAGGTGTGATGAACATCAGGACAGGTTGAGTCTTGATGGTATGAAGGTGAAGTGGAGCGATATTTGCTTCGGCATAGTTACACACTTACTACTGATTTACAGTAGCCAATAGTGCTGAATGTGCGTTATGACTTCCCAGTGACTGAACAACGCGGCCTCCAAGAAGTTGGACGGCAGCTTGAAAACAGGGACTTCGGTACCAAGGTGGTTTTCTCAACAGGTGTCCCGACACGCCAGCGCTACGTCAGACAGGACTTCTGTTTATATATCCATGGCGGTTATGAAATTAAGAAAGCGTTTAATGGACTAGTATGTGTCCCCGAGTGCAGGATGAGCTATCAGCCGTTTTTACTGTATTACAGGAAATGACAAACTCTAAAACACCTAAAAAAAAAGACTTATTTGCCTTTATCGGGCATCATACTAGCCTACAGGTGAGGTGAACATCGATTGTGACTTCACGGGAACTAATTTGAAGTCTGAAGTTTTTACCTTTAATCATAGTTCCTGTCAGAACCAATCGGTGTAGTTATTATTAGCCAGGCTAGCAGCAAAGTTACAGAAATGGCAATGTTGGTCAGGTCTATCAATTTGGTCCAGACTGAAATGTAGCATGTTGTTGGTTCACTGTGAAATGTTTCAACCACTGCTGGATGTGTGAAGATGCTCTTTACTGGAGACATTCTTGTTCCCCTCAGGATTGATTGTAATAACTTTGATAATCCTCAAAATATCCATTTATTCAATACTTAACACCTGCAAATGATTGCAGCTGTGCAGAGAAAAAAAAAGAAGAAAAAAACGGACCAATTTCAGGTCCAAATCTTAAAATCTGGACAAAGAAAATGCTCGATATAGACAGAACCTTTTAAGGAAACTCCTCCAGGGTTGAATACAGCTCATCATTAATCGTTTAGTCATCATCTGTAAAATACTGGAACCGTGTGACAAAACACATCTGGTTTCCAGGAAAAGTTGAGACTAACATGAGGCAACATTCAAAAGAGGAAATATCACAGTTCCTTTTAAAGTTCCAACACAAACAGTCACACCTCCGTATGAATAAAGGCAGGTTCGCTGCAAGAACAGAGGAAGTAATGAGCGTCTACATTTGCATCATTTCCTGTTGAGAGAGTCCACCTTCACCACATCTCCTGCTGGTGTAACCCTATGGGCAAATCAGAAGCACCCGTGGCCGTTATGAATGAGGAAGTGGGACATAAAAAAGGGTAATAAGTCTCGGCGGAGTTTTCTCAATGCCAAATTTATGTATCCTAGCCTCCATCTTTTCCTCGCTACTTAACTGCGTCCATTTATGATGCGAGGGAGACGGGCGGGGATAAGATGGGAGGAAATCAAGGCGGCACTTATTTGCCAAATGGGACGTCATAACTCAGGACTGCCTCGTTTTAATTTAACATAAAATATGTATGACTTTCTGCACAGCTGCATCACCTTTTCACCGGGCTGAGGGGACGACTGCTCTGTTTTTAGGTCCTGGTTTAACCGTGACACTGCAGGATTCTGTTGAACCTGATGCTCCGTCTGTAGATGCTGATGCCACTCATATCATTAATCAATATACAGACTTAATGTCACCCTGAGGAGCTTTTCAGCTGCTACATCTGGCTTTGCCATATCAACCCGAGCCATGCATTTACATTTCCATCCCCGGTTTAAGCGTGCAAAGTTGAGCCGAGCTGCACCCGAGATGGCGTCTCAAAACGGGCTTCACTGACGTCTCGTGACCTGGGCCAAATCATAACGACCTCAAACCAAGCGTACATTTAAAAACTTAACTTGTGTCTGTGCAGGAGACGTTTTTAAAAGACTCTGTGTGTGTTCAGTTCTCAAGACTGTTGTAGCTTCTAGCTGAATTTTTTTCTTCAGACATTCCGATATCTGCTTTCTTTTACTGTTTCATCAGCTTCACTTTCAGCTGTTTCAGAAGGGAAATAAAACGTGTTTATCACCGAATAAGACAAGCTTTGTTAGCTGCTATTCTTTGATATTATTGTAAAGGAGGCAGAGCTGCTGCTTTGACCAAATGTCTAATCAGTAAAGACACAACTTCAAGCAGTTAGCTTGACCGTAAGATAAAATGCCGTGCTGGACTGACCGATTAAAAATGAGTCAAGTTACAAAAGTTAGGTGATAGAAGCCTGATCGACGAGCTAAAAGTTTCTAATACCTGGTTAATAGATCTCTCTGGTTTGTGGTGTTTAATTGATTTACATGTTTGGTTGAATATGCTTGAATGTGCTTCTGCCTTTTTTTTTGTACGTGCTCTTTTTTAGCGGAGGAAAACTGACACTCGTACGGTAACACATTCAAGTAACCGCTATAATTATTAACAGAATTTAAATAATCGACACTTTTCAAGGTTTATGCTTTTGCTTTCCATCCTTCTCCTCTTTTTATGGCCCCCTCATGCTGTTGGAGGGCCCTCCCTCCATCTTATCCTCCATATTCACACAAAACCTGAACCTCATCTGCTCCGACTACTTCAATTTCAAAACTTTATGTAATTCATTCATCATTTCAAGTGGTGAAAACTGCTCTTTAAAAAGGCCTAATGGCACTAGATTGATACTAATTGTGGAACCATTTCAAAGATAGCGGACGCAATTTTACATCTCCGTGATTAAAAAGCCTTCGATATTTCACAGACTGGGGTCACATTTGGAGACCCTGCAGGATTTCTTAATCACATAATAATGTATGCAAATAAATTAGGGCACAAAACAAGCCCTCGAACACCAACAAACAGTGCCCTTCATCAGCACTAATGCAGGTGCTTCAGCAGCTGGCACCTTTGCACCCTCAAACACTTTGTATAACTCAAGTATTGTCTCCTCTGATTCGAAGCTCTCGTGATAAACAATCTGCCTGTTGTGAATATATTCATATATTCATATTTAGTCACATCTGGCCTGCTGCTCAGGGGATTCAGCAAAGATGCTTTGTAGTAATACCAGTCATTCTCTCAGTGCTTTTAGCACCATGTGTGCGCAGGGGCTTACACTTTGCGGGTAGGTGGGCGGAGGCGCCTGAGGGCTCGTGGCTGATGCTGGCTGTCCTGGTCAGTCTGGTAGAAAAACATCCTGAGAGCCTCGTCGACCAGAAACCACGTTGGCAGGCCGAGCAACCTCTGGGAGGGAGGAGAGAGAGGGAGAATGAGGCAAGAGGGATGGGAGAAGGGTTGGATAACAAGAAAGAGAGGGAAGAGAGATGAGGAGAAAGGTAATGACGCAGCGTTTGAGAGGAAGACGGGTGGAGACGGAGGAGAGAGGGAAAAGGAGGGAAGTCAAAGTGAATGGTGGGAGAGGTCCGAGCAGAAAAAGGGGGTTTTATGGAGAGTGGGACTTTGATGGAAGAGGGGATGGAGATGTAGGGTGGTGGGATATGGAGGAGACAAGGGTGCAAGGAGTGGATGAAACAGAGGAGACGAAGCGAGAAAGATTACAAGTGCAAGGCAAGCGAAGGCGAGAGAGTGTGGCAGAGTGAGAACCACGTAGGTTGCGGGCAAAAAAAAAAAAAAAGTAAAGCAGAAAAAGAGAAGTGAGCGAGTGGGAGAAAGAGAACCTGATCGTGTTTTTAGCGATGGAGCAACGCTGAAACATGTCAAAAGTCCCACAACTACAGTCAGTCAGACGTGATGTGGGCACAGGGCAGAGCAAAGAGAAGAGAGCAGCAACGCCTACATGTTGGGCTCCATCTGCAAAACTCCTGCTGAAATATCCGAGTCAGTGCTTATCCACCTACAGCATTGTTCAGCCCACCAAGTTGTAGGCTCCTGCACCGCACGCTGCAGAAGAAAAGCCGAGCATGCCAACAGCTCGGCAACCTCTGCAGAAGAGAAAAGACGGCAGCGTGCATTAAAATTAGACGTGATCACCTTCATGTACGTGTTCAGGTCGGGGATCCTGCTCTCTGCAATCTCCCTCTTGTTGCCCATGAAGACTTTTCCTGCAGAGAAAACACATATCACAATTAGAAAGGTGCAGGAACACAATCACCGCGGGGTCAGATGTACAGTGTAATCAAGGCCTGTGTAATTTACCCCCCTCCACACACACACACACACACACACACACACACACACACACTGTAAACTGGTATTTATAGAAGCACAGCGTGTAGAACGTGCACAGCTCACACACATCGAGCCTCAGACCAGGTGAGCAGATGTTTCGTTCGAAGATGTAATTCTATTCTATTTATAACGTGAACTTCACTCACTGAATATGATCGTTTACAGTCCGCACACAAGGAAGACTGACTGTAGAGAAACTCTACTAGCGTATGACATGTGAACGTGGAAACGATACACAATTCAAAAACTTTAAAAATCTGCTTCACAAATGCTTTATGAAGAAGTGCATGTGCCGTGTTTGTTCAAAGGTACTCCGATGACTCTATAAAAAGATGGACGACACACCTGCACTTCCTCCCACTGTACAAAAAACTGGTGACTTCATTGGGAGCCAGATATTGTGCAGCTGTAAGCCGGATGGAGCCGCGGTATCGAGGTGCTGGACGCTATTGCTGCATCTCAATCCTGGGTCTGCATCCTTCGGAGGAGCATTTGAAGGCCAGTTACGTCACAACGTAACGCAAAGGCTGTTCCAATTCGAAGGCTCCTCCAAATGCTCCTTCTTTTCCCTGTTTTTGGAGGATGCACTGCTGCTATCCTTCCTGGCCTCACATATCCCAAGATTCATTGCAAAGAAAAATGGCGACGTCGCGTGGCGTAGATCGTCACTGTCGCGGGCCTGGGAGGCAGAAATCATTACGTGCGAGTAAAACATCTGGTGATGCAACCAGGAAATGCTCCAAAGGCGAGACCGTCCCATTTAACAACAGCTGAAGTGGTTAACAAGGTCTCTCCGAAGGACCTCGCCTTCGAAGACCTCAAAGGCCGAGTCCTTCAAAGGATGCAGACCCTGAATTGAGACAAGTGGTTTAAATACTATATGAGCATGCGATGAACTTGTTTGAGCTGTGCAAGGAGGTATTCCTACACAGTCTACCTCTATGTGGTACCTACACAGGGATTGGACCCAAAACATTTGGACACAGACACATCACAGACTGCTAATAATCCTGAGCTGCAGCCCCTTCAGACCTTCTTGAGAGCGTGAACACATCCTCAGTCCAGTCCAGTCAAACGTTATGAAGCACAGCGCAGACTCCTCATGCTCTAATTCAGGCCCCTCAACAATCCATCCAAGGCCATCTAACACTCCTGTTAAATCAAATTTAGCACAGTCTTAATGACCCTCAGCCACGATATTCAGCCCTCTGTCCTCTCTCAATTCCTCCCGTCTCGTTCGCTCTCGAGCACGATAACTCACTCCATCAGCCGCAGACGCAGATTCACTCCTTTACTCACTAACTGATGAATCACTCGCTCATCCCACCATCTGCCGGGGCCCTCGGTGGACAAAATGCTCCTCCGACCTTGACTCTATTTCAGGGCGGCTTTCGTTTCTTTATTCTATTTTAAGATCACAGGTTGAGGCGCCGAAGGCTACACCTGTGATGAAACAAGAGGGTGAGCGAGGACAACGTGTTTTAATTTGATGAAATTAGCATGATGGGACGAAAATAAGAGCTAAAGTGAGAAGTGGGAAAGAAAGAGAGGATATCTCTCATTGACTTTAATCAATAAAACAGTTTCAATTTGAAAAACAGACCTTTATCCGTTTCCACTTCTTCTTCGCTCCTTCCCATCACCCGTCACCCGTCACCCATCCTCCCCTCTCCGTCTCCCTCCCCTCTCCCTGCTGTCTTTCTTATTCCCTTTCCATCCTGATGAGATCTGGCACCGCAATTAAACCCATCAGATCTAATATTATCCAGCAGACTCCTCAGTGGCAGCTGCTAAATCAGAGTTTGTAGAAAAGTAGAACTTTCCCAATATAGAACGTGGCAATGAGAGAAACAGCCCTGGGTGTGTGTCTAGATTATACTTATTACAACATGTGACTGAAATTAATACCTCTATAGTGGGTTACTCAAAAAAAAACAACACATATAACACTTTATAACAGGTGCACATTAAGCAGTGGATAAAACCATCTTTACTTCAAAGTTATCTGTGCTTTACAGTATTATCTTTGACTGATTTCAGCATCTTTTAGTCAAATATTTACTGTAAATCGAAATACTTCAATAGAGGTGCTGAAGTATGTTTTTCAGCCCTGAGTAGTGTCTGCAGGTCGAATCCCAAACAACCCCTCGCTATGTTTTAAGGGCAGGCAAAGCTCCTGTGTACAGAGTAATAACTGAAGGCGAGACAGATGACTATATCAGCTCAGGTCTTCTCTCACCTGAATGTGGCAGCTAGACTGTCAGAGGACGATGATCAGAGAGATCGAAGCAAGAATATCGACCTGAACCACGAAAACGAGGGGAAGTGCATGATTTTCAAAAAGTGAGTGAGGAATTATAGATACATTACGATAAAGACAAACGACTCTCCATCTTAAAAACTCATTTTACGTTTCAGTTTGACCATGAAATGAATCTCTACAACTGCTGAAACTCCCCGACACACACACACACACACACACACACACTTTGGTAAAAACAAACCTCACTGCTCCTCAGAACAGGCTGGAAGAAAATGCCAAGAATAAGACACATTTGTAACTTTACCCCCTGCTTGGCTCACAGCACATACGGCAAATATCAAAGGGGAAGGAGGCACTCGGGGGAGGACGGAGAGGAGCTGAGAAGACCAGTAAAGAGATCAGAGAACAGCACAGGTCTCCTTTTTAATGGTTTGGACTGGATTCGGTTCTGGCAGAGCTCCAACCGCACAGGTGCAGCGCAAAGATAAAACGGATGAAGTTACATCGGTGATATTACAATATGGTTCCTAATCAGCGGCGCAGAGTCGGCGATGTTCGATGATGTCGTGTCAGGAGGAGAAATGAGTTCTGGCTTTGTTTTGGCTGGTTATCACTATAAACGGCCTGCAGGTGCATGAACGGGTTTCAGTGTTTCTGCTGGAGAGATTTTGCCACCGCAAGCAAACAAAAACACTCTGCGATCAATCATCTGATCCACTTCATGAACGTTTGTGGTTTGTTGTTGCTGCCAACACGTTTGTTACTTTAAGTCTGTGATTAACCTGATTGGGTGTGTTAACGTTCCAGAACTGCAGTCGGGACGGGAGACGATTGGTTTCACACTATTGTTATTAGCTTCATCTCTGGCTCGTTGCTCTGACATTGAACATTAAACCAAATCTAATGATTTGTTAGTCGATAGCTACACTAAAGCCACTCGGGTTCCAACAGAAATAAATCTGTATGTGACTTAAGTGTGATCACAGAGCGCGGCAGTGTGACCTGACTCACCGTCTATAAGTAATTTATACACTTTCGCACACACACGCCAAACACACAAACAGCTCCATCTGTCCTCATCTCTCCTAAATCGATGGTCCGAGCTTCCCATTCAGAGCCTTCAGGCTTTATTGGTGCATATGTTGGTTTCCAGCCTCCGATAATCAATGCGGACACTGACGGCGGCTCCCAGACGAGACTGACTTATGGGAAAACAATGAGCTGCAGAATAAAACCGGAGCCACCGGGCAGACGAGGACGAGAGGACAAACACAGACACACAGCGACTGCTCGAGGCCAGGACACGTGTTGGGAAGTGAAAATATGTGTGCAGACTTCTGTTTCATCTTTAACTGAAAGATTACAGAAGTAAAACATTTTAAAAAATCCCTACTAAATAAATCTCTGCATCAACGTCACACAGACGAACTGTTGTAAATGTCTGTATTTAGCAGCTTTAATGAGTCTGAGGCTGGTTTCTGTTCTCTGGCTGCTCCTCAGTCTGGCGCTCGTTACTGCGCTGCTGACTCCTTCTAATTTAAAGTTTCTGTTCGACTGTGGTCAGTCCAGGTGCTTCCCACACACACTTAATCTTCTTTAATAACAGCTCACTTGCACGGGCCAGTGACTTTGCACTTTCCATTAACTTAGATTATTAAAACGCCGTCTCTGTCGGGTGGATTTTTTTCCTCTCTTTCATTCCCGTTCTTAACTCTCCCGACGCGACTCAACTCCTCGTCATCTTAAAGCGTTTATCCTACGCAGTGGATGAACGTATGAACGTCTCTCTTTCAACTCTTCCAAACCTTCAACATGGCTGTTTGCACATATTTTCCCCGCGGCTCTCATCTGTCCTTCGATCCATCTGCTCTTTTCTGACTATTCTGAATGTCACTGTGGATTAAACGTACTTATTACAGCCCTCTGATACGAGCTTTAACACTGACCTTGCAGGGTTTACACCTCGTGGCGCTGCGATGACCGATGGCGGTGCAGAGTTTCTGACATTAAGCCCGACGACCTGACACTCTGCTACCGGCGTATCTAAAGGTTTTATTCCAAAACGATTTCAAGACCTTTAAGGGGAAGAAATACCCTTCAGTTCCCCCGAGTTCATTAAAATGACATTTGGAGAGATGATACCGATAACATTTAATCTTTATTGCAGTTGTCTCTGGCAGATCCTGAGGATCATATCCCGCCATATCTTAATGGATCGGTGTCGGCTAAAATAAAGCCCGCGCTCCACCGTGTTATGTCACTCAGCCTGATGGCGCTGCAGCACGGAGCTGCTGCTCGACAGCGTACAGTGAGAGAGTTTCACCGCATATCCAAGTGAAAAGTTAGAGCACGTGGCACGACTGACTCCGAGTTGAGACGCTGTTATAACACACAGAGTCGCTAAACTCTGCTGCAGAAATCTGTTATCATCTTGTCATTTCCAGCCAGCTGTCACTCTCACAATGACAGACATCAGCAGCGGCACATGACAAAAGCTGTCACTACTCCTAACGTAAACTTCTGTGAGTAACGTGACATCAGACCAAAATCAAACTTGTTAAATTATCTGGTTTGTGTTGCGCTCTCTCGTCTGTCCTCAGCCAAAGATCACGTGTGAGGGAAGAAGCTTCACTCTGTCACGACAACATGTGGTGTTTTTGTTTGTTCCAATCTAACAGACTCCATCTTGGATTGTTTGATAGTTTGGCTCTTGTTTCGTCAAATCTGGGTATCACAGCAATTTGTGGTCCCAATTAAACTTTTATTCATATGACAGTAATAAATTAACTTTAAATAACTCTCTGTTACATTTAAGTCCTTGCCAAACAATTTCACACTATGCGAGTTAACACTTTCACTGTTGGATAAATCCCTATTTCCTTTTCTGCACCGGCGCACTGGTATTGATTCACTGTACGTTAACCAGCAAAGACTGGTTTGCCAGAACTAAAGGGGGATTAATCATGGCGACCAAGTAGACTACAGCAAGTAGTAAGTAGAGTACGGCAGATACTTACTGCCAGACAAAGGTTTGGCACTGCAGGTTTATCTTAAAAACGTTGCTTTAAATCACAACCTTCAGTATTTGGAGGAAGAAGCCTGTGAAAAACAACGTGAGTCAAATGTAATTTGAGACATTTCTAGTAAACATAAAGGTTAATTTACTGAAGGATCAGTAAGTAATCCAGATTAAAGGCCTCCGATCAGGACCGAAAACCTCTCTGCTCCTTTTCTGCTGCCTCACAAAGTATTTAAATTCTACTGAATAAATATTCTGAGAGTAGGAGTTGGACATCAGATATCTCCCCAAAGAGCTTTTTGCTCAGTTTATCCAAGTGGCTCGAATTGAATCTATCTCAGTGAGTTCACATGAAACTGAAAAACATAACAATATTATTCACTGTTCTTCCGTGATCTCATCTGAAACGACTGTATTTTTTTAATTCATTGGGTAAAAATCCTCTCCGTACGTTTGATTTATGACATCTGACACGACACATGTAGCACATCCTCGCTTTTTAAAACCGCGTTCAGATGGGTTTCGGTTCTTCCAGCCACAGGGAGGGAGATTTCAGCCAGCTGTCGCCATAAACCCGGTCTGTTCCTCTCCATATGCATGAAGTGGAGCAGAAACGAGCGCGCACGTGAAGGTGAAGGTTACAGCGTGACGAGGCATAAACGACGCTGTAAAAAGCACAATGTTCCCCCTTGTTTTCTGTCGGACGCAGCAAAATCCCTGTCATCGCTGTGAAACCGGAGCCCGGCTGACTGCACTCTATTTTCCTCCCCATTAGTATTAAAGCTTTCATGATAGTGAAGCATCTAAAAAGGACGATTTTGTTTGGTAACGCAGCCTGAAACAGAACAAATGCTAAGGACTCATCTTAGGACGTGCAATTTATCTCACATACGGTTCAACGTGAAATAACTTGAGTGCTGAATTTGCCTGTTTCCAGATGAGGCTGTTCACTTAATCTGCTCCTCGAGGTCCAAAAAGTAACAGATCTAATATCTCAACCGTGCATCATTTTTTCCACGGTGGCTCTTCAATCTCACTTCCTCATTAAACTGTAAAGCTGTCCGGTTGCTGCAGCTAACATTACGAGCAACGGTGACTCACGATGAGCCACGAGGCCGACGCTTCTTAGTAGTTAATGTAAACTACTGACAGTAAAAGCGCTGACAGGGGTCATTTCATGTTACGTTTGTGGCCGCACAAAATGTTGCAGAGGGTTTGCTGTTGTGTTGTGATAGTATTGGAGTACTTTAATGGGAATATTCTGCACTGCTGGCTCATCATACACGAAAAAACGACCAAGAAAAATGAGGAAAACTCACTTTTATCAATTACTAAAACAATTAAGATGGAATTAGTGCAATAAAACACAAACAAACACTGTCTGTGTTAAAGCAGGTAGCAAAACAAATGGAGAGAAATGAACTAAGAACAGGTTGTCCAGTTTGGTTTTAACCTCCATGAGTCTGAAGGCTTATCAGACATGAAACATCACACAATGGTGCAGTCGAGCAGAACGTGCGTGCTTGCATATGACACTGCACGGATGGATGACATCACATCGTGTTGCTGCAGAATCTGAGCAACTCTTAACTCATTAACTAAAAATAAGACGTGCAACGTGCAGGCGGTAGAAAGCAGAACCGGCTTCAGGAGCCATTTTTCTGTCCAGCAGGCAAGATTCACCTGCCTGATCAGAGACGTCGACTGTTCACACGGTTCGGCTCAGACATTCCCTCATGCTGCACCGGTCAGACTTGTAACAGCTGCTAATCAGATATGAATGACTTGTATTTGAACAATGTGAAACCTGTCGCCGTGCTGACTGCTCTGACGTGACACGTCATGTTATCAGCGCTGCGATCTCACTCACCTGGAATAGTCGGCAGGACGCAGGTGTTGGGACCGGGTTTCTCCGGGTTCTCAGGAGAGTATTTGGACTCGAGGATCTGATGGAGGTTGAAGAATTCTCTGTACCTCCTGTAGATGAGGTACTTACTCCCCCCTTTAGTCCTCACCTCAATCACAAACCTCTGGGAGAGAAACGCAAACATGAGGCGGGTTTGTTCTCTTTGTCGTCAAACTTCTTCAGCTCAGCTGATTTTTGTAAAACTTACAAAGTAGTCGATGAAGCCTTTCTTCTCCTCGATGTCGGCGATGGTGGCGCTCACAGCGATGTTGTGAGGCAGCTGATCAAAGTCGCTGAGTAGAATAAATAATGTGGTGAGAATATTTTATTCATTCAAAAAAGGGAAAAGTTCAACCAAAAAATGAAAACTGTATGGAGCCATTTTGTTCTTGTTTGCTGTTATTGTTTTAAAACAAGTCCCCATCTGCTTCAGCTGTTATGAGAAACGCTGCGTCACTGTTTTCCTGTGAAGCTCCAGAAATGTTCTGAAACTTCACCTGACTTTGCATCGGCACTCTGAGTAGATAACGACTAAGTTTTTTCATTTTAGTGCGAACTGTTCCTTTAATCCCCATCTTTATTGACTTTTATTCACTTGTTGCTTCTATTGAAATCACTTTCTACACACTGGTTGTCAGCTGTGCAGTGTCACAACCTGTTGCTTGTATTTTAATGCCTGTGCTCCATCTGTGGCAGCAATGAAAGACCAGAAAACGACCCAACTGCGCAGTGTGGGTCCATTACAGACAGACTGACAGACTGACAGTGTAGGTCCATTACAGACAGACTGACAGACTGACAGTGTAGGTCCATTACAGACAGACTGACAGTGTAGGTCCATTACAGACAGACTGACAGACTGACAGTGTAGGTCCATTACAGACAGACTGACAGACTGACAGTGTAGGTCCATTATAGACAGACTGACAGACTGACTGACAGTGTAGGTCCATTACAGACAGACTGAACGTAACAGGACGACAGAAAACGTGAAGTGAGACGTAATAACCTGATATCATGTTGTGACATTACGACCAAGTTCACAGACACTAAAACACAGCTGCACTTACTTTACAGTTCCAGTTTTAAGCGCTATAAATGAGCGCCAGCCTGCAGACTCATTAACTCGTTAATGGACTTATTAATTGTATTCATCATCACTGAGACACACTCACCTCTCGTCTCGAAGCTGCTGCGGCAGCGACATGATGGCGGGCACAGTGTTCAGCTGCAGGAGGAACTCGAACTGTCTGTGCGGAGAGAAGAAGCTCCTCTCACAGAAGAAGTGTTTCAGTGGGAGAAACCAGTCACACACCGCCGACTGCACACACACACACACACACACACACACACACACACACACTGACTCACCGCTGTGAAACTGTCTGAGCGGAAACAGCAACAGGAAGCGAAAGTTCCCCCCAAAACAAGAGAGAGAGGGCGAAGGTGCGTTCAAGTGACCGTGCCGGAGGGGGCGTGGCCTGCACGGGCTGCAGGTGCAGCAGCAGGTAGAGCAGCGCATCTTTTATCTTCTCTCTGAGGATGAGTTGGAGGTATGTGGACTGGAGACAGGTAGGGTTGTATTCTAAAGGGCCAGTCCATCTAAATCATAAAAAACACTCCCTCATTTATATTTTCAAGGTTTTATTTTGGAAATATCCACACCTGAAGTATCTGCAGCCGCCCAAAAACAATGTGAAGTACTGAAACAGTGACAAAAACTTAAATACAACTTGGATTTCCTTGACATGATTTGAATTTCTCGAGTTAAATGAGAAATGTTGTGTGATCCAGCCCATTAAAATTCTTCCTATTATGATTATGAGTGCAACCTTTGATTCAGCAATGTCAAACCTTCAAGAAACACGACAGGTATCTAGTGTTTAAATTGGCAGTGTGTGTCTTTTTGTTTGGTTGTCAGACATGTGTGGTTTGGCAGAGGCAGCAGGTGTCATTTTGTGTGCCTGAGGCCATTTAAAAAAAAAAAACAAGGTGTCAGAGTTGGAAAGTTCCCAGTTCTGCTGGGTGTGTCCACATAACTGCAGAACAGCAACCTGCATGCCAGGTGAGGCCCGCCCTCCTGTCACCTGTGATCACACTTATCTAGGTTTTTAAATGTTTCTAGTGCGTGTGTGTGTGCGTGCACATGTCCCTGCAGGAGCTCGCACTCTCACCGCTCGGTGTGGGAGGACGTCTGAGTAACACGTCAAACCAAAAAAATGCTTCTCCACCGTCAGAAAGTGCTGCAGAATCACCTGGAATCATCAAATGAACGGGGTTAAACATGTGTTCAAAAAGCTGTTTTTGTACATTCTGTGACATAATCTAACATTTGTCAAATCTCTAATTTCTATAATCAGATTAATGATAACAACCGACGCTGTAAGATACTGGGGAAAAAAACAGATATTGTGAGTTTTTACCAGATAACTCGAGACGCTATATGTGAAAAGAATCAATAATTCCAGGAGGACAGAATGATTCCGTGAGGTGCATTTTAGTGCATTTTATCTGCAGCTGTGACCTATGAATTGATTGATAATGATTGTTGGTTTGCTGTGTATGCATGTCACTCTCAAGCAACTCCCATGAATCCAAAAACCCTTAAACTGGATTCAATTAGAGAAACTTCTCCTGTGCAGTAGATGAGTAATAAGAAAAGTACTAGTTTTGCATTTATATCAAGAAGCAAAATTGTTGTGGCGTTAATACACCTTACTTTCACATGCGTACAGTGTATTGTCGATGCTAACATGATGTATTATGCAGCCCTCGGCACATAGACTTGGAGCATAGTGATCAATACACAGTAAACACTACTGTACTGCTGATCAGTGGTTCTGATTTAAGGTGAATGGATATAAAAAGTGTTTTCATTTCTTATTGACGGTTATTTTGCACCCAGTTTTGTATGTTTATTGTTATTTTTTCTCTCTTGTTGTACCAAAAAAAAAATCAGCGACTGTAAATTAGTAACTGCTCCAGAGTCTGCGCACACATTCACCATCAATCCCAAATCACTCCCACATTCAATTTGACTGATTAGTGTAAATACCGTGTACAAGATTGTTGACTACTGGCAGAATCTCCCAGCCTCCCACACTGCAGCAAACAATGGACGCTTGTTAGTTTTCTGTCACGTAAACAAAAAGCACAACCTTGCTCCAGCTCGAGCGCTCGATCTTCAGCGTGGTATTAGCTTGCACAGTCACCGTGCACGCTGGCTAAAGACTAATACAAGCTGTTATCATGATCTGCTGCGAGTATGAATCAACCGGGATGATGGACGTGCTGAAACAGCCGAACTGATCTAACGAGACAAAGAAAAAGTCAGGTTTAAAGAGGCTGAGCTGAAAGAAATATCTAACATGGAGACAAAAAACACACAGGCTGCTGAACCAGCTGTGCGTCCAAACGTAACATGAGTTTGAATGTAGCCACGGAGTTACAAAAGTCTGTTGAAGCAACATAAGTTAACACATTCTTATGTAATTTCTTATCTAAAGCTGTGAGAACAGACCAGTGATGACACTCAGAGCTCTACCTGGATTGGACAGCAAAAGCTGCATTTACCGAGAAGGGAACACAGCGTTACATGAATTCACCTGCAAGTAAAATGCGTTTTTTTTTCTTCATTTATGTGAAATACAGTCATCCAAGGCCAAAACAGAACAGAAGCATCAATAACTATGTGAAATAATAGTAAAGGAACAGACAGACACGTGTTTTATCACTTTAGTTGGTGCCTAGAAACATTTCGTTCTACTTTTTTAATAAAAAACTCTGTTGTAGGAGTCCATCACTACTGTAGTCAGCTGTGGTTTTGCCTCCTCGAGCTCTCTGATTCACGTACCTGTCTGGAGGAATGTGTGAATCATTCAGCACCGCTCTCGACATCTCTTCTCTCTGTTGGAAAGACACCGCAGGACCTTGAAACTCTCTGAACTCTCTGCTGTTCCAGTTCTGCACCTGCGGGTCACGTGTGAGTTCAGTCTCGAAGAGAGCTGCTAAATGTCGGTCACCATCCGAGACCTGAAGCACACAAGAGAGACGGCAGGGTCCGATGAGCAGGACGTGTATTTTTAACTCAGTTGCATTGAGTGAGGTGCAAATCTGAACTGCAAAAACAAATCTGCAGAGAGATTCTTTTTGGTGGCAGCAGAACAAACACATCACTGACACAGAGAGCAGGTTGTCCACTAATGACTGGGGTGGCAGTTCGATCCCACCTCAACACTGCTCCTGATGCCAAAGCGTCCTTGATGGTGAGACCAGCACCTTGCAAGGTAACACACCTGGCAGTTGTGTGAGACTGTGTGTGAGTGCAAAAGGAAAGAAATGACAAAAAAAGCTACATAGATCCAAGCTACGTAACGATTTTACGTCCAATATTCGCTCTCATTTTAGCTTCCACCAACATCTGAGGAGAACATCTGTCTGAATGCACCAGCTGCTAGTGTTGTCTCGTGTTTGCTGCTGTTCGGGAAGCGTACAAATAGTTTATCAGAACTTTTTTTGATCAATCATCTGTCAATAAAACACAGCGCCAAAGGGAACAGGAGAGTCTGTAATAATCCTCTGTGGTTTCATCATGTAACACATCATCATTGACTTCTTATTCATATAAAAATATTGATTAGAGCAGCTTTAAATAAAACTGATACCAAACTTCATTTTCAGTCGTTTCACTAAAATTAAAAACGACTAAAACTAAGTAACACATGTCTGCTTTAGGTCTCAGCTGTTCCTTAATGTAAGTGTAGGTTTAAATGCATATAAGAAAAAAGTAGGTATAGTAATATAAATTGAATGTATACATGTGTTGACATTGCAACCACAAAAAAAAAGTGTTATCAAGCTTCTGACGGGATAAATATCCGTCTGAAACCAAAATGTTCATGTGCATTATCCTTCACACTTCAGGAAATAATCTGTCTCCTCCACCTGTTTAGTGCGTCCGTCCTTCCTTCTACTTCTTATCTCACCTGAAGTAGAAAAAAGAAACACACACCCTTACACAAATATTTGGTTGACCTTTCAAACTGCTGAAGTTGACAATTAAAGGTAAATACAGGTGAGGGCTGGCGACCGTGGTGCACAGTTCTGACATCAAATCTGAGGTGATTAAAACGTGTAACACTAGATGTCAGCAAAGTTGTTGCTATGCTAAAGGTGTGTGTGTGTGTGTGAGAGTGGGAGATATATTTAACAATGATTTATGGTCGACAGTTTCCTGCAGGCTCAGGATCAAATGCAGGTGTCTGATGGTGTTAAAGTTTCTGCTCAGTTTGAATCCACCTGATCGCTCTGTGAGATGTCGGTTCTGCTTCAGTCTCTCTGAACACTTTCAGGCAGTCGGTTAAAATGATTGCGCGCAATATCTCGACTTGCTTGCAGGTGGGACTCCCGGCAAAAAGACAGAAAATCCACAACAACCACTTTAATCTTCAGCGCTGAGCCGCAGCAGCCTGATGTTTGCTTTGTAACTATACGAGACCTGAACCGTTTCATCGCTGACTAAAGACGCAGACTGACAAAGATCAGAGGAAAAAGAAACTACAGCACTTACAAGCTTAAGTGAATCAGACATGGTGTGCTGAAGGCGTTCTCCCCGTGTATCCAGTGTGACTTCTTGTTTGCACTGGGATAAAAGCGTTGACAAAAATGTTTTTGTCAGATGTTACTCGGTAACCGAGTCAAAAACTTAGTCAAGTGCGAGCAAAGAGACGTAAAAAGAGAGAATGTAGGAGTGTGTATGAGGGAAAACTGTGTAGGTGTGAATATCTGCTTCTGTTTGTTACACAGAGTCTCAGTTAGGAAAAAGAGAGTGCAATAAAGTGTGAGGTTGAGTAGAGAAGTGAGTGTGTGTGTGTGTGTGTGTGTGTGTGTGTGTGTGTGTGTGTGTGTGTGTGTGTGTGTGTGTGTGTGTGTGTGTGCAGCACATATTGACTCCATATCTATTTTAATTCTGCATGAGATGGATCCTTTGAAACGCTGCTCGTATAACAGACCATCGCCGGCCATGAGCTGCAGAAACACTTTTCAAGGGTGTATTTATCGTCAAGGTCAGGCCGGCTGCTCGAGTCTGTAGTGTGTGTGTGTGTGTGTGTGTGTGTGTGTGTTCAGGAGAGAGAATGTGTTGATTGGGAATGTGTATATGTGTGAGAGAGGCTTTATGTGCGTGTGTGTTTGTGTACTGTGGCTGTGTTTGTACATTGTTTACTGCATGCTCGCCTCGGAATAAAAACTCTGGAACACAAGTCAGCTGTAAAACGCCTGCCGATGAAAGATAACGAGCCGCTAAGTTGACGGACAAAACACACACACACGCATATGAACACAATACACACAGAGATAGAAGAAGTGAGATTGACAGAAAGTCCGCTGGTTACCATAGAGACGTCATAAGGGAAGTAGAAAGAGGAAGAGGTGAACCTGAGCGCAGAGTTAATCGAGGCCCTGAGTGACATACTGAGACTATAATCCCTGTGATTCAACTCCAGAGTATTTTGTCCAAATTTCGATATCCAGCGCTTTAACTTACGTCAAAAACGACTTGTTTTAGATTTACTGAAGAGACGACACAGTTCTTAGTTGCAGATTATGTCTTGATGCAGTCAATAATCTTATATCAACGAGCTCACAGCTGAACCACGTCGTGTTTACGCTCCAAGGACGACTTCTTGAGTTTTGGTGAGGATCGCTGAGCGTGAGCAAAGATAATGAAAGTCAATGAATCTGCGTATCTTAATTATGGATCAGAATAAAAGTGCCGAATTGTCACACAAGCGAAAAAACTTACATCAAGTTTAGATGCACTGAGAGGAATTGATAATCATTAAGTGACTGCGTCGAGTCATCTGAACGGCCTCGAGAGTCGCCCCAACACAAAGCATTTGACATCTGCCGACACTTTTGAGCAAGAAATATCTGTGGCAAGAAGAAGAAGAAGAGAGGAAGAGGAAGAGGGTAACTCTGGGGAAAGCATGTTATTATGTGAGGCGTGCAGGTACCTTATCAGATGAGACAGACATTTGTGTGGTTGGCAACGAATGTCAAATGTCATAATGAAAAGTAGAAATAAAAACCTAAAAGGAAAAAACAGTTTACCTGAAGACTGAAGGTGATTATGAGGCACAATAAAGCACTTTTATTACTAATCTGACCTGATGAGACCTCCTCTCAAGACCGTCATGGCATATTCAGACTTGAAACATGAATCTCAATCATTCTTACCGGTGATGAAGTTTGTTTGGTGAATTCACACAAATCTCTGCATAGCACCGCCGACTTTGACCCGCGCTGAAGTCTTTTTAATCAGAGTAACTGAAAGCTTTTAACAGTTATGGTAGTGAAATATAATTACTATAAATGTAGACGTACTTATCATGGAGGAATTCAGCTGTAACTGCAAATGACATTAAGCGTTTGTTTCCAGGTTTAAACGCGTGATGTTTTAACGTTCTCTCTGCAGAGACGGCGCTTCGTCAAACAATCAAACTGGAATCTACCGAGGAGCGATGTGGCAGATTCAGCCTCTCATTATTTAACAGTTTGGCCGTGTTACAAGCCAAACTGCCAACAACTTGGTGCATTCCTTTTAAAAACTCACCATCTCCCACACACGCCCACACACACCAGCCGTAACATTAGCACTAAATATACCAATATAACCAGAGCCTGCAGTGCAGTCGTGCACATTTGGCAAAGAGCGGGGCTTCCTTCTCCCACTCTACTGTACATATTGGCCTGAAGTAAACTCACGAGGGTGTGTGGGGTATTGTAGTTAAATCACCGACGCAAATGAGTACGAACGGAGGATTTCAAACTGCTTAATGTCCAAAACTGACACCCCATCTGAGCAGCGCTGTTACCCGGACATCTTTAAACACAATCCAAATGCAGTCGCATTTTTTCCTTACTCCTTACTTCCTTTAAACAACTCCAGAGGCACCAACACATCATAACTTCTGCTCTGTATTTGACTCCAGCTCTGGTTCCGTCCTCACAGTAAAGCCACACAGTTCTACTGTTTGCAGGCGTCCTGTCTGCCTATCTTTGCTGCTTACAACAATGATCACGTAGACAACAGAAGACTTCTGGTCCTCTGCCCTACACTTTGTTTCCTCTCCTCGTCCCTCCAGTGTTAATAACATTGTTACTCTTTCATTATCCCCATTATTTCTCAGCTTGTCCTGTCCTTGACAAACTCCCGACCTGCCTCGCCTCAATTATTGCTATTTTCCTTTCCTGACCCTGCCGGTGTGTTTTCCTCGCCGCCTCGCCCTCCATCGTCCTTTCTACAGCGCTGGACGGTGCTGATGAGGCGTAACTCGACTGAGAGGAGAAAGCTGGAGAGAGCTGAGAAAGCAGAGGGTCGACACAGGACGTGAAGGGACGGAGAGAGTATCTGTTGTGCGTAACGCGGTTGAATAACATTATTCCAGGACAGGCACACGATCTCCGACACAGTCGGCTGGGGTAAAATCACTTCTCAGGTGCATTGTGACTCTGAAAGATTATGTTTTCATGTGGAAAAGTCGATCACAAAGTTTAAAAACTGAAGTCTCGAAAATGATCGCCTGCAAGAATTTGGGATTATCAGCCAATACAAACTTCTTTAAGCCCGATTAACATCATCAGAAAATACTACTCACAACAAAGTGAGTCGACTGCCTCGGGCCCTTTTGCTGCTGACTGCAGCCTCTACGTGTCTCTTTCTATCTCTCTTTCCTGCACCGACCATAAATTAATTCCTCTCTTTGCCTTGACTAACACGAGGGATAAAACAAAAGATAAGAGAAGGAGATGGGAGGAGACGAGGAGCCGCACAAGCTGTCGGGGGCCCTGACAGGATAGAGATTGATTCGTGATAAAAAGGAAGAGGCATGGGTTGATACGGATGCAGAGAAAGACGAGCAAATTTTGCTCTTTGATACGGAGGGAGGAGAGTGGAAGGGGTGGAGACCGGAAGGAGCGATAAGGGGAGTAATGGACGGAGCTCCAGCAAAAGAGATTAAAGGAGAGATACTGCAAGAGAGGGAGTGAGGAGGAGAGATGTTTTAGGGTAAAAGAGGGAACGATGAATACAAACAACTCGAGTACGGTGTTCCTTCAGGGGGGAATCAGAAACACAGAATCAGAAAGAAATGGGATTTTTGTGAGTGAAGAAATCGGCGTTAAACTTTATGTTTGTGGGATTTTTGTGAGTTAAAACGGAGTCTTGTTGAAGCTGCATAAGTTTATTTGACCACTTGGGGGCAGGACTCCACCACCAGCTACAAATCTCTCAACAGTTGCCAGTTTAAAGCTCCAGCGACACGGAGAAACATTATATTTTATTCATTTCTGTCTGTTTTTCGTCCTGCTTTGGTGTCCGCCAACCACTGAGAGAAATATCTGGCTCTTAAGCTGTTAGGTGCTCCAGTGGCAAGTCACAAACTTTGTCTGCAGGTTAAAGTACAGCAGGTTCATCAGAGACACAAGCTGCATAATGTGAAGCAGATAAGAGTCAGAAGGATGAAAACAAAAGAGGAAGAGGGTCAGCAGGGAGGAGATGTGGACTGAGAGCAGGCCGGTGAAGTGATGTTATTAACAGGCCTGTGTGTGATTTGTTATGGCTGCAGAGAAAGCGATCGCACTCCTGGGCCGACGATGTTTGTGACATGTCTTGACAGCCACCCTACCTTCTCAAAATAGAGAGAATACAGAGAGGTGGAGATGTGATGTTTGGAGGCAGATATAAAAGTCTTATTGTGTCCTTCCTCCCATTCATCTTACCTCCATCTCCAACCTGCTCTCCACTCCATCCTCCTCCCATCACCTGTCCTCTCGCCCTCTGTCTCAGCTCAGGTGCACTCATCCATCCCTTCATTCAGGTGAGACAAGACAAGAAAATGTTAAAAAGTTGTAGCAGACAACAGTCATTTGAAAATATCATGAGCAGGAAAATCACACTCAGTAATTGCTGGCTTTATCTCGCACAAGCAAACAGTCAGCAACTGAATAAAGTACCTTTTGCTAGTTGCATGAATAATTAAGCCGCAAGCAACACGATGATAAAATATTTTTGTAGCTGTGGAGAGTGCAGCAGGAGTGCTTTTGGATAAAACAGAGTCAGAGCTCCGCTAGAAAACTGAGCTGATATGAAAAAAAACCATCATGGATGTGAGTTCAGATAAAAGAGCAGGATGGTGACAACTTCCAAAGTCAGCACGAAAGTTTTAAGTGTGAGTAAAATATTTCTCTGACACCAGCTTCCACCTTCCCACGACTATCCAGAGGGCGTCACTCTTTTTTTTTTTTTTTTTAACGTCCTCAACATGCGTGATCTTAGACAATGTTGTGTGTAAATCAGAACGAGTGGATCACAGCGGGGAGGGAGTTGCGTAACAGTGCGTCAAAACAGAATGAATCTACAGAGTCGACTATCCAATAAGACTCAGCATAAAACTCACAGTAAAGATGACGTAGAAGTCGTCAGCATCACATCCACAACTTCAACACCACGTCAGAGGAACAATGCAAGTGTTACATCTACTGTCGAAAGCACTAATTCATGTCCGTCAGATGGATTTTTAGACTATTTTCGACGAGTTTTGCTTTTAAAAAGTCATAGGTGACGTTTCCTCAGCGCCCACGTGTAAAAACACCTCATTTAATTCTCTGTAAAGCAACTTTAAGTGCCTTAAAAAACAACATTCTGTTTAAGGGACACTTACTCGTTTCTGGTCTGATGTTGATCACTTCTGACATCACGAAACAATAAAAGGAAGCAGCACTTTTCTTCCTCGCAGCGCTCTGGATTAAATTAAAGGTAATGTTGGAGCAGGTGTTCCTCTAATGGTTGTTTTCTTGGCCTGTGTCTCACCATAAGTAGGTGTTTATGCACAGAGATGTTGCACGGTAACCGAGAAGTTGAGCACTGTAATTAATAGTAATGCGTCTTCTAGATGTTCTCCATGGTTGTTACTATTTTAGCTGTGCCCGCGTAACAAAGGGGGCCCCAGATGCTCGATGAGACTGCCTGTTTTAATAAATTATACACTATAAATAAAACAACTTGCTGTGCCTCGACTGCATTGTCACCAGAATTTCAATCTTTAACTCGCGGAGATCTTTTGTGCTGTCGGCTGACGTAGTTTGCTGGAGTTCTCAACCAAAGCTGGTCAGGATCTTTTCATTATTTGCATGAAATTATTATCGTTTCTGCCTCTAGAACTAGAACTGATGGCTTAACATGTTATTTCTGTTGCATTATTTACGACAAACTCAAGAGCCGAGAACTGACACTCAATCTGCAGTGAAAGTCTGACATCTGATGAATAGATGGTGCAGAAATCTAAGCTCAATAATCCATCACGGCGCTCATATTTGTTCACTGCAGGGGCTGATAGCAGTCATTGTGTCTGCGCTGCAATTTTTCACATTTTAAGCTACCCTGAGGAGAAAGAGATGAGCTCAAGGGCACCGTGGGCTCGTTCGCTACAAAACGGCGACAGAAGCTTCGGCCTTTTGATCATAAGACAGATTCTTTCACCACAGCTATCGTCTGCACACCTCAATGTCAAGGCTGTTGTAAAAAGAACCAGCAAACTCAAGTAAAACATGTGGCTCATGTCTGATGACACTGGCAGGATATTGTCAGTGTCATACCAGAACTATCTGTCAAGGTTTGTTGTTGGATAGAAGATGAAATCAGGTAACCAAACAAGCTTTCAGACATAAACCACAAAACGATAACCTGAGATATCTTTGGCTGGTGATCAAGCTTTCTATTTGTAAAAGATCATCATTAGTATGTAGATCTCAAAAACCACAAATAGATTCTCATTAAATGGCTTTCTCTGATTAAATACTCAACCAAAACAGGTGGAGGAAAGGGTGTGAAGTGGTAGAACGGACAGAAAGAGGAAGGATGTATCTCTGTTGTCTCCATCCTTAAGGGAGGGATAATATTTGTATGGGGGTCAACAGAGTGCAGGCAGGATGACTAAACTACTCTGCTGAGGCTCTTTAACTTTTATACCTCGAGGACGGCACTATGCTGCTGAAGACACAGATCTCTGATAGGTACAAACACGTTCATCAAACATCTGTCTTGACAGCTCAGCATGTTCTCCAAAACAGACCAACAAGGAGCCCGAGAGCCTTCAGCTCAGTTCTGACACCTATTGTCGTCTATGAGGTACTGCAGCGCAACAATCCCATCCACCTTCGGGGAAACATGACTTAGCAGATACATTGCCAGCTTTATATTTATACTCTATGCCCAGTTTTCCTCTGTGAACACTGAAAAATAAATAAATGTATTTATTCAACCTTATTTAAACCCAGATTTAGAACAGAGCTGAGTACAAATAGAGAAAAGATTCTTGACAACGAGAAACACAAACAAGAGGCAAAGCACCTCAGAGTTTGGATACTGGTAATATTTATTAAGTGACACCATCCATAATTAATCTTTGTAGTGTTTCTTCTTTGTAGAATTCTATTACTAATGTTGCAATATTCTAAACAGCATGAGTGAAGTCAAACGTCTGATGTTTGTCTGAAAACAAAACAAAATGTATTTTCCTGCTTGTAAATTGGCAGCAAAGACCAGTAACAGCCCAAACAACAAGTGGTGCAATCCTCAAGTCAGATGTGCAAGTGCTCACATGTTTAATGTATGAGTGAGACGCTGCATTGTGTGATGCAACGTGGAGAAAAGAAACTGTGATTACATTAAGAGGAGTAGAGGGTTCATGTTAATAAAGAAATGTGTGATTTGTGAGCGTGTGAGAGTAAAAGGTGAACGGTTGGATAATGTGGTTGTGTCTGTATGTGTACAATTGAAGTAAATGTATTTGTCCCCTTACTGTCACCGTCTTATATACTCGACTAAGGCCTTGAGAGATGTGTCTTGTTGTACCAAGTTCCACTGAGGCCGTCTTTTGAATGTCTGAATGTAATTGTGCATGTTTGTCTGTATGCATCTCCAGCTAAAAGACTATATTATTTTAAGTCTTTAAGTATCTCTCTAACAGCCATCAAGTTCTCAGATCAGATCCACTCTTTACAGTTTTAGATTTGGCTTTTAGCTTTTGCATCAAACCCTCCACTGTTTGTAGTTCCGCTCTGCTGTCATCTGCACTCAACTGTTTAAAATAGTATTCTTTCATTTCTAACTTTGCACCTTCCTCTGTCCTCCGTTTCTCCCTCTCTCTCCCTCTCTCCAGCTGACAAAATGTCGATGACAGATCTGTTGAAAGCTGAGGAGATCAAGAAAGCTCTTGATGCCTTTGCAGGTCCGTAACAGTCGCCCAGTCCGTGTGGTATTCTCAGCAGAAACTGACAAACAAAAGTTCCAAAAGTTAGTTTTGGATACCGACAGATACAGTAAACGCACACACATTTAAAATATATATATATTTTCAAACCAGTATGTTGCAAATTATCTGTGCTAGTAATTTAAATCCACAGTTCTTGAACAACTGCCTGCGATAGAATCCATTTTATCCTTTGAGGTTGATTTTAATTTTCAACATATTTCTGGTGAAAAGGTAAAAGTTAGCTTTGATTGGTTCTGTCGTGCCTTTTGTAGCAGAAACATTCGACCCCAAAAAGTTCTTTGAGATGGTGGGAATGAAGGCCATGACAGCTGAAAACGTCAAGAGGGTCTTCAAGGTTCTGGATGTGGACGGTAGCGGCTTCATAGAGGAGGAAGAGCTCAAGTGAGGAACACGCACAGACACAAAAACACACAAAAAAGGAGACCAGGCCTGGATAATAGACTGCATACTGTAGGAAGATGTGTCCGTTAACTCAACACCGTCCTACAGTGACGCTTCTCTGCAACACATTGTTCTCTCCTCAGGTACGTACTGAAGGGCTTTTCCCAGGAGGGCAGAGATCTGACTGACGACGAGACAAGAGCATTCCTCAAAGCCGCAGACAAAGATGGAGATGGAAAGATCGGGATTGACGGTGAGAGAACGGAGGAACACAATGAAGTTTATAATAAGAAAAAAAAAGAAGAGTAGGGGTTAGGGAAGGTCTAGTCGGCACCAGAAATACAAATAAGTTAAACTTTATTATTTTATTAACAATGCATAAATCTGTTTTCATCACTTTTTGACTCTTTTGCCTCAAGCCATCTGTTTGTACTTTACATAAGTCTTTAAAAACAGACATCTAAGAATTTTAAAAACAAGGCTGAAGCATTTCTTTAAACAGCTGGAAGCAAATAAATACATATCTGGGCGTTTAGAGAGCAGCAGGGTGTGAATGCAGTATTGACTGAAAATAAACTGTTGCTTATTGAAGTGTTTAAATTCCAGTGTAGTGGATTTAGAGGGATCTTTTGACAGAAAAGGAATATAATATTCATACTTATGTAGTCATTGGTGTATTATCGCCTGAAACTGAGAATTGGTCTGTTTTCATTACCTTAAAATGAGCCTTTTAGTTTGATACGAAGACACGGAGAACAGAGTTACCAATCATTGTCTCTTGGGAGCTTTAGTGAGTATATACGGCAACAATTTGGGGAAAAAATGTTCTTTGGCTCAGAGGAATGAGACGGATCAAGCTATAGTTACACAGAGAATCCTTAGTAGAATCAATTAAATGTTGGTCTTTTCATTGGATGTGTTGACAACATATACAGAACACAATATAAATCATTGCCAGTCTCGCCTTTAAGCTGTACGTCAGTGGAAGTCTAATTACCTGTGCAAATGCTTTCATTCTTTTTTTTTCAGAGTTCGAGGTCTTGGTGCATGAGTAGGAGTCAGCTGAACATTCCCCCTCTTCTTCTTCTTCTTCCTCCTCCTCTTCATCCCTGCATTCATATTTTGTAACTGCAACCTTCAAACTCCTCTCACCCTCCTGGAGACCCCACACATGGAGTCAGACGAGGCCTGCTCGCTACAAAACACTGCAGACGCAGGCCAACAGGGAGTCAGCGTGAGGCGGAACATACAGGCATCAGTTTCATTTTTAATTTTGTCATTTTTTTATATCTATATATATATTTAATCGCACATGCTGTATGGGTTTCAGAATCATTCTAAATGATTTCATGAAGATAGTTTGTGGTCTCAAAAACAGGTGGTACTAGTGCTGTAGATGGTGTAGATGTTATGAAGACTTCTTAAATCTTTATTTCCTTCTTTTGTGTATTTCAGGTTGTGCATTTTGTCCGATTGGTTTTACTTCTAGATGTTCACACATCAGTGCACTTTTCCTCCCACTCCTCTTCCTCATACACCTTCCCTCACCTCACCTCGCCTCGCCTCACCTCGCCTCACCTCGCCTCACCTCCTCTATCTCCTCCTCCTCACTCCCTGCCTCTGATCAGATGATGTAGTAGATAAAATGATATATAAGACGAGCTGTGAAGAGAGAAAAGAAATGATAATAAAGAAAACTTGAGTAATAACTGTCTCTTTACTTATTTTACTCACAACGGACACAGAATGTTTAAACTCACAAAACGACAACGCACAAAACATTTCAAAACATGTCAATCACAGAAGAGTGAAGAGGATTACACATTTACAAACACTAGTTGAGAACCTGTGGCTGTAAAGGAAGCTATCAGTGTCATGTCAGACATCCTATGTTTCACATGAACCCAAAAATCCTATTTGAGACACATTTGTTAACAAAACAATCACAAGCTATCAACAGCTTAAAGGAATAGTTTGACATTTTGAAAAATATGGCTGTCCATTTTGCTTGCCAAGAATTAGACGAGGATCAATAACAAATCTGCCTTGATAAAGAAGAAATCTTGCTGTTTTTAAAGCAAATGAGCTGGTGGGTGGAATTTGTTACCTCTTGTTTCCACAGGTTAACTGTTTACTCATGTTTCCAGTCTTTATGCTAAGCAAACCGGCTGCAGATATGTAAAAGAATGCTATTGATCCTCTAATCCAACTCTTGGCAAGAAAGTAAATTAGCATATTCCCATAAATGTGTAAATAATCCTTTGATATCTCCACTATAAGAAACAAACAGGCCTATCTATAAAAACTCCTAAACTGTACAAAGAGCTTTGATATTAAATCATTTAGATGAACTACAGTCTCACTTTTATGTTTGTTATGAGAAATACTTGACTGAATCTAACACTGTACAAAAAGCCCACCTAACATTCCTCTGCCCCTCCAGCTCAACGCCATCACCTTTCAGAGCTGCGATTACATTTCCCTTAAACAAAAAGGTATATCCTGCCTCCACAACCTGATCTGGCAGATCTGGGTCACAAACCCTCCCTGCATGATGCGCAGATGGATCAGAGGATCCGAGGAGAAGATCTGTCATTGGTCGTCGTGGGGCGAAGCTTTACGGTGGCGAATGGGTTTGTGCCTCTGAAACGAGAGGATGGCGAAAAATGTAACAGAATACCTGACATGCTCGACCTCTGTCAACACAAATGAACAGATACACACACCTGCACACACTCCAGGATGGGAAACTTATAGCACACCAAAGCTAGAAGAAGGTACATTTTGACTGTGGATGGTGAGCAGGCTTCAGCGGTTTGACGATGGATTATTAGTTTAAAAATGTGGGTGAGGAGTTAGTGTTCAACCCATGTTTGTCTAGATGTATGATCCTCAAAGGAACTGTTCACATTTCACAACTACAGTTTTGTAGTTATCAGTCATAGGGATGTCTCACCAACGAGTGGTTGCACACTTCTTTCTATGAAACTGCCCACAAAAGGCCTGTGGATTATCTTGAGTAAGCAGG
>CAEMYA010000545.1:70102-141980 GCA_903131615.1 Diplodus sargus | reverse complement strand
TGAAAAATGTAACAGAATACCTGACATGCTCGACCTCTGTCAACACAAATGAACAGATACACACACCTGCACACACTCCAGGATGGGAAACTTACAGCAGACCAAAGCTAGAAGAGGGTAAATTTGGACTGTGGATTATTGGTTTATGGTATGTGGGTTAGAAATTAGTGTTCAACCCATGTTTGTCTAGATGTATGATCCTCAAAGGATCTACAGTACTACAGTTTTGTAGTTATCAGCCATAGGGATGTTTCGCCAACGAGTGGTTGCACATTTCTTTCTATGAAACTGCCCACAAAAGGCCTGTGGATTATCTTGAGTAAGCAGGACATGATTTCTTGATCACCACAAGCCATCTCTACGGCCGAAATCTAAAAAAATCAGCAACTCATAGCCAAAAAAGAAGATGATAAATAGCAAGACAGGACATTATTTATGATATGGCCGTGTAGCTTTAATATATATGAATATGTGAAAAAGGTACTGGAATTCATCAAGGAATACAAACTTATTTTTCTATTAATTCAGACAAACTAAGACAATTACCTGGGAAACAGTGGATTTTCAGGAGGCCCATGAGGTGATAATGCCTGAGAAAAGAAGATGTTCCAGTGTGAAGAACCAAAACAAGTTGGACTTATTTTTTTTTCAGAATTAAACCTACCTGGACATCAGATGCTGATTCCCCCTTCCTCTCAGGGAGGGGAGAGATCGGTCGAAAATCTACAGAACCCCTTCTAAGATTCTGATTTGAGGGGGGAGGAGGCGGCGGGGGAGGAGGTGGAGGCAGGTGATCATTGTAGCTCTTCGTCTGGCCGTGCTTCGACTCCACGACTGGCTCCAGCTTCTTCTCGGGAAGAGGAGAGACCGGCCTGAAGTCTACAGAGGCTCTGCGGTTGGGTGTGGCTGGCGGTGGAACATCTCCGTAGCTTTTGTTCTCTGATTGTTCGGTGTAAGTGTCAGTGGGGTCCAGCAGATTGTTCATACTGTGGCTTCTTAGAGAACCACCACTGGGAGGGGTCACATATTGTGTCTTTTAGTGATTTTGGGCATTAATACAATCATTCTGTGCAATAAAAGAGTGTAATACATTTGGTCTCTTGCTTGAATAACATTTAGTATGTCTTATGCTGACCAATATACAGATATAAGTCTACTTTTCCAGATGGGGAGCTCTTTAAGTGCTGGGGATCCACATGTCCCTACCTTGTTGCTAAAGTGTTGGAGAAATCCTCGACAGGGGCCACATACGCAGCAGGGAACCAGCCCTGACTGAAAGAGACAAGACAGATACACATCAGAGAACGGCAGACAAAATATTCGAGCTCCATAAATCTTAACACATCATTAACATATAACATTTCCACAAACTTCTTTCTCATCTCTGTTGAGAAAGAGGGAGAAGGCTACAAGACAACAGTTATGCCAGAGATGCATCAGTTATATTTCCTTCTGGCTGCTGACCGTCATAAAAAGTATTTAGATGGATTAAGTATCGAGGAAAAACTGCTTAAAAGCACGTTCTCCTCCTGTCCCAGCTGACCCACCGCAGGCTGCTGTCAGTGCGTCCATACAGCCAGCCGTTGCGTGGCTCCTGGACCAGTACGGTGACGGTCTCTCCCCTGTTGAAAGGCAGAAGTTTTGGGTTGGATGAGGAGGGGTGAGACACCAGGGCTCTCATGGCTCTCCCTCCACCCAGACCCAGAGATTCCCCCACGGAGCTGGAGCGAGAGCGGCTCGGGAGGGGAGACGGTGCTGGAGAGCAGACAGCACAAAGCATACGTTAGTTAACATAATGCAAATGTACTGAGCAGTATCTGTTCTTATTTTTATTTTACTCTTTCATTATGGAATGTCGCAGACGAGGAAAGTATCGCTGATTTTGTTTTGCTTCACTGGTTGTCAGACTGTAATCACGGTCGAGTCCAGTCCTCCTCTCACCTCTAGAGGGCACTCTGCCCAGCGCCTGCTGCTCCCTCCTGGCCCAGGACATGTCTTCATCTCTGGCTACAGTCTGCAGCAGGGAGCTCACTGAACCTCGCAGCTGATCAGAAGCAACACACACAGGTGAACTGGCTGCTGTTCCCACTCAATTACTATTTAATTGTCATTCTAACTAAGCTTCAGTTTTGTGCCGCTGTGTGACCGTATGCAAAGAATATCTAAGATCATGCAAACATCTCTCGATATGATGCAATTCAACACCACTAGAACATCAATAATAAATATATGGGTAAATTAATACCTACCTAATAGTGTCAGTGAAAGCTAGGCATTATTATCTTAGTATATAAAGAATTTATGGCTGAGCTGTAGCATTTGATAACATCCAATATCCATGACGGTACGTAGAAAAGCCTTTGAACACAGTGAACAAAGTGAGAATCACTGGTATGCCAAAGCTCATCAAAGGGAATTCTTCTTGCGAAAATTTAATAAAGCAGAATACAGATAAAACGAGGGCTCAAGGCCTCTGTTTGATAATTTATGGTCTTTTCAACACAACGCACGATGTGCTGATCGACTGAGTATAATCCTCACGCTGGATCAAGATCAAACCACGTGACGCGTCTCTGTACCTGCGCGTCTTGGTCCAAATGAGTGGGAGTTCGAGGTCTGGACCCTCTGGTGTCGTTCACTTTCTCCTTCCATCCATCTGCCTTTTGCTGAAGAGACGCACCCGTCTGAAAACAGGAGGAGACACGAGCACCTCATTAAATCTCAAGATGATCAGGCAGCAACTAAATGAACAGTGACGCTGAGACATGAATTTCATAAAGCAACCAACATGCTGCCACAGCGGTGGAAGCATGTTGGTTGCTTTAGAGTAGCAACTCTCTTTTTTATGAATGCCATCATCACATTCATGCAATTACACGCATTCATACCTGGAAGCTGCTCAGCAATCACAATCTGATCTGCTGTCCGCTGAGCATTGGAGATAAGGGTCTTGCTCAAGGGCACCGCAGAGGTGGTAACGAGGGAGAGATAAGTGCTGCCTTTCACTTCCTCTTCCCAGATATCTCATGAAAGTCTGACTCTCTCATCACAAGCTTACTTATCTAACCTTCGGGTCACAACTGCTCTTTCATATGTCAAAATCATGTCATTAAAAACTTGCTGTACTGTTGCTATACTGTTATTAACGGCATGAACTATCTGTAAAGGAAGTAACAATTGCATAACTGTAAACAGTATCTTTAATTATGAAAATTCAGATTTTCTTTGTAGAATTCTGTTTGTTCTCTGATGTATACAATGATGAATGCATCATCATGTAGATTTTGCTATTTAGTTTGCAATTTTGTGGAATTGTTTGCTTACTTACTACTGAGCCAACTTCATAAAAACAAAAAGCTGGGGTCAAGCCCAAAGTTAGCTCACTGAGTGTTTATTGTTTATTTATACCTTGTTTATAAGGAAGAGCAGCGACTGAGTGAGGCCGCAGTGTTTCTCTGCTAAGAAGCGATACCTCCTCTCCTCCTCCTTCAGGATCTCCTGCTGACTTTGCCTCAGGTACAACATGTACTCACTGTTCTCCTGGAAACACACACATATACATATGAGAAATGACACATGGCACAGATGTGTTACTGCTGGACCGTGTGAGTGCACAGGTCTCCATGTGTGCAGTGTTTATGTGTTTGTGTAACTACCAGAGAGTCTCTGTAGGCTCCTCGTCTGAGCTGTTTCTCCAAAGCTTCTGCCTGGTTTCTCACCTCCAGCTCGTACACTCTGCGACTCCCCTGCAACACAGAAAAAACACTTGATTCAAGAAGCTCTAACGTGATTATTAAATGTTTGCCTGAATTTCTCCACAAACAGATATTTTCTACAAACCTCTAAACTATTTTACTTTTCTTAACTTTCTGTTGAGCCAAATATATTTATCAATTTAAAAAATGAAGAAAACATGAATAATTGTCAAAATCATTAAATGCAGAACATCCACAGAGTATGTTTAATATCACAGCTGCCGAATCGTTACAGTAAACCATGTTCTGACCCTAAATCGCTCAACAAACTCTTCAAAATTCTCCTCAACTCCACTCGTCCTCAGAAGGGTAGAAACAGAAAAATATATACTTTTCCCTTTTGTGAACTCACATCAATGTACTCCTCGTCCAACTTGACATTCTTCTCCATGGCTTGCAGCACCTCTATCTGGAACCATCGAAACTGTGGCAGGAAGAAAAACACGTGTCCCTGTGGTGTAGCAAGTCATTACGGAAACCTTTTCTTTGTTCAAACACAATTTTTCATTATCAGGTTATTTCGTTTGACTGCATCTATATGTAAATGTGCCCCGTCCCCAGATCAACTATTTTATCAGTGGCCACCTTTTTCTTATTCACATCACTGAAAGCAGCTGCAATCAGGCCCGAGGGTTTGAGTAGCACCATGAATTTTTCAACAAGCAGAGAAATGCAAGCAAATGTCTCCCAAAAGCTTTCTGCAGAGCTCAGCTTTAGTCATTTAATTTGTACCGAGTCAAAAGATCAGAATCCCTCACAGATTTCTTAATTAAGGGCGCAAAGGTCTATTTCCAAATATGAAATATTGAATAACCTGCTTTTTTTCCCGTGGCTGTGTAGTTTGGCATATTCAGGAACACAATGTCTACGATGTGTCAGTGCTATCCACAAGTTTCCTGGTGCTCACCTGAACTTGCGTTACTAACAAAGTATCATTATAATAACCGACACACAGGCAGCACTTTCAAGTCTTGGGAGCATTAGCTAAGTAGTCTAAGCAATAATAAAAGTATTAGTAGTATTTGCACAATAAAGACGCTAACCTGGATCTTCATTAATGAATAAAACGCTGTACAAATCACTAAGCATCCTGTTACCATGAAAAAGCAACAGAGTGAGACGTGAGTCACGCAAATAATTCACGCAAAGTATCAGAGCTCGGAATAAGGTTGATAAGATTTTGTTAAAAGTCAACTGGGTTTAATAAAATATCGAGACCAACCCGTCTCCTGGGAAATAATTTATTGTGGTTCATATTTATTCAATGTTTACCTGTTTTAAGATTTAACCAGCACTTCTGATCCTGTGTTTGTGATCAAATAACATGAATACTGACTGAATACAAGCACTGACCACTCCTTCCATCTCTGCGGTGAGTCTCCTCTGTGTTTCTGATATCTGGATCAGGACATCCCCTGTTGAAAGACAGATCAACGCACGTATCAAATATCTGCAGTCACAATTTAAAACAATGAAAAAAGTCTGTGATGCTTTGAACTATTTTCAAATAGTTAAATAGTAATACATTGTCAATTGTTTGTTAAATCATGTCAAAATGTTTTAAATCTATCACTCATTTGGTGTGATCTTACGTCCATTACAAATGAGAGGCAGTAATCTGATATATGACTTTAGCACATTTCAACACCACTCAAGTCATCTGTGTTTCGATCAAACGAGCTGGACTGGTGGAAAGTTAGCCAAGCCCTTTATAGTACTGGTGCCTCTGGTCTTGTCTATTGTCATGGACTGTGGTTGAGCTAATGAATTGAGTGCAGCTGAAAGACTGTCCCCATCTATAATTTACAGGCTGTCACTCAATAGGCTCCCTGGTCACGCTGTGGCTCCCTGACCTTCTCGGTAAGCCAAACTAGGGGAGCCACGTGTGTATTTGTGCGCTAGCACTGATGTGCAAGCCCACGCAATGTCAATAGGGATGTGTTAGCATAATGCTAATGACCGTTAACAATGCTATCACACAGGGTCAGAGTGAAAGTGAAGCTTGTGGAAAATATGCACTCATGCCTCTGCACACATGCACACACACACACACACAGATATTTACACGAGAGGACGAGGAGCAGTGGGAAGGTGTAATCATAGGGTGACTGAGTGAGTGCGTGGTATTTTACAATCTGTAATGCGACAGTATGACCAGGCTTGACATTAACTTGATAGAGCACTTGGCCATCTCTAGAGGACAATTCTGTTAAATTGATGTAATAAATTAAGGGAGGAAACCTGTAATAGAAAGACTCAGTAATCAATCTCACATACAATCACACACACACACTTACCAAGAGAGCGTGATGAGAGCGTGTGAAGGGCCTGGTCACCCATCTTAGCCACAGCGCTGAAGTAGGCCTCACTGCAAACAGCTAAGGCTGCAGGACACCCACACACACAGACAAACACAATGAACTGAAAGCTTTTCAAATATCATAAACTGATAAGCTTTGGAGTAACATAAAAGTCAGTCTAGCTACTCCTAATTGGGTCGAATCATTTCTGCCTCTATTCATTACAAACTTAGGCCTCGCAGCGCTGACATGTGATATGTGATTTTGGTGGAGGAATAGCCCCGTGCCAGTGGGTGTAGTTTTACCACGCTGCCTTGTTGGCCTGTGACCGACAGCCTGGTCTTGTTTTATCAGGCAGAGAGGCGCATTAATGATACATGCTGTTCACCCAATTACCAACGTAACACATGATAAAGTTTGGGGAAACATAGTCAAGCAAGATTAATGAGGCAAACACTGGGTGACACATATAAGTTGTTTGAAGAAAACATGTTTAAATTGTTCCTCATTTTGTCATCAGTACTGAAATATAAACTTAATGTAACATATTTAATTTGTACATGACATATCACTTTACTGTGCGACTCTAATGCCCAATACAAGCTCAGTCACTTGACAAGCTGGTGCAGTTAAAACTCGGTAAAAACAAGTAAAAACTTTCAGCGCAACAAATAAGAACTGAAGCAGATTTACACTTTTGTGACAGCAGGTCTGCGATCTAAAACAACACAATCCCTCCAGTACCGACAGTATCAGGCCCTCTAATTAACATTTGATCATGTATTACATCATGTAGTTTTTATTTATAGCTCCTCCCACAGGAGATTACATGACACCATTCACATGTTTATACGTGTAAACTGACAATCAAAAAGAAAAGTGTGAAATAAAATGAATCAAAATAGCAAAATCTACCCACCAGTCAGTCACATGGTCACTCACCTTGGAAGGCTTTGACATAGCTGTTTCCTAAAGCGACGAGCTTCTGCAGGCCAGGATTGAAGTGCTCCATCAGGTTCTACAGTAAAACACAAACACACACACACACACACAAAGTGAAATACAAACCAACACACCACTGAAAACAGTTGAACAGCAGTTCCAAATGTAGAGAAGAAGAAGAGAAAATAAACTCACCACATAGACAGATAAAGTTGATCTGTGCAGCTGGTCACTGGTGGCTCCGGACATGGTGACCAATTTTAAACACAATATGAACCTCAAAGAACAAAAAAAGCCTCAAAACAACGATCGTCACCGCTGTAAAGACTCTGTATTCCCATTCAGACTTCTAAAGAAGTTTTCCTCAGGCGTTTCTCAATTTTTGTATATCAGCGTCTTCAGACAGTGAAAGTCACCCTCACTGCAGTCCTTCTGCTCCTGCTGTCGTCCCAAAGACCGATAACACCTGTCTGATAGAATGATAGTGCTTTCCTCCCTGTCTCCCTCCTTCTGTCATTTGTTAATGAGCTCTTTCACCCGCTTGTCATCAACAGTTTTCGTGGAAAGAACGTGCAAGCGAGCAAGGGGGAGAGAAAAGGGAGCAGGTGCCATCGATATGACCGGGCCAGGTAAATTATTGATTGAAACCCTGGAGGGAAAGGAGAAATAGGACAAGCAGCTGCCCAACTAGCTGTGACGTAGACTCACACCTACTGGGGGGAACCTCAACTTTGGTCAAACAAACTACTGCCTTAGAAAATGTAAATGTTATTTACACATATACAGTTAGATGCAAATACTTTAATCCAGAAACTGTTGAGAAACACTTCAAACACGATGAGAACATTTCTCAAAGTCAATATACGACTCATCTATCAAATATCTATGAGATCTCCACCGTAAACCTTGAACACACCAAGTACATGAATACAATATAGCATCACCTTCTCTGCCCTTCATTATTAAAGAATCAGAAGGTGCAATTCAACATTTATTGTGTGCTTCTGATGTTTTGTACTTGAACCACAGTACATTCACCCTTCTGAAAAATACTGTTCATTATTTCTCATGTAGCAGAAATCCTGACAGCTTATCATCATTATTGATATCGCCAGCATCAGATATCTATAAAACTAACTTATTTTAGTGTCAACAAATGTTTTCCAAATTGCTTTTATTGGTCAGTTTATGTTTATGTGACAATAGTTATAGTTATTTAAACATCAAAAGAACAAAGTGCACAATGTATTTCAAATATGGTGAAAATAATTTGGAGATAGTAGAGATATTGTCTTTGGAAAAAATCTACTTCATAGCATGACGGGCATTACAATTAGGAATTTACTTAAAATGTTCACATCTGACATCATCTGTCAGTCACCTCTTAAACAGCTCGGTTCAGGTCCAGACAGTCAGTGTTAGTGTTGGGGAGAATTATTATTGTCACAGAACGACAAAATAAAGCAACAAAACTAAAATGTAATTGTTTGTTACAAGACAAAACAACCTGCATCTCACACATGTAGTCACACATCCTCTCCCATACTACACACACACACACACACCTCTTCTGTATCTTATATTGTATCTATCCTTGATAATAATTAAAATATATACAATATAATACTTCCGGGGAAAAAACAACTTAAAAAAGTTTAGTGTTTGATATTTAGGGTTCCCTTCTCATGTTTTGTTCTTTTTATACAACCTGTTTTGCTGTAACTGGAACTATGCCAAGAAACTGTCAAAGTCCTTAAGACTTTAACAACATTAACATAACTGCTAACAACATTTTGCATGTGCAAGTGTGACACGTCCTCATCAACATAACAAAGTTAACAGACTCTCCTACCCAGCAGGTGTGACCGTGTCTTTCAAGGAGGCCATGTCATCAAAGATGACATCATCGTCTCTCTTTTCGCACTGACTTACAGCCTCCAGCACAGTTTTCAAGCGCCGGTCGAGAGCAGCGAGATGGGGCTCTGACAGCAGGGGAGCCACACTGTGAAGGGGGTCGTGGGAGAGCGAGGCCCTCATGACGTCACTGAGACGATACTGTGGTAGAGAAAGCAGACGCAGGCGTAGCCAGGTGGTGCGGCGGATTCTAGAGCCAGATAGAGAGGAGTCGGGGAGAAAGAAAGATAACATGGTGTAGTTAGGGAGGAGGAACTAATGGAAAAGAGAGGAAAATGGTGGGGGATGACTTTTGTCTTGTATGTCTTTAAATTATCACAGTCTTCATGGGTGGTGCTACACCCTGGATGCATCAAAAGAGTTTCCAGTAGAGACAGAGATAACGAAAACAGTAACAAGCAGATAGTAGAAGGGGAGGAGAAAACTGAAATAGTTGGCCGGTCACAGGCTCACACCTGCAGTCTCCATCAGGCGAGTCAGGCTGAATGTTTTCTCACAACATAGTTAAAGCAAAAAATACAACACAAAAGTGGATTAACGTCAACTGAGCTCATTCAAATACTATTCCAACTACCTGAATTTAACTGAAGACAACAAAGTCACAAACTGCAGACGACACAAAGAAAATAATGAACCAAATCTGATCCTGTTTCTTGTACTTGTTGTTACCTGCAGCACTGTTCTAGAGGAACGAGGATAGAAGGCTCATCTTTGGAGTGACGCCCGAATCTGCAATCGGATGCGAGAGTTAACGCCAGGAGAAACTATAAAATAGTACATTAACACGAACACACCAAAAATACTCACGCCCTCCCGTTGTCCAGGTGTAGCAGGAAAGTGTTGTTGCCAAACTTCTCAAAGGTTTCATAATGGTGCCGGTCCATGTTACCTCGAGGAGGAGAACAAGGAATTCAATTACTGTTGTGAACAGTTCAAACCTCCTCTGTGGAGCTTTCTGGTTTTAATAACCTACGATATACTGCATAACAGTTTAGGCATCATCAACACCTGCTTAGCCATAGAGCAACTAATTTAAGCAATATGAAGTGCCACTTATCCTGCTGTTGCCAGATGTGCAAACCTAAAACCATCTTGTGTGCTAAAACTAAACACAGATATCCTAAAATAAACAGTTTTGTTACATAAATATGGACAAACAGCTGCTTACACACATAATTCAACAATGACACACTGAACACACCAAATCTGAGGACAACTGCTAAAATAATTGAGGGCATTTTGTGCTTTCACACATGGGTGCAAAATATCTGAATATACATTAACATTTAAACAGCCTTTAAAACTGAAAACCAGCTGATGTGGAGGGTTTGTCAGTACATCATGATATTACACAACATGACACTGGGTGCAGTTATGGGTCCAGACCAAACCGAACAGTGATGCCAGATGGATCTTACAAAATGCTAGAAATTGCCACAATGACATTGTGTGAAATCTTTAATAATAAATTCAAAATACTGCAAACTCAAAGTATGAAGAGGCATTTTACAGCAAGAGAAGTGTCACATACATTTACGTGAACATTAGTCCCACCTACAGATATATTTACACACTTTCTCATGTAGAGTGAGGCATTTTTTGAATCAATACAATGTTCTTTGTTCAATAAAAGCATCTGAGCTTCAGTCTGGTGCATCACAGCAAGTTAACGTTCACAGCACACTCACTAGCCTCACCCTTCTGAAACTACACAAAACAGGATTTAGCTTGGTGTGAAGCGGCAGCATAGCGATACTGTTAACATCTGCCAGTCCACTGTTTCCGCTCTCCCGCTCTCCATCGAGATAGAGTGGGCAGTGATAGAGTAGCAACTGTGGGTCACAGTTTAGATGACAACTTTCACAGTGGGAGGCATCTCGGGCTGTATTTGTGCTCCTGACTTGAGCCTTGACACAAACTAGGGGCAGTGAGCATGGCTGCGGAGCGACGGTGTCCTCTATAGCTCCTAGCTGTGTATCCCATGATGCTCCTCTGAGCTCCAGGCCACACAAATACACAGCATCCACAGGAAGCGAGGCTGGGTATCTGCTATCACTCAGAACCTGGAGGGAAGAAAACAACAATCAACATGCAGTACGTTAAAGCAACAGTAGGAACTATGTTCATCCACAGAGTTCCAAAATGTTAGGCTATTAAAATATGATTTAATCATCTGTATGCTTTACCTCAAAGTGCAGAGCTATATCACTGGTATATTTGTGATTCATCTGAGCAGCCTGTCTTATCAGCGCCACCAGGAAGCCTCTGGCATTGTTAAAAGAAGACAGTCGGTAGCCACCGGGTGGATCTGTGGTGTTGTGGTGCCGGAGATAAGCACCGAGCAACTCTGCCCTCCTCTCCAAGTGGGACAAGTTGGCAAGCTTGTGGAGGGAAGCGGAGGTCGGGGTGCTGTATTGAACGGGCTGTCGGAGCTGTGAGAGGAGCGAGGACACTGAATCAATGAGATCATCCCACTCAGCCTGGAGGAAGTCACGCAGGGGACTGCGAGAAACAGCTCCTGCATTTGCATCTGGGCTGTCATCCTGGTGTTCAAGGTACGTCTTCAGAGTCTGCAGTCTGTCTACAGCGTGGCTAAAGGCTGGCAGTGTGGCAGGCTGCTTTAGCTGGGTGCAGGAGCTCCTCACTGGTCCTAGAGGAGTCTGGGAGGCCTGCAGCAGTATGTTCAAATTGTGGCTATTTATTTTAATTCTCTCAGCTGCCACATCGGCACTGACGCCGAGCACAAGAGGGTCATTGATGGTCGCAGTATCTTGAAAACCCTGCTCCAAAATCTGCAGTAATCCTGTCAAGTCTGACGACATGAAACACAGTCACAATCAATACATTGTAGATACAAAGAATATCTAACGTAAACTAAATGCTGCCTCATATTAGCGCTACGGTTGTGCAACTTGCTCAACAAAAGGTGTCGGGTAAATATTGAAAAGGGCAAAGAAACAACCTTTGCATGATCTAGCTCCTCTAGTTCACCGTCTCATCAGTTAGCATGCAGGATATTAACTATTCAAAACCCAGCACTTTAGAAAAGTTGTGTGGTTACCAAAGTTGCCATGATTGCTGATAAAATCTGCAAGGATTTGTGGTCCTTTGCCCCCGAGAGGTGACACTGTGCTGAGGCAGATCTTAGCGAGGCTCTCCACCACCTCCAAATCTGCAGAGTCCAGTACATGACCACCATGCACGAGATTGACTTTAAATGAAAAGCACAACAAGGTGTAATTAGACTGTAACTGAATAATATGGATGGTTTTGTATCAAAATACCAGATTTCCACTTTAATGCTGCCTCACCTGCTACATACTGCAAAGCTCGAGACTTGTCATGGCAGAGACCAGCAATGCTAATGTGTGCATCCATCAAAGCCAGAAAGTCTTCCTGACTCCTTCGAAAGACAAACAATCCAAATGCACAAGAACAAAATCTAAATCCATCATTAAATTACCACCATTTGCAGAATGCACCTCAGTTTTAAAATACTGATCAGTAGTTCAGGTTGTGTTTGGTTTCACTGTAAATGGATTTAACAGAAAAGTATACAAACACAGCTACAGTATGTGAGCCCATCTACTCACCAATTGTAAACTCTCTCTTGGCTTAAGTATTCATAGCTCTGTCTCTGCAGTAACACAGAGTGAAAGATGGCACAGCGGAGGAGGAGCTCCGTGCTGTCTGCTGTGACAGCCGACAGAGATTGACACCGTATGATGGACACCACCTGTCGCAAGGAACAGCTCAGCTCCTCCGTCAGGCTCCAGGGAGAGTCACAGAGCAGAGGCAGGGCACACATTCGCACTGCCGCTGTTAATAATAACAACAATAATCTGCATTAAAATCATTATTAATACCTAAGGCAGCGTTTTTGCTTGAGGCAATAAATTAGCTCACTCAGGATACGATTGTGTCTTTTTGTTCTTGTTGATGTAGTTTTGGCTCAAAATTGCACACCAATGTATTAGATTAGACTGAATCACTATAATGATCATTACCTAGTACAGGTGGTGGTTGCAGTGAAAAATAAAAACTAGCTAAAAACTATTGGAATGCAGCTATGGTGACTGAACGTGAAAAGGCAGACTTACATAGAGAAGTAATGGCAATACATCAGGTCTACTGCCTACCTGGTATAGAGCAGGATGCATATTCTTGAGTTATGAACCACAATCTGAAGTGCGGGTGAATCCGGCATCGCTTCTCTGTGCGACAGGCAGGTAGACAGGCAGATAGGTGAATACATTAGCAGAAAGACTGGGCTGTAACTCGGGTTGTAAGCCTGTATTAATGGCAACAAATGTTACAAATACAATTTAATATGGATTACCTACCTCTGAAAGAGGAGATCAACCGACTGAGGTGAGTCACGACTTGATCATCCCATCGTTTCAACAGGTGACAGTTGTTAAAAACAAACCAGTGGCCGTCATTAACAGCTTGGTCCAGCAGTGAGAGAATGAACTCTGTGTCACACGGAGCCCCAAAGGAAACTACTTTCACCTGAACCTAAAACATATCCATTAAGAAAATCATTAAGCACTGCATTAATATACTCTGGTTACAGATATTAACAACAGAAACAGTGTGTTACCTCCTTTTTGTCTGCTACACAGCGGGACACATTGTTTATTAAATGAAGAGGCTGGATGCTTGTCCACTTATTTTCTCTTGGACTGGGCACTGTAAGGATGATGGGTCCCTCATGTTTGACAAGAGATCGTGAGAGGGCCTCTGGGTTCCCAGCGTGAGGGGCCTCGTTCTCTGAGGTTTGTCCAGAAAGACACAGGGGGTAGACGGCCATGGCGTCAGCTAGTCCCTCCAGACACTCTGGAAGCATGGTCTTCCATAGCAGAGCCCGCTGTGGCAGGGATAAATGGCAGTGAGAGTGACAGGGAACAGCGCCCGCTACAGACGAGGAAGTGAAGTGCAGGTACTCCTGCCACTGTGTGGAGCAGGTGGAGAGAGAGGCGATCAGTCCTTTGAAGACCGGGATCTTCTCCAGGCAGAGAAGCTCTGGGTGGATATGAGGAGGTATCCAGCTGGGCAGAGCAGTTGTGCACTGTGAGACAGAGTGCTCTGTGTCTTGAAGGCCTCTGAGGAAAGCCGCCCTCTCAGCCTCGGGGCAGTGCTGGTTGTGTTGGAGCAAAGCCAAAGACACCAGCATCTTCAGAACAGCAAAATGGCTCTTGGTGAGACAAGGCCTGTATTGCACCAGCAGCTGGGCTACCATCCAGTTTGTGACCTCTGCTATGATGCTCCCTAACACTTTCCCACTGCTGAATGACAGTAATGGCCTGCCCTTCACAATGAACGCCTCTTGCATAACTGTGATGAAGCCATGCAGGGAAAAGCAGTAGGCGGGGGACAGACGGGACACCTCCTGCAGAGCCTGGTGGAGGGCAGCAGCCAGCCTCATTAACTGTCGGGGTACAGCCAGCAGGGACTCCTGGTACTCCAGCTCCTCACTCAGCAGCTGGATCTCAGTCTGCAGTTTGTTCTTTGATTCTTGGCAAACAGCCACGCGGGGGAGAAAATGAGGGTCCTCCAGCAGTGGGGTGTTAGTCTGCAGGATGTAGTCCATAAGAGCATTCTAAGACAAGATGAGATACAGTCAGTACAAACGACACCAGATAATTACATTTGCATCACCTCTGACCTCTGATTTAGTTTACCTTAAAGGCAAAAAGTCACTTTTTTATTCAGTGACCACAATAACAGTTTGATTAATTAAAAACATGTGAAACCACAATCAAAAGCCCAGAACATGATTGATGTACAGAACTGCAGCCCAGGTAATAAGGTTTACTCAGTCCATATTCTAATTCAGATAAGGACGTGCAAAGCCAGGCTACAGCTCGTAGGCACATTCATTATATGGAAAATTATTACTCGATAATCATTGAGATCGAAACCAAGACTCCAGATCACCAGGCAAACTTCTAATTTTATTAAGTTTATTTTATTTTATTCTATTTTAAAGATACATGTAGGACTCTGAAACAAGCTATTTGGGTTCAGAGTTATGAAGGACAAGCTAATGACATAATTAATATACATTAACGAGGTGAGAGAACTTAGGCTAAGCCTCAGTCAGTCAGAAATCAGCTGTATGCCAGTTGCAGATTAGGTCTTTTACACTTTCAAACCAAACCATTTTGTTTAAGATAAAAATGTCCCAAGTGATTTCGTTCTACTTCACTGAATCAAATGAGGCTCTATAAGCAACAGAGACAGTATTTGCTCGATATGATTGTAAATGATGGTCTCGTCACCTCTTCTGAGACCAGTTTCTCCTGCAGCGACTGTTTGTCATTCTGAAGCTGCAAGTGTCGAATCAGCAGCTTTTTACATTCAGACTGCAGCAGCTGTGTCAGCATCAGCTCCCGGATCTCTTCTGAGCTCAGAGAAAGGTCAACCACTCGGACCTGAGCCAAAATGGATGGATGAATCTCTGAGGAAACAAAGCAAGAAAAGTGAGCTACTGCTTTCAGCTGAGTTAGAGGAGCTAATTTATAAAAATGTCTGTAGTGTCTACAGCACTTCATTATGTTATGTTTGTAGAGATCCCATTAACCTGACTCCTTATGCACAGCGTAATACAAACGGTATAGAGCAGCATGCTGTCTTGTCTAGCCAGTCAAATCAAGCCAAGACAAAGTTGTTTACATTTATAAGACTGTGCCGACAAATTAATTTGGAAATTTTGTACTACTGCTACAAGAAAAATGCCAAGTATGTGACTTTGACAGACTCTACAAATCCTTCTTACCACTGCCAAGCAGTTGGACAGGCAGATGGGTGGCGAGGAAAAGGCAGAATTCAGGGTGGGTCGGCCGAACGTGTTCTGTCCCTGGAAGGCAACATCTAGCAGGTCGAACCAATCTGGCCAGAAACTGTGGACTGGGAGTCGCACGCTCCATGTTTGTTACCAGAACTCTTAAACCTGCAAAACGAAAGGTTAGAATGCTGAGAAAGCTGAGAAGGGACACTGTGGCGAAAGGGCATATAATTTGGTAACAAATGGACTAATACATCATGTAAAAGTCTCATGATATTGTGTAATTTAAGTGGTTATGAATTCACCTTCCTCCGCAGCTTGGTCAAGCTTGTCCATTAGCGCTGGATCATCAGCACAAACCACCATTTCACACTCTGCCTCCTTCTGAAGATTGGCTTTTTCTCCTGCAGAGCAAACACACAACCGGTTTGCTGTTTTTTAATGTAATTTGCATTTCACAAAGGCGTTGTAAATATTTTAGGGGGATTTAGATGGCACAAGGTGCAACAAACGGGCAAATCCCAGCAAAAATATAAATCTAAGGACCTACTGTACCTGTGATGAGGCAGCTTTGAGAGCTTATATCTAGATGTTGCTGGGTGTCTGCCAGTAGAGGCCAGCACTGAACCCAGGCACTCCTGCAGCCCCACAGCAGCAGCTTTTCTAAAACTCTGGCAGGTGGAGCATCCCGGAGAATACCTAATGCCTGACCCAGAGGCAGCTGCAGACTCTCAGACACAGCGATGGGAAAACCAAGAACTGGTAAAGAAGGCGAGGCGTCAGAGTGTGTAAACAGGGAGGTTCGGGGGTCGACTCGGTTTATATTTATGATTCCTGTCTGACATAGCTCCCTCCACTTGCCCAGCAGTTCCATGCGCACATCTGGCCCGAAGGGACCTAAATAAAAGATGATTGCTGCCAGGATAAGGGCGTCTCCTGGTAGAGTTTGGTTATTTAACTCTGCCTCCTAAAAAAAATAAATTTAAAAAACATTATAATTAAAAAAAAACAAGAAATAACACCAAATTAAGTATTTTGTTTAAATAGCTTGTACAGAATAATTGCAGTCTGTGTTACCTGAGCAGCAGCCCTCCAGTCTCTATAATGTGTCTCCAACTGCCCTGCAGCTGTAGTCGCCTCTCTTTCTGCACTCTCAGCTGAGTCCAGCTCCAGCATTTGCTCCCTCAGTTCACTTTGTACGAACTGAAGCTGAAACTTGACATCCTCTAGATGACAGCTTGCATCCTCCTTGTGCTGCTTGGCTAGGTGCAATTGATCTCGGGCCTCTTTGGCCATCACCTCCAACTGCATCTTAACGAACACTTGATGTTGTATGCAGCAACACTCGTACATAGCCTGGACCCATCGACACAGGGACTCGCAGGCTTTGCTGGCCCCTCGCACGGACTCCGGCACAAAACGGGGACTGTGAACTATCTGTCCGAGCTGCTGCAGCTGTTCATTTGTCAGAGTGTAGCGGTCAAAAAATTCCAACTCCTAGGAGAGATATTAGAGAGAAAACAATCCCAAATCAGCCTCTTAGGCCACTGAATGTCATTACTCAACCACTGCTGACCAATCTAAACTTCTGTATTAAGCCACTCTACTACACCTGGAAAAAGTTGGATTGTCCAAGAAGCTGTTTAGCGCTCTCCCAGCCTGGTTTACGATTAAAAAGCAAACAAACGGCATCCATAATTTTCACCACTGCATCAGGTGGATCTCTGTAGTGTCGGACCTCCTCCAGGTCGTATGGATTTAGACAGCTGAGGATTTTGAGGCCTGACAAAAACACAGGTCTCACCTGGAAAAAATAAATACCATATTAAGATCTTTTTCTGTGAAACTATGATGACAAAGTTAATAAGCACAAGTTTAAAATATGATCCGTTTAAAAATGTGTTGGGCTTCTTCTATGTGTATTACTTACTGTGATTTAAAGGATGCAGATTTTGATAAAAGATCTGTTTACCTGTTTCTGGACGTATCTAATCTGCTCTTCCAGGTCTCCCAGCTTGCTCCCCACGACCACACATGTGTCCTGTGCTTCCTGAAGCACGCTTCTCAGGTGATCTGCAGCTCTGAGGAGCTCTTCGTTTTGCTGCAGGATAGCAATTTCACAAACAATGTGTTTTATAGGGCAAATGTTACTGAATAAGAAAATGTCAATATCAACAGAGGTACACTTTATTGCTTTAACATAATCTCCTCTTTAAAAATAAGATGCAACAACAAGAAACATACTGTTAAGAGTTTCTTAGTTTAAAAACAATATTTTCTCTGGTGTGCAGAATGTTTTAAAGCCTTCACAGGCATCTGAAGTGCACTTGATATATTGCTTCCAGAGTTGTTTAAATCATTTTTGACTTAGGTGGAAAATAACCTCCTGTGGTATAGACATTGTGGCAGTCGATACTCTTGCAACCACATACAGAATATTGATCCCACTTGAACTGCATATGCTGAATTGCTATATATTACCTGCTGTGTCTCAGCAACCTTCTCCTGCAGACTTATTAAGTGCTGTTTGTGCTGCACAACTGTGTTGTTCATGACATCCAAGTGAGACAGAACAGTGGCAACTCTGAAAAAATACAATAGTTAGTAGAGCACTGTGTGTATTTCTGTTTCGTTTAAAAAACAACAGCTAGACTTTATACACTACAATTTACATCTTAGTGAAGGATTATTTATCAGATAAGGTTTGCTCACATCAGCATAACCACAAATGTGTTGGTAAATCAGAAGCAGCATATTAAATACTGACGACACAGTGAGAAAGGAGGAAAAAATGCTAATCATCCAACTAATCAGAGGAACTACCTGATAGCTTGGCTCTGCCGTGGCTTGTGCAGATGGTTGAAGAGGAAACCAAAGTGTGAAATGAACTCCATATAAGTCTGAGGACTGAAAGGCTGAGCTCTTAGAAGGACAGCAGCATACTGACATGCAGATTGATGGATTCCTGCCATAGCAACAGACAGGCCGGCCTCCAGTCCCTCTCGCTTCACTAAAAAATAGAAAGGGGAAAGGATTTATGTCTTGCCAGTAAAAAGTAGTACAAATTAATTAAGTATAGACTCACTTTGGTGGTGTGACTCACTTTTTTGGGTACTGGATTTAAGGCACTGAGCAGCAACTTCCACTAATGACTGGTGGGACCAAGGCTGATACACCTCCACACAACAACTGACACTCAGGGCCTTGATCAGCTGTGCCTAGATCACAAAAGATAAGTAGTCGTTGGGCTGCTGCTAGGCTACAATGATCCCACACCAGAATCAAGGGTTGAATGTGTAAGTAACCAACTGTAAAAGTATGTAAATACTAAATAGTTGTGCCTGGATCTTTTCCACCTTGTCTGAACAGTGCATTTTGTGTTCTTATAGAACAAGTGATGATGCTCAAAGAAAATAGTGATTTACATTCCATCCATGGGTTGTTTTGTCGGCAGGTATCTCGCTGCTGTCTGACACGGTGAGCGGAAGCAACATGAACACATGCACATTTCTGTGGACTTGACTCAAGAACCTTTGTGAAAAGAAACAGAACAAATATGGTTAACAAAGTACTAACAATTCCTTCAAACACTTAGTGTAAGCAGTCACACATTTTCTTACAAGTCAATTCTTGTAAACGTTGTGATATCATCATCATCATCTTTATACAAATACAGTGATCAAAAGTGCATCACTTTTGGATGTAAATACACTGAATGCATTTCTTAGTATTTCAATAAGACAATTTGATGCCTTTTGGTGGTTACATTTACCAGTTGTTTCTTTGGCAAGCTAGTATGAAGACCAATAGGTTTTCTAGGTGTTATCCTCTTACTTCTCAAACATCCAGCTGTCCATAAGGTATCGTCTTGAATTCTTCACAGCAGTCACTCTGGAAACGAGATTTCGCAGCTCCTTATCTGTGCAGAGCCCTGGATAAGTTCTGTGAGCCATCCCCACCAAGAGTTCTTCTCTGACAGACTGGCTAATTCCTTCGTGGACCAGTATGATGACTTTAACTCCATCCGCTCTCGTTTGATTCCCAGCCTCTTTAAGGATTTCATGCAATTTATCCTCATTCCCAGGATGCACCTCCATCAACTGGCAGCCGATTACAGAGGCGGCTAAACGCACAGTGGTTTTACGGCCTGTGCCTCTATCTGAGCCAATCAGCACTCCGTGACCTCCAGGTATGAGCATCGCCCTGAGGATATGCAACAGCTGCATCCCCCTCTGTCTGTGTACAATGACTCTGGTTGTAATGTTATCATATTTCTGTCCTTTGTCTTTTGCTTTTCTGTCAATAAAATCACACAGATGTTGCAGTTGCACATCAAGGTCTTGGTCCCGATAAGAACAGGTGCCTCTATAATTGTGCTCCTGATTCATTGAGTTTAGGGCCTCTGAGAGGTCAGTACCATAAACAAGCTTAGCTATAATGTGCTCCATATGCTGAAGAATCTGAGTTTGCAGAGGGTGAGTTTTTCGGCTTGCCTCCTCTGAGTGACCGTTTTCAAACAGAAGGGGAGGTTCAGTCATTGTCTGGCCTACGTTCAGGTCTGACTGGTCAGCTGGTTTTGGCTCTTCAGGCAGAGTTAGTGTATCTGCACTCTGACCAGTTGGCATGCAGGTGCCTGCTGTGTCCATGCGTAGTGTGGGAACAGCGAGGATTGTCACAGCAGGTGGGTCATCTACACCGACAGGCTTGGTTTCCTCAACCAATCGAATTCCATAATGTGTTGCTGCTGTCTTGGCTATGAGTGACACAAGAGTTTTGCGTTCGTCCTCTGAGCATAACCTGTCACAGAACGTACGCATGCACTCATGCATCCAGAGATGTACTATGTTTAGCACTGATGCTGCAGGCTCGGACAGGGTAGGGGGAAGCCTACGAAGTGAATTCTCCTTTTTCTGCACTGTGTGTGTGATGTTAGGCTGCCACAGGAACAATCCTGAAAACACCTTTTCAAGGTCATGATGTGAAAATAAGAAGTGGGGCCTTTGCAAAGTGGGCTGGAATTGGTCACATACTGCATGATACAGACTTTTAGTTGCAGTGATGATACAACATGCCATGTCTTCGCCACCCTGCATAAGTGACATGTCTTTGAGCCAGATCTTCAGCCGAGGAGAATGGATGGACAAAATAACGTCACTGGATAAGCTAGGGAGCACAAAGACGGAGAAGAGACGTGAGAGCCTGGAGGATATCACATTGCTCAGGTGATTGCCTAATCCAAAGATACAGCAGGTAGCCATGTAGCTGATGGTTCCAGAACACAATGACTTGAAGTTGTAGGTATCAAATGTGAGAATCTCTCCCTTTGAAATACTCTGTCGTAGTGTCTCTAGTGCCGCTGACGTCTTCCCATAGACATCTATCCATAGGAAGACAGAAAAATTAACTTTATAAAGCTTCAAGCGGTGCAAAATCAGATTAAACTTGAATTTTAGTTCTCTATAGGGTAAATTCTTTTGACTCACCACACAGTGCTTCATGCAAATCATCCACAAAAAGAAGCAGCCCAGGCTTCTTTGTCATCGATCCCTCGGTATCTTTACAGTTCTTCTGGCAGCAGATGGTACTCAATATAGTGCGCAGGTCTCTGGAGCCCAGCAGTGGACTGGCTGGTAGGCTGATATGTGGCTGGTCAAAACTCAGCAAAGTTTTGCACAGAGTGGTTTTCCCGGAGCCGGGCTCTCCTGCGAGCAGCACTGGCTGGTTTGCCTCCAACATGATGTTGAGGAGATAGGTATGTTTCCCAAACTATGCAAACAGATTTGCAACACTTGTTAGTTTAAATATGTAATTGCAGTAGCCTAAACTTTACATTAATGTACTTTCACTGGACTGAATTGAATGCTCAGGACAAACCTTGGGAGAGAGGAAATTTGTCAACAGAGTGTTCTTGGGGCATATCTTGCTGTCGATGTTAAAAAAGTGATCAAACACACTCTCTTCATCAGGAACCACAATTTTGTACCGACAAGTAAACAGCACTTGACGGGCTAGTGAGTCAAACTTTGGCCAGTGTCTAAAGTAAAAACATAAAATAAAGGAAGAAAATCAGTAATTTATGTTCATTTAGGAGGTTTTTTGTATAACAAAAAACTAATTATTATATGTGTTCCAAACTTAATACATTTTTCAGAGTCCCAGTATACCAGTAACCCAGTACACCACTGTATATGTTAACAGCAATAACATACATACTTAATCATCTGTATAATTATAAGCAACTACATATGTAAGCTATAAAGATTCTCTTACCGAGGATGCAGATGTCCACTAAATCCCCAAATGTAAGCCACCAGAAAAAGGTTCCTGGGCAGCAGCTCTTGTTCAGTGTGGGGATCTGTGACAGTTCTGTGAATATCTGGTGAGAGAAGAGGTGATACAGTATTAATGAAAGTACAGTCATTTCCTCAACTAGTGTGTAAGTTTATGAGGTAATTTGTAATGTGAGTGATGGTTATACCTCCTTTGTCGGTTTGTTGTATCACCTCAGCTTTTACCACTTCCTTCCTGAAATAGTGTAGGAGGGCACGCAGGATCCGAACAAATGACGTGATTTCTTGCAGTCCGTATGTGATGCTGTCAGAACGTTGTCCCTCATTATGGATTGCAGAGGTTAATGCCTCTTGTCTAAGCAAACTAAGAGTGCTGGAAAAAATATCTCCAGCGAGACGAGTCCACATTTTCACAGTTCCTTGATCCAGTTGGTGTTCAGAAGCGAGGGCATCCATCTCACTCTTCCACACAGCCTTCCACAGATCAGTGCCTGTGAAATAGACAAGGCTACAACGGGTCACTGCAGAGGGACTTGCACCCTGTAGGTCGGTGGTCTCCATAAGTAGTTTAAGATGTGATTGGGACGGTAGTGTTTCACCTGATGACAGGCACAGAAATGGGTCATCAGGACTGCAAAGTGTGGTTAGGTAATCTAACCAGCCAGGCTGTCCCACAGGCTCCCCATCCATTACCAGCCATTTCACTATTGGTGCCCGATTACTTTTCTTGTTGCAGGTCATGGGACTTGTTGGCTCACGTCGTTCTAAATCTCTCAGTAACTTTGCAACAGCTCCATCTTGCCATCCTCTCTTTTCACAGAAGCAGCCGAATAACTCTTCATGGGACATGGCGTTAGGAAATAAGACAACAGTGTCAACAGAGTTCCAGGTTGAAGGAGGGATCTGTGGCTCTGCCTGTGGAGTATCTCCTTTAATCACACTGTAATTTTCACTCACAGATTCCACTGCCCTGGCAGCCAGAACATTTAGTGCTCCAGCTAGAGCACAGCAACAGGTCGTCTTTCCACTACCTGGGGGGCCTAAGAGCAGAACTGCCTGAGATATTCTAATGGCCTGGTAGAGTGTAAGAGCACTGCTAACTGTTTTGCTGTCAGAGTGACACTGTTTCCTTTGTAAGTCTTCTGTAACTGCATCTTTAAGTTGGTTCTCTTCCTCTTTCTCGATATATTGTCGGAAAAGAGGAAACTGACAAGCTAATGGGAATGTGTCCCTGAAAATGGTGTAGAACTGTGAGGCTTTCTTGTGCTCATAAAGAACAGGTAATACGACAGAAAGTATCGCTTTAACAATGGCTGTCTCCTCCATTAATCCCTCTATAACTGATAAATGAGAGCAGCGCAGCCTGGAAAGCTTTTCAGCTTCTTTTATGTCCGTCTCGACACATCTTGCAGTCCCATTTTGTGAAGACGTAAGATTAGTTATCTCTGCAGCCGATCTTTTGGCCTCATCCGAGATTTTCCGTTGCCTTACACTTTGCTCAAAGTGTAATTCAGAGGCAGAGATGATCTTTTGCAAGATGACGAGGCAGCAGCTCTGGTTGTCACTGATGAAATCAGGCAGACAGAGGGAATCCTTGGCCAGGCTGATGAGGGACACCAGGCGATGACTTAAAGACATGGCCTCTGTGAAACCAATGGAAGCCAGCATTACTTCTGCGATGACCCTGTAATCTGGATGGGTTAGCACAATGGGTCTGGTTGCATACCGCAGAGTCTCTGGAAGCTCAGATGTATACCCCTTCGACGAAATGAGAACACACCCATAGCTTAGGCTGGCAAGAATGCTTTTCCCTGCGAGTACCATTTGGCATTGTGAATCAACATTTTTGCAGCCTGTTACCCCCTCAGCAGTCTTGTCCTTCAGGTCCTTATTCTCTCTTTGAGTCTTCTTTTCTGTCAACCTAGAGAACGACTGGTGAATGTCTACAAGATGCTGTGCCAGTAATGACAGGACCCCTTGTGTTAGTGAGTCTACAGAGTCAAGTAGCAGCCATGCTCCAGTCTGGAGGGCACCCAACATCATCCGCTGAACAACACCTGGTCTCATGCTTGGACAACACTGTATGCTGACAACCTGTCTCCCCAGCGCTTTTCCAAACTGGACCACAGTCTTTTTCTTTCCAGACATGCAGGGTCCACTCACGAACCCACATCTGTAGCTTGTCACGGCAAGGAGAATCCCCAGTGTTGCCCGATGTGTGGACGGAGAATGCACCATCTCCCAATCTTCTGGACCAAAATACTCAAAACCATATTGGAGTCGATGGCCCAAAACTTCCACATCACATGTCGGTTCATCGTTGCCTTTCAGACTCCAGTTTTCTGAGTTTATGTGATACTTCATCAGACTTTGCCACTCAAAAGAAGACTCCAGAGGTACACCTTGTACTTCCATGAGTTGAGCTAGCTGCTGCAAATGTTTCATTCTAAGTTGAACTAAAGCACGCAGACACATCATCGTATACTTAGAAACCAGAGATTCGGTTTTAGGCCCTGTGACCCCTTCCCTTATGGACCGTGCAAGGTTTTTCAGCTCTGCAGAGGTGTGAGCCTTTATGTTGCTCAGCTTCACTGGGCTCAATTCTTGGAAAGCTTGTAAAAGAACGTTGCACCAAACTGCCTCCTCGGCCACCAAGAGACACTGAAGAGGATAGTCAGACAACAGATCCAGAGCAGGTATTGAAATGTTCCTCCCATCAGCAATGTGGATCCGGACGTCTCCAACTTTCTTATCACATTCCAAATCTTGACTGGATGGTTCAAGCTGGTTTCGCATAACAGCACATTCTTTTATGAGCTGTACCATGGTCAACTTCAGTTGTTTCTCGAACAGACAAAGCCAATCCAAGGCGCTGAGATTTGGCTCCAAAGCGGACAGAAAGGTAATGTGCTCATGGAGGCTGCCAAAGAATCCCAGCACCTTCATCTGTCTGTGGCTTTGAGATGTGGCCTCAGAGTTCTTTACATCTCTTGCACTAGATGGTATTTCACAATCCACTTCGAGCCAACGAACTCCTTTAAAGCATCTGCGTACAAAGGGTTGCAGTGTGAAAGGCGCTGGGTGAAAAGAGAGTAGTTCTATCACTTCCCTGTCACTCAGAAGCCAGAGTCTTGAAAACGGTCCACAGAGAGTGTCCAGGAGATGCACAATCTGGTTGGAAATACCTTCCATTGTAGACACGCCATCAATTAGTATTTGGCAAAGGTTATTGCCATGGAATCTCTCATTTGTCTTCTTGAAATGAACAAAGTTCAACACATGAGGGTCACTGGATACAGAGAGCATGATTTCCTTAAATGTCTCATCAACTGGTCGGAATTGATCCAGCTATTTGGAAAAAGAAATACATTTATTTGAAATGGAAACTTTAAAAAAAGCTCTGCAATTTACCAGTTTAATAGCAATTGAAAAGCTAGTTATATTTGACTTGTGATCATGAAACAGGGACATACCAAATCCACTCTCTGAAAAGTGAAGTTTTGATGGAACATCTTGGTCAGGAAGGCCCATAGCTGCTGGTGTCTTTCAAACAAGGAAAGCAGCTTCTCTATTAATCATGAAAAGGGGAAGAAAAACAATACAGAGTTCATATTATCTCTTCACTTGGTGGCAAATTTTCATGATGTTGCTTTCTATAATTTATTCCTGAATCTCGCCTTACCAAGATCTTGTAGTGACTGCACCAGATTTTCCATCTGCAGTCTAAATGCCACACTGTGGGGGGACTTTAACATGAAGGACAGAGTCATCAAATCATTCTCTATCTCAGCAAAGTGTATCTCCAGACCTGAATGAGAAAATACAAATCTCAGATATTTCGAGGCACAACTTTTCCCACCAAGCAACGGAATCAAAGTAGTAACTGCTTACGATGATAACATCTCTATTACTAAGTTGTTGTTAGGTTGTTATTCAGTCTCACCAGTGATTGTGAATCTTGCATCACGACAAGAATGTTGACGGGCCATTTGGATATTTGAAACATTGCCCTCTGCGGGCTTTTCTGTCTCTGCTAATCCCTGTTGTGGTTCACAAGCAGGGGGAGTCAATTTCTCCAGCTGGAAGATTCTGGCTTCCCAACCCTGTTGAAGTTTGTGGAAGGTCTGCTCCATGTTACACTCTGCTTCTGCATCCCCACATATCTGATGGATTTTAAAGGAGCCATGAGAGGCAAAATCAAGTATTGTGTGTTAATGACATATAAAGATAGTTTGATGTTTGTTGAGCCTGTTCTCACCAGCAAATATTTCAACCCCTATTTGTCCCGAATTTAGTTGCACTGCCAAAACATGCTCAATATGTAATATTGCTCCTGCTCTCACCTTGGTAATGAGTTGCTGGTCAATTTGAAGTTGCCGAGACATCAGTTCAGCAACAGTCACCTGCTTCTCTGGAACATACACGAGGCCCATGCCTGCCAGATGGAAAGCATTTCAATCAGTTTAGATATCCTGTGATCAAATGCATGTGTTACAATATGGGAATGTCTCTGACCTTCAAAAATAGCTTTCCAGTGTTTATGTTTGAGCGTGGGGCTCTGCAGCTTGGCCATGAATGTAAGCAGATGGCTTAAGCTGTCCAGGTTTCCTAAAGTCTCCTGCAGCACAGCATCGTCGGTGGGTATGATACCTGTCAGAGACAGAGCTTGCTCCTTCCACTTGGAAACTTTCCCCTGAGCTTGTGACACCACATCCTGACAGAAAAGCATTTTAAAAAGATTGCCAAAAGTTCTCACAAAACAACATTTTCTTACTTTTATAACTCTTAATGGTTGATAAACAGTGATTTTGCATATTTGCATGAATGTAGTTTGAACCAAGCTGTGCTGCCAATACTCCAGTTCTTAACATAACAACTTTTTTCTCCAAGGAAGGCAATTAATCAAGGCGAGACCAAATTCATTTTTAACTCAATTTTAAATTGGCTTTTAATTTTTCATCACCATGAATGTGCACAAATACTATAATTACCTCTTGCAAAACACATTTAGTCATCATGTTAATAAGCAGAAAGAAGTCAGTTTGAATTGTTACCTCAGTGTAAAGCAGCTGTTTCCATTCTTCCAGCCATGTTTTGAACGCATATTTCAACCCCCACAATTCTTTACGGGCGCTGACTTTCTGAACATCTGCTGCCAAAGTGGTCAAATCCATCGGATGTTCTGATGGGAGGCAATAAAAGATAACAGTCAGATAAGATTAGGGTTTCTGTAATAACAATAATATGACAGTTTTACCACTTCCAAGCTTCATTTTTTCGTCTTACACTCTTTTAAAATTCTCATTTAACATGCTTGTTTAATCCACCAGTGGTCAAAGCTAAAAGCACAACATAAAAAGCAATTTTTTCAAGCTTCAACCCATAATTTGTACCAACTCACCCTGTAAGTCTTGACTGTTCCTACTAAGTTGTTCCAGCTTTGCACTGAGATTGTGCACATGTGTACACATGTGGTTCAGTGTAGAGAACATCTCTTTTGCATTCTGGGTTGGGTCAAGGAAGGGTCCAGATGTAGTTTTAGACACCGTAATTTTAAGGTCATACAGCAAAAATGAGAACATTGTGTCCAGTGCGTGAGCCAGTGAAGGGAGATGCTGGCACACAATGCTATCTGCCTTCTTCAAGGGGGGAATAAAGCCATCGCACATGTCCAGCATCTGAATGTAAACAAAGCACACAAACAGATGCACACAGACCGCAGTGTAAAAAGGACATCACTTAGACGTTACAGCAATAATGTTCAAAAGTAATGCAGAAAGTATAACGTGGTTAATAATTGGCCTCATTTTCACTTTTATCCATACAGACCTTTTCCTTCGAAGTCACCTCCTGCTCAGTCATCTTCCTGTAGTTACTGCAAATAGTGTGCTGGAGGGAGTGAATGTACTCCAGACGTTTCTGCACGTCAGCAAACATTTTCGCAGACTCCCTCACCTGAAGAGAGAAGACAGATTTGGACTTTCGAAAATCCATTCTAGGTGTTTATCGTGACAAATAACTTATGTTTAATTAATGATATATAATGTATCTCCTGGACCGAAGCTCATAAAAAAGCTCTGTAATCACAGTACTTGGTGAGTTTGTTGTCCCTCAGACTCTTAGACAAAGTTAATTGAAAAACATATGTAACGTGGTTGGTTTTGGGATCAGAAATCATTAAAATATCTGGCATCAGATGGATAAAATCTCTTTATGCTTCAGAGAATAAAAGATTCATTAAATGTTGACAAATAATTGAGAAGACTAAGAGAACGACCTTGTGCATATAGGTTGAATAAGCAAGCTGGGTGAAGATTAGGTGAAAAACAACCATAAACTCTGTCTGACTTGAAACTGCACTTTGAAGTAAAATCTCACCATCAAAAGAGCTTACTGGAGTACTTAAGTGTACACTAGCGTTCTTCACTTATGCGCCTTCAAATAACAGCGCTGAAAGCCTTAATGCACTTTGAATCACCTGAACATTCTTGGATAATGGAGTCTAAATTCAGAACACATTGGCTCTAACAAGACAAAGTTCTTAAGATGAATAATTAAAATGAATATGTGACCAACAGAAGATTCTCAGAGGATCTGAATCTTCCATTTGTAAACCCTGCAAAGGTAAAACAGGTAAATCTGGGGTATTGGCTTCTTATGGATGTTTTTCTTATTGTTTGGGCTGTTTTTTCTCTTTGCATGACCTGTAATTGTGCAAGTATGTAATGTGTGTGTTTGTGTACCATAACAGCATATTTTGAGAAGTCATGTAAGTCTTGGGGGTCTGTCTTGAGTTCAGCTGCAGTCCTCTCCAAGTCTGATACGACACTTTCTGAGAGCAGCTTTATCTGCTCAACGAGCTGCTCCAGCACTTCCTGCTCAATCACCTTTAGCTGTTGCCCTTGAAAAAAAACATAGGAACAGAGTAATAAAGCATTTAGAATAAAGACAAAAATCTAATTGCCATCCACTTTACTGTTTTACAAAGCCAGGGAACAATAAAGAGTAAGTTCTTTGAGAAAACACTGTTTCATCACTTCTCCCTGGTTTGGGGCAAAACCACTTTGAAGATTTTTGCAAAGGATTCTTCAGGGAGACTGAAGTGAAAGATTTAATTACTTTAGAGCAGACTTACCTAGATTGTCCTTGATGCAGCTGCACTGGATGGTGAACACTTGGTTAGAGGTGGAGACTGATGAGGGAACTGTGTGGATTGCCTCTGTCCAGTGGCGTACCTTCTTTATATGTTCCTCATACACTAATGCAGGCTGACCTATCATGGATTCCAAAGAGGCTCCACTCCATTGGCTGACGAACACATGGATTTCCTTCAGCCATGAGTAGCTCTCGCACAGCTGCTGAATTTCTAGTTCAGCTTCCTGTACAGCAAACAGTGAGAATTACTAGAAACACATGAGCAGGAGCGCTAATTAGTTAACGTTTGATTGATGTGATGAAGGGACAGTCTTGCCTGCATGATCTCGGCCTGCTCTTTCTCAATTTGTTTCCTAACATCATTAATGCTGATCTGCCATTCCAGCTGCCTCTTGGAGAGGGGATGGTAACAGCCGTGCACCCTGTTGCCCTGCACCATCAGCGAGATCTCCTGAGGCAGCACCAGCCAGCGAGATGACGGGTCTCTGCAAAACTTCCAGCAGCAAAACTTTCTGCAACCAGCCGTTTCATCGCTTCTCTTATCCTCCCCTGGGAATTAAAACACACAGAGACTGAAAATAACCTGTCTTCCCACTGTTTATAAAATAAAATAAATTACATAAAATGTATCTGCTCTGGCAAAGTTTCATATAAATACTGCATGGCTGTACCTGTCAAAGTCACATGTTCACTACGACTGCAGTCAGAGGTTAATTCCTGAGAGAAACCAGAGCTGAAGACACTGTTGCTGTTCTCTAGGAAGAATCCACAAGTGTCACACATCTGATGGAAAAGAAAGGTGTTGTGAGGCTGGTGATAAACTCTGGCTGATCAAAATGACAACCACATTGCCGAGATGAACAGATGCAATGAATGTCACTACTAAATATAAAGTATTATCATCTATGCTGTAGAGCAAACTAAATAGATCACAGGTGTATTCAAGGCTTAACAACCTTTTGGAGATACTGATTTATTCATTCACATTCATTTTTCAGTTTGTTTTAGTATTATAGTCACTCTGTTAGTCAGCCACTTCTCTGTTTATGGTGGGCTGAGATTATGAAATGAAACATTGTGCTGTGATTTGCTTTTACCATTACCAATTGTAACAACCATGAATCACAGTTCCAGTAACATCAATACAATCCAGTGCTCGGTGTAGCTTGCTTTGTGCAAGTGGAATAATTACCTGAATGACTGAATCACCAACAGTCAGGACGGCTTCACTCACTGCTTCTTGGAATAGATGCACTGGTGGGTTCAAGGTCAGCTGATTACTGGCACTGAAACAAAGCTCAGTGTGGAACAGACAGCACTGCTGAGATGTCTTCCTCTAGCACACAAAAACACATCATACATCATCAGTAAAGCATTAATATCATTGATAATTAAATCCACTGTCAATTAGCTTTATCTGATTCTTTCTCCATTATTTTATGTAGCTGTGTTGCTTCATTGTAATTCAAGTCTTATATCCATATCCCTCCTGTTATAACCTTGAGAGAAGTATGCCACAGTGCTCCATCTGAAAATCCTGTGTTTTTAAAGACAAAGAGGACAACGCTCTATTGTTACCTTCAAGACATGGCTGAGAAAAGAAACGGCATCTTGTCGGATGATCGTGACGAGACTCTGCACAATCATTTGGTTGACGAGAGCAGCAAAGTTGCCCAATTTCTGCAAGAGGCTTTCTGACCGAGCCAACTCTTTATTCAGCTCCCGCTGGTGAGCCAGATGGAGGTGGATGGGTTCACAGCTTTTATGTGGCTTTTTAGCATATTCCATGTGCAGCTGCAGCTCCTGGTGTGCCTTGTAGCTGTCCTCTCTCACCTGGTGACAAAAATATGTATCATACTTCCTAGAAAACTGACCAGATGCCAGAAATAGAAAGGCTTCTTTCCCAAATAAAACTGTCTCTAGATTGCTCTATCATTAAAACTATTCTTCACAGCTTAAAACAGGTTTGACTTCGTTGGAACAGAAAAAAACTGTACCATATTCAGGATGACACCACGACACTGTGATAACTCCTCCAGTATCTTCAGACGCTCTTCATTCATGCTTATCAGCGCATCCTTGAATTCCAGCAAAGTGTAGCATCTAGACTCGTCCTGGGGCAGCCGGTGTGTCCCTTTCAGTTCTTCAATGATTCTGTAAAAGATACAGAATCAGAACAACTGAAGCTTAACATTGGTCTCATCTTAAAAAATTCACAATTCAATGTGAATGTGACTCACCTGGTGAACAGAAAAAGAGCATTTCTGAACTGAGGTACAGCTACAACCAGCATATCCTGCAGATCCTCACAGCGGCGCAGAAAAATTATTTTACGCCACCTTGCATGAAAAAAAAACAAAGCAGACGAAGGATGAGGATAAAACACAAACCAAGAGCAGGGTTTATGTTGGAAGAACTATATATGCTGGAGCACATGACCTGGAAGATTTCGACGTCCAGGACAAATGGAAGAATTTCCGTTGAAATATGGACTGTGCTTATTGAGCTTAAAGTGGCAGCTAACAACTTTCCCCCCACACACACACACACCCAGCATTTCCAAGCCATATTGTTGTTGCTGCCACTGTTGCAAAGACAACTGGATCACTTCTGTATTCCTCAGAGTTACAAATAACAACAATGTAGGACGAAACTGCAGTTCACTCAATCATTTAGTCTATAGCAGAAATGGATCGCCAGGAAATCAGGAAAAGGTTTATAGTGAACCAAGGTAATCAATGCTAATTTCATTATTCTTTATCCATTACATTTCACAATCAACATTTACTTCAGAATGACACATTGAAGCAGAAAACTTGTCTACTGCCAGTTAAAAAAACAATGCACAGAGACTGCTCAAGCTGTGCATCACCCACTCAAAGCATTATTATTTACTCCACCTTTTAATAGAATTCAAGTTCTGCTTAGAGAGAATTCGTTTAGATAGACATTATGCCTGGAGGGATTCAGATATGTCAGACTTTCCTGGTAAAATAATCAGTAATTAGGGGATAACAAAACCCTGAACTAAAGTGAGAAAGCATAGTTTGGATGTAACTCACCTGGTGAAAGCTTTCCGCAGTTTAAAGTCCCTGAAAAAGTGGATCTCCTGCAGGGCTTTCCACAATGTAGACTCTCTGTGCCACTCTGCAAGGCTCACAAGTCCACCATAACCCCTCTCCGTCACATGGAGAACAGTATTAGGGGAGAAGATGTAGTGCTCAGAACCAGCTTCACTGGCATGGACCACTTGCAGGTCATACGGTCTGGAAACAGAGCAGACATATCGCTGTGTATTCACGGTTTAATTGTGTGCACCCCAGCTGGCACATAACCTTATTTTACCGTACCTGTTAGAGTCTCCGGCCACTTCTTTCAGGTAATAAAGCTCCATTTCTCCCAGGTCTCTTTTCCTGGCAAAGATCTGAACTACCTCTGTGCCAGTGAGAGGATCTTCATTTGGTTTGGTCACTTGCCCGTTTCTCACCGTCGTTATCTTTTTATCGCTACATGTTGCGATTTTTATGGCTTCATCTTTCCCTGTAAAACTGAAGCAATGAAAACTGAGTGTAAACAAAGGAGCCATTAACTCAGTCGTCAAACATTTTGAGGAGTGAATGTCGTTGTCTAAATTTGTCACCCGTTTATGGAAGGCAATTGAAAAAAGTACTCCTTGACAAGATGAAAATATGAATTACCCTATTAATCCAGACATTGTAACAAAGATCTATGAATACACATCCAGTCCAACTGCAAACCATCAACAACATCAGATTTGTCATTTTATCAGTGTGACAACAGTAAGATATTACACTAATAACCACAACTAAAATGTGCATCTTAACAAATTACTCCATGCACCTCTGTGCGGTTGACTCATCAGCAGCTCTGATAGGGATGTGGGTCCCTGATGCTGAGGCCATTAGTCGAGGTCTCTCAGTCCATTTTGTATCATCTGTGGCTTTTCCAGGTCCTCCTTTGGCTGCAAGACGAGGAAGTTCCATCACTGATGAAAGCCTACCAGAGGGGACAATTCTGAACAGAGGCCTGGCCACAAAGGCTGCTGAGAGAGAAGGTGGCTCCCAGCATAGAGGAGGTAAAGTCACTTCATGAGCGTGGGCCTTTTTCTTGACTTTGGATCCAGGCCTAGTAATGTCTCCATCATAGGATCTTTTCTCTGAAGGGGCAGCGGACATGCTGCTGGTCTTTCTCCGAATACCATCAGCAGGTTTAAGTAGCGCAAACGTTGTCTTGCTAACCTACATTAGGACTTTCCTCTGGAATTTCTGGAAGAAAAGAACAAAAACTTAATGTAAATGTATTGTGTGAATCAGCAGTATATCATGCTAAACATATCCTGTATACTGAAAGGGGCACTACATAGTATTTGGAGAAGAAATTCAAATTTAATTTAATATTGAAACATTAATGAGGTAATAATACAAGCTTTGTCCGTTTATTCACTTTATTCAGTCACGGACCCCAACAGAGTTTGTTTATTTAGTTTATTCAGAGATATTAAAAAAAAAAAAGTAGTCACTGAGGATCTTTCAATTTTGCATTACTTTGTTTTCTTTTTCTGTGATTTTGCCTCTTTTATCACTTTAAGACCTTTTACCTGTGTGACTCATAATGACTTTTTGTTTTTTTTACATTTTCAGTTCTGCTTTCTTGTTCTAACTCAGATGAGGACACCTTGTATTTGGCTTGACTATTGAGTGTTGATTCTGTAATATTGTCTTCCTGAGTTTCCTACTTTTGCTTGATTGTCAAAGAACCTTGTAAACTAATAGTTGCTATATAAATAAAGTTTATCATTTCTTTTCTGATTTAAATTTATTTCCCCCAAAACTACATAGTGCTCCTTTAAGTAGCGACACAAAAAACAAAATCAGTATTTTTAGATAAAGATGTACATGATATCAGCAGTCTCTATAAGGATTGTGTCCCTCACTGTTAGCATTAAACATCATTTTAGACAGGGATCAACAGAAACTTTGAATTCGAAAGAAGTTATCAACAATATCTGTAACCAATATAAGCATTATCCATTTACTAAGCCATATATCTGAGCACAAATCCTAAAAAATGTTTGGATTGCTGACAGAGACTCAGCATGTTGCTGCTAAAATGTTGATATCTCTGTGCAGACAAACATTAGCAATTAGCTTACAATAAATCTTACCAACAATTATAAAGCATGACACAACTTGTTATGACTGGGAGACATTTTAATACACTGTTGTGTAACTATCCTTGATATGACGCCTATAATGAACTTTTTACAGCTTCCTCAACTCCAGTTCATTCATAAAGTTCACTAGCAGAGCTTTACACAAAAATCACTTGTTGCTAGTTAACGTTAGCTAACGTTAGTTAAGTTATACTCGCTAACTAAAGTTAACAGTAAACCGAAGACGTTTCACTCGTCCCAGTTTTTTAACACCTGTTTATGTTACTGCTCCACAAGAGGATAAGAAAGCAGGTAGCTATGTTTATAAAGTTAATAAGTACTTTTAAACAACGAGCTAGCTAACAACATAAGTAGAGGAACTAACTTACCTGTCTGTCAACGCAACCACGGCGACGGCTCGTTGCCACGGTAACGCTCGCGCAGTGACGTATGTGGGGCTGGCCGGTCTGCTGGTGAAGGTCAAGTATGTCTGCTGTTGCTGTTAGTAACCTTTAGCCTTAAAAGCTCGTATTTAACCCGGTGTAGATCGTTTCAATGCGGCAGGGAACAACAGAGAACACCGACGAGAAATCACAGCAAGTCATTGGTGTTACACCTGTTTTGTTTGGTGACCCGGCAGATCGGTGTTGGAAGACGTGAGGCAAATATAAATGCTAATTATTCTTAGCTATAAACATCAACAACATAATGTAAAACTACTACTGTGAGTAGTAACCCTGCTTTTAAAATCCTATTTAAGTAAAAAAGCCGATAAGACTTCATTCTAACCATCAATAATAACAGTAACTGTATATTAAAGGTGTATTTATCTTTATTTATAGAGGGACCATGTACAATAACCAGAGTTAGCTTAGAGCTAATCTAGATCTGCAGTCCCTTGGCAGGACATGGTTAAAACTTCACATAAAAATAACTAATAACTATAGCAAACATAGTTAAACGCAGTGATAAAAGATCAGTGGTGACAAGATTGAGTGTCTACAAACTTTAGTTAATAGTTATTTCACTGTTAACGTACAATGACATGCTATATACAAGATTTATTTAGCGGTTGTAAAGGATGCAACTCTATAATGGTCATTCATCTATCCAAATTATGTTTATAGCTGAATCACACCGTATTGATTAACCATTTTCAATGTGCTCTAAACAACAATTAAGCAATAAACAGCTGCTTTATAAATGTCATTAAAAGCAATTCATTGTTTGTTCACAGTGAACTAACTATGATTAACTTATAAAGCTGGTTATTAAAAAGTTTTTCAAACCAAATTTATTTAAAGCAGGCTTTAAAAAGTAGGCTGTGGTTGATATTTTGTAGTTGCTTATGTGTTGACTTATCAATATAAATCATTTGCTTTGGTCATTTTTTTGTGTAAATCAGTCACAGAGCAATTTTCTGCTAAATCGGTACTTTCATTCCATTATTTTCAGTACATTTGTTCGCTTTTATCCAAGTAAGATTTTAAGTGCAGGATTTTTCAGTATTTTTATGACGTGGTATTGACATTTTTAAAAGATCTTCATCTAACACTGCAGGTCACAGAAACCGATGGATCACCACCTGCACTGTAACACCTGTAACTCCAATATTAAGTTCCTCAATAACTTCTCCTCCGCTGCCCGTGTGCAACCTTGGAGAGGTGAAAGTGTAGCTTCAATATGTGAGCTGCCTCACCAATTGAAACAGTTCACGGCTTTTGTGCTGGGGATTTTTTTTAGACAAACACATCATCCTCCGGCATTAAACTCAATGCAATAACACCTGAACATTCATATTTAACTCTTTAGCCTTGAAGACTTTCTCCACAGGGTAGATTTTGCACATCATCAACATCAAAGACGGTTCAGCAAGAAGCCAAACGCAAGTCACGACTCTCCTGCTTTGTGCCGAGCCGCAGGTAACAACTTCGTTAACTCGTCTCTAACCTGCATTGTAAAGAGTCTGACGTTTGATTCTGACCTCTTACAAAACACTGAACACAATATAAACCTACTCATCAAGAAGTCCAGTACGACCAGATCTATGAAGTCCACCAGTCGTGTGCCTTTGTCGTACGGCGGGGTCTTTTTCACTGTCGAGCAGTAGTCTGGTTCTGACTCCCACCTGAAACAGACAGACATCAATTAATCAGTAATAGACTGTAACACCACTGTAGCTGTTCTGGTCTCACATTGAGACATTTGGGGGTTTTTTTTGTACATCTTGAGAGCGTGCTGAGCTGAATATGTTGAATCACTTCATCTCATCCAGCACACTCTTTAACTAAAGACAGATATTCCCACTGACTTTGCCAGTTTGCTGCGGCTGTACGAGCGTCTCCAAGGGGATCTCCAGGACCTGCGGGACGCCAGGGAGAGATCGGGCAGCATGACAGCCAGGGAGGCCTCCAGCTTTCTGGGCCGACCGCAGACGGCGTGCTCTGTGGAACAGTAGTAGGAGCACTGGCCGTAGAAACATACGTTACCCACTAGGAGGAGCCAGAGGAGCACAGAGCAGGAGAGGAGAGAGGAGAGGAGGGGAGGAAATGAAAATGACAAAGAAAACATTTGGATAAAAGAGTTTGTGGGTGGTTGTGACCAGAGAGAATTAGAAAAAAAAGAAAACAAATCAAAAGAGATTTTTCAGAATCGGCTGACAAACAGCCGCGGCATGTTAGAAAGAATAATGGAGGCTCGGGTGAGGGGGGTACCAGGGGAAGTGAAAAAGGTTCGAGCCACCTTGCGGTCGGTGGTGACATGTTTGATCTCCTCGACCACGTCCACCAGCCTCCCCACCGCCGGAGGGATTCTCCTGTAGCCCAGAATCCTGCAGGGAGAGTCGGGGAGGGGAAGGAGGAAATGAGGACAAGGAGACAAACGCAAAAGAGAATGAGAAGGGAGTCGAGAAGAAAATACGATTCAGAGTTATGCAACGTGTTTTCATTTTGTGGCAGTTTTCCTCCAGCGTTACACTCACTGTGGCAAACTCTATGTAGACAAAAAAACTGGACTTGGTACCTGTCCAAGTGAAAAGCTGCGATTTCTGCATTATGTCTCTCAAAGTCAGAGAAGTAGTAGAGGTTATAGTTGGTTTCCTCATCTCTCTCCTGCCTGTCGGAGAGAGAGAAAGTCAAACTGTAGCAGATAATGCGTTAATTATATTCATACCAGCCTCTTTTATTTGCTCTCTTGCTTTGAACAAGCACACACAGGCTGTGGAAGTTTCTGTTCTCCATTAAAACCAAACTCTAACTGGGCACAAGGAAATATTTGACACAGTCCTTTCTAATATTTACTCACTCGCGACATTTCTCAGTTGTCAGAGGGGTTAAAAACACCTTTTTCTATGCATCCCCCCTCTAGATTTACTGAATCGATTCCCTCTTTCTTGGATTTTACTCGCGTTGTCTTCAGTGTGATGTATCTGCCACTTCATGCAACTCACTTCATGGGTTTGAACATGGCTTGTCCGTAGTTAGGAAATGACATCACCAGCTTCAGTTGCGTCCCCCCAGACTTCTGCACTGAAAAACAATGGCGAGAACGTTTCCATAGCAACAAAGCGCACACAGTTTGCACACAAACACAGAAACACACACATGCCACACACGGTGCTGTGACCAAACATGCTGGCCTTTTAATGGGGCACACACACACACACACACACACACACACACACACACAGCAAAATATAACAAAGAATATATGTGCGTCATCGCGATATAACACAGTTCACTCACACCCCTGTGTCATCTCTCACACACACACACACACACACACACACACACACACACACATTACTTTCACATGTCACTCAGCGCTCACACTTGAACAAGGTATTAGCAGAAACATTAGGTACAATAAATCAGAACAACGTATTCTAAATGTTTCTTTAAGTCCATTTATATATTTTCTGCTACATATATATGATCATTATTTCTTCAACTGAGTAAATGCATCTCTTTATCTCTATCTTCAGTTAATAAGACAAAGCCGCGGCTGCTTAACAAGCGCCCGTTTGTTGTTGCACATTCTTACCGTCCTTGATCCGTCTTGATTACAGTCACTGTCACGCTGGGCTGTAACAGGCACTCGCGCTGTCTTTTCTGTAAGCTCGCTTTGAAGTTTAATATCAAAAAGAATTCATCAAAGCGATGAACCAAATTTGCATCGGCAAAAAAAACAAAAAAAACACGGTGATAAATTAACTGTTTGTTCCGCTGTTTTGTTACTGGCAGTGGAAAGTGGGGGAAAACTGATTAGAATTTGAGGCCTCGTGCTTTCAAATTACGTGCAGTTTGTCAAGGTTGAGTGAAAATTCGAGCACAAAATAAAATAAAAAACTGCTTCCTGTCTATATTTATGCCGCTGCTTGTTGAGTCAAGGCTGTGACACCTTTGGAAGGTGAAATAACACTTGATGATCTCAAGTGTGAGCTCTGAAATCATTTCTCAACTTTTCCTTGTATCTCTGTTTACGCCCTTCCTGAGCCAAACTTTTCACAGTAGCTGCTCAGCTAAAAGTGTCAGCAGCGGGTGCGCGAGCTTCAGTGTAAATTTGAAAAAAAAATCTTTTCAAATCGATTTAGTATCTCAGAGCTTTCAGACACTTTGGTTACACTGGGCGAGCTGTATGGAGTTTTAAAACAAGATTTATTTCTCAGTTGTTTAGGATAACGCCGCAATGCCGTTCTGCTGTGGAGCTCCAGAAATGTTCTGCAGACTTGGAAACTTCCCCCAAACTTTCCACCAGCATTAAAGGTGAGTAGGTATTGACCCAACTTTCATTTTTGCCTGAACTTATCCTTTGAAAATGAAGAATAGCATTAAAATTGCATGAGCTCGCCAGATCAAGAGCTTTTTTTATGGCAGGAGTCGGTGATATGTTCATACCACAACACCAAACCTTTGTCCACGACGGCTGCCAGAATCAGCCAGCGAGGACAATTACTCGTTTAATTAAACCAGACCGAATACACAAACAGTGGAAAAAGTGTGGAGAGACGTCGCTGATTGACTGAGACTGAGGTGTTTGCTCCCTGGCCAGTGATTCATACAGTATATTCATCTCCATCCTCTGCTGAGCCCCCAAGGCCCATCAAAGGTTCACAGTAGCTTTCATTTCAAGAGAAGTAAGAAGCGAATCTACATTTGAAAGTCGAACCCTAAAACCTCAGGTGTCGCACGATCTTAACAAGCTTTCCCTTCATCTGCCCTCTCTCTCTCTCTCTCTCTCTCTCTCTCCCTGAAGCCGGCCCACCTTCTCCACTAAGAGGTTTCACCCTGGAGGCAAAAAATTAGTCCCGGTTCTGACAGATCTGCTGCTTTTCGCCACGTCTTGTTTTTGAGCCGACCAAAGTCTCTCACTTATTATATCAAGAAGTACACTGAGTCACCCTCGAAACTGACTCAGATCCTCCTGTCCACTCTCGTTTGATCGTCTGACACCTCCGTCTGTAAGACGAGTGTCCGGCTCTACGCTCTTGTGTCACACCTGCGCTGACGATGCGTTGCGTGGCGAGCTGCTCGGTCAGCGGCTCCATGTTGGGGTCATGACGGGGGTACAGCTGCCAGCGGGAGATGCCCAGGTGGAAGCGCAGCCAGGGAGGGTGGCTGGTGCTGCTGCTGTTCCACTGGACGTCCTCGTAGCCTTCCTTGCTCGCGCTCACCCTGGAGAGAGAGAGATGGTTTAATTGAGAGACACCGGCACCAGGCACGCCTCGGGTAAACAAAGAACTGGTGATATATTCAGCAGCATCAGCAACACATTCACATATAAAGACAGAAAAAAAGAATCAGAAATACTTCTGGTTGAGTCACGTATCCAGTAAATTCGCTTTCTGAAGCTTCTAAGTGTGAAACTTGCTGCAGCTCTTTGGGTTTTTGACTGCCGGTCATTTGGATCTTAGGTTCTCGATGGCGATATTTTTTACTGTGCTCTGAAAATGTTATAGATAAAACAATAATGAATAGCTTCAGAAAGTTAGTTTCAGCTTCTAACGCACAGTGTGTCATTTCTGCCTTGAGGAGTCTCTCCGTCAAAACCAAAGACACGAGGAGCTTCATGGGATTTGTTGTCTTCATTATGAAACAACCACTATTGATGTAAATCTATGTGACTCAGACAGAACTGTAAAAAAAAAAAAAAAGGAAGCGGTACTTCTAAAAGTTTTATTCACTTTGTGTTTAGTCGCTCACTCTCTCATGAACCATCTAATGTTTTTTTCCAGAAATTTTATCGACAGACGCCGTCACCTTCAGTAAACTTACTGATCTCTCTGGGTCTGAACATTGTTGGAAACATTTCAGATAATGTTAAGCACAAAGATCAAGACCCGATGCAGGAATGTAACATTTTCTACTTTCGACCGGAGCGGAAAAAGATGCCACAGAACATTTTGGAGCATTCCGACGAGGCCGCTCATATTTTCTTTTTGCGTCTGCAAATACCGCGTGGAAACACATCGACCGACACACATACAGAAGCTCCGAGCATACTTGCAGAGACACCTCAGAAACCTATAGTAACAAAGCGCTGTGACGAATACAAACAGGAGCTCACGTCTGCTCCCTGCTGTCTGACCCATCTGCTGAAACTCTTGCACGAGTGCAACACGAGCAGAACTCTGCGTACAGTCGTCCATTGAAGTGTTTTTTTTTTCGCCTTTGGCTTTTATTTGCTTCGGATTCCTATTGAGCTGATGTGTTGTGTCTGGGTAGCAAAGGTGTCGAGTATAATAACTCTCGCGGGCGCAACGTTTTATTGACTAAACTACAACAACTGAGAGGAACTGAGATGCTGAAAGACTTCAGATGAAGTAAATACGATTGTGTTTGCTCGAGGTGAAGAGGTTATGGAAAGGTTGTTGTTTTGTTGATTGTGACATTATGTGAGAGGAGAAATCTCACACACACACATAGAGTCCTTTGTGCACATTAAACTGTGTTGTATATACTGACCACATCTGGGAGCTCTTCTCGCTCGCCTTGATCTTCGGTTTCACCTTCAGCAGCCAGTCTTCCTCGGGGACAGGATGGCCGGGCAGATTGTAAAGCGGATGGTCGAACAATGCCTCCAGCTTCGACAGCCCAGACGCCACAGATTCTGCCCGGTCGGTGCCGTGGCGACGCACACCGCCTGGCATGTTCATTGAGGTTTTTTTACCCGAGAGCCCGTCAGAAAGTGCTCGCACATGGCCTTTGGCATCCTTATTGGCACCCTTATTGGAAGAATCTCCATGTGTGGCATCGGTCGGGCCGCTCAGCCCCACAGAGGTGTAGTTGGCGCGTGCCAGGTCTCGCAGGACGTGCGTCCTCGGCGGCAGCGGGGGGTCGCAGGGCTGGTGGTGAACGGGAAGAGAGACAAACGCCAGCAGGAGGTAGAGGAAAACGGTGACGAAGGCCAAGGACAGACAGATTGTCCTGGAGCGACTGCGCATACGCCTCATCATCCCACCGAGAGGAGCTGAGAGAGGGCGAGGAGAGGTGAACGCATGGAGGGAACGAGGGAGGAAGAAAAATCAGTGCAAAAGACGCTCGGATGATACGAAGGAAGCCATATGGTACAGAAATAAAGTCAGAGCATCATGCGGTCAGTGTATAACAGGCTTATACATAGAAGAAAGTCAATCCCAGCCTACTTTGACTTTCTGAAAAACAAAAGGCAACTTACACACAGCTTCCTTCCTTTTAAAATCCCTGCTGTCGCCTCGCTGATGCTGCTGACTGTCCAGGATCCAGCCAGCTTCACTTCACTCAGGTTGTTTGCACTTTTCTGCCACCGGACTCAGATGTGGCTGCCAGGTTAAAGTGATCTGGATGTGGATCAATGTGTTTACTCTCTCTCTCTCTCTCTCCTTTTTTCAGTCGGTCAGACTTGTTCTGCCAGTTTATTTGTCTCGTCTGTCCCTTTTGTCGTTGCGTTCATCAGTCAGACCTTTGAAACACTCACTTCAGGGTGTCACTTCCACCTCCTCGTTTTCCACAACGCGGGTTGATCTCATTCTACAAAGTCTCAGAAAGTTACTTCACAAAAGAGTGTAACTTTTTTTTTTTCTTTTTTTTTTAAATGAAAAAACTCTAAACGTAAACGTGCGTTTCATGCTTAACAGGCCGTGTTGGAAGGGCAAACTTCCTGATCGTTCATGACAGCCGGGACCGTCCAATCAGGAGCTACTTCAACACACACACACACACACACACACACAAACACACACACACACACACACACACACACACACACTGGAACATGCAGGGTGATCTGATTTAAATATGATTTCAAAGGAACATTCAAAGAAAATCAAGATTATATTTATAGATATTTACAGTATTACTCCTACAGCTGCTAAACTGCCTCCAGGGATGTCTCGCAGTGCATTGTGGGTAATGTGGGTGCTTCTTTGAAAAGGAAAAACGATAAAAAAAGGGCAATATGTGTTATTCTACTGTATCCTATTTTGATTTCAGTAGTTTATAACCAAGTCCAACAGTGTTAACAGAGTGTGATGTTGCTTTTCATAACCTGGCTCTTACCCATAATTCAACTCAGCAGTGACATCACTTGAGGCGATACATTAGATGAAAAGTAGCTTCTTCTGCAGCCACAAAAGGCCTGAGAAATGTATTTCACATATACGTACGTTGTTCATACGTTATAACACACTTTGGCTTCAGTAGTTCTCCCTGTAGATCTAACATCACACTGCAGGAGGAATAAAAGCATAAAGGAACATTTATTATGTGTGCTACATGTAAATACTCTCTCTGGACACAAACAGTGAATTATCTGCAGCCTGTTCAAGGCTCCAACAATGTGGACTTTAATAACCAGGCGGCGTGAGAGCAGATATTTTATATTCTGCGAGTGTTTCTGCTCTGAGACTTTGATTCAGGCACCTCAGACTTCATGGAGATTCCCACAGGATGCACTGTTCCTGTGAAGCGTGGGCTCTTTAAAGTCTGGGCGTGTGCGTGTTATCTACATGTTGTAAGGCTTTATGTGCGTCTCATACGGAGATCTGAGAGAGTTTAGCAAACTGCTCATCGCCCTCATGACTGTCTGAATGCAGTGTATCGACAGCGCGGAGAAAAAAAGGAATCCCCCTACCTTAAAAAAAATGACTCATCTCTATCAGCTTAATAAAGTGCACTGAACAGATTTTAGCGCGAGCCTCCTCCTGTGTTCATGCAGGTGGTCAAATTCATTTATTATTCATCGGCGCTCATAAAACATTGATGCTCTGGATCGCAACACACGAGCTACATGCAAATGAAAAGCGAGCGGGATTAACGTGATGTAAAACCAAGAAGTCGGACACAGAAGGAAGCAGATTGTAGACGATCGTTGCATGTGCGTAATTCTTTATTATGCAGAAGGGTCACGACTGTCCTCGCGGGCAAACACGGGCTCTTTGGTTTAGAGGCCGGGATGTCTCAGCGGGTCTGAATTATTTAAATTCAAAAGATTAGGACGCGTCTCAGTGGGTTTTTTTCCTGTCGGTTAAAAAAAGCTACGTCCAGCAGCAGATCAGAATATGTGTGACGTGCTGATGGAGACCAACTCAAAGCTGAACATGTGTAGGTGGTTTTAGATGAACGTTTGTGGCGTAAAGGTCCCATGAAGCTGCGTGTCGGGAGGTATTTTCAACAGACAAATCAACGTATGTCGGAAGGGAAGAGTGTAATTTTGTGGTTTTATTTGGCTCCCGTCATTTCCACACCTGTCAAACCCTTCAGTGACCACAGATACGCTGGGACTCATTACGCTACTCCACTGTCTCAGCACATTCATTTTCTTCTTCCCCCATTGACGATGAGCTGTGACTGAACACCAGCAGTCTGTACAGTTACAACAGTGATAATAAATGAGGCTTGAAGTGCGTTTCATGGAGCCCGAGGTCGCTTCTAAAAAGAAAGAAAGCAGAGAGTCTTTCACTGGAGGGAGTAAAGACCAAGAATATGACAGGATAATTAATTTTTGCTTCACTGAATCATGGAACTGTGTCGTGTTTGAATTGAAATCAGCGTGTGCTTGAACTCTTTAACCATCTTGCTTATTACATTTTGGTTCGTATTCTTGTTCGGCCTCGTCGTGGTGGCAGCCTTGGATGGCGGAACTGTTTTTTATTATAATTGACATGACTTTCAGGGTTGTCAGCACCGGTGCGATCATCTCTTCCGATCCCCTTTCAGCCACCATCAGGACGCAGTTTGTGGGGTTTTTTTTTCATTTCAATTTCTCGCTGCAAGTGAAGCAAAAGGCTCCCAAGGATTCCTCCAGCCTTTCGGCGGGGCGACGAGAGGAATCAATCAGGAGAGAGAGGACGCGAACAGCTTCACAGCTGTCATCTCCGTTTTCTCTCCCTCGGATCTCATGATTTGTTTCCCCTCACTTCAGCTCACCTACCAGCCCCGTAGCCAGTTTACTTTTATTGCCAAGTGACTCTGTTGTTGTCTGACACTCTCTCTGTCTCCGTCTCCTCAATGATGTATTATAAACAAGCTGTTTCTAGCCTGATCCGCACTCACACCAGTCGTCTCTGGCTGCATTTCACCATCCTCCTTCCACTTTCCCCAAAACTTAATAAATGGCGCCCCTTTTATTCCAGTCTAGAAATGAGCTGGTGGGACACAAAGAAACTGGAGCCGGCGGTCACACACTCGCAGAAGAAGCCACGCGAGCACACGCTCATATTAAAACTGGATTGTTTTTTTTTTCTCGTCTCGCAATATAAAAAGCCCACCAGCGGTGTTGGGATGAAAAATGCATCCCTGACGCTCGCTGTCCTCCGTCGCCCCTCCGTCTCTAACTATTGTCGCGCTCTCATCTCGCCCCACTCCTCTCTAACTCTCTCGCTCCGCCAGCGACTGTTGAAATCTGAATTTTCAGTCGCTCAAACTCACTTTTCTCTCCATCGCGAAGTGTCAGTTTCAACACCAGACACTGAATTCTGAGAGCTGTCAGTCACCACATCTTGAACCCCCTACAGATGTCTTCTCCATTTTACTTCCTGTGTCTTTTCACACACACACACACACTAACACACTCCAACCTTCCCTCCGCACATCATTGCAGGTGGTAAGGAGGTTGCTAAGATACGGCACTGAGCTTTTCCAACATAACAGAGATGCTTCGAATGAGGACACAGTGTGACGGCACAGAAACTGTGTTTGAAGTTCAACATCAACAGCTGAAGCACTAATCAGTGGGTTTTTTCCCACATTTTTATAAAAACGTATTTTTCTCGTATATTCCTCCACTGCCTGTTGCTGCAACACGCTGTGTGAAAACACTCCTGCGGGTTGGACTGTAAAGAGTCTGAAACCGGTCTCTTTTCTTGGAAACTCATTATTTGTACGACCTTTAATCCAACTTAAAGTTAGAAAATGTAAACTGAGAGATGTGTGTGTCCTCACTGCTGAAGCCTTTTCTCACAGCGGTAACTGTGATTTATTTACAGTGAATAAAACTTGAGGAAGAGAAGAACCGATAATTAAATTATGCACATAGGAACCGGAGCTAGCTGCTGCTCAGCCGTGCTTTATTAGTGAGCTATTGCGGCTCACGTCAACTGCGGTCGCAGACTAGTTTTCTGGTTGAATGAGAGCGCCGCTCTTGCAAGACAACTTTCCCTAGTGGCCAAACAGTGTTAGAACATCACGATTTTTGCGGTATTTTGCGTGTCACAACAGCTGAGAAATGACTTGTTGGACTATCATAATAAAATGTTTAAAAACGACTTTGAAAAGTCTCGAAGAGCCGCAAGTTTAAACTCTTTTAACAAAGTGAAACTGCACAAGAAAGAATTGTTGAGATATGGACAAACACTTGATCGTAATGAGCAACATTTGGCTTTTATTTTGTCTTCAAGACATGAAGAAGCAATCAGGTGTATATAAAGGATTCTTCTCCTCACAATAATAACATTTAATATAACCTATTTTGGGAAAGTGCACCAAAAAACTAAATGTCAACAAGAAACATGCAACACAATATGCAGAAACATAAACAAATCAATGCACAGTGTTGCAATAAAAACATAGAAATTCATAAGAAAAGAGATGTGAGCGCGGTATTTAATAGTTTCCTCTGATGCTAATGATGTCTGTAACTTCACCTCAAGTTCATGTCGAGCCTCCGGCAGCACAGTGAGCCTTCTCTCCACACACTGGGGAGAGCGACTCTGTGTTGAGACTGAGCAAACAGAGTCTTTGGGGCGACTCTGCGGCTCCTTGTATGAATATTTAACAACGCCGAGGAGACACAGAGAGAGGGAGGAGATATATAAAGAGTGTCTGAGGTGAATAATGAATGAGACGCACAGGGTGGAGCCATGTTTACCGACACAGGACCCGCCGGATTCACCAGGCGGCTGTTACAGCAATTTGCAGATTGTGTCGCCTGCTTCGCACGAAACGGGCCGACCAGGTGAAACCGGGTGAACGTTAAATCCACACAAATCCGGACGCATCCCGGTCAAATCCATTGCAGTTGTGTGGGTTAGATGTTTACAGGACGGAGAAATCTCAAAGGGATTTGTAAAGCCAGCGGTTCTCGGGCCTGAGCTGCTTCTCAACGCCGAAATGTTACGAATGCATTTCTGCTGTTCAGAGGGCAGATTCCTGCCAAATCTCCTGTGGAGAACTGGCAACATCACAAGCGGGGGAACTGTGGCACTCGTCAGCGCCGCAGCCAAACTAACAATCAACCGCAGCAGCGACGCAACAAGACTGGATGAAATTACTCTCAAGAGAAATTAAGAGAAAGATCTCAAATCTCATTAATCAAAGTTCAAGGTCAGATTCAGTGTTGCTTCCAGAAATATGTTAAAAACACAGAGAGGTGTGAAATATCATGTGTCGTTATCTCAACTACCAGTGCAACAGAGAAAATATATATTTAAATATACAGATAAGATAGATTATACTGTATAAGTATGCAGCATGAGGTGGCAAAGTGTGTGTGTGTGTGTGTGTGTGTGTGTGTGTGTGTGTATGTGTGTGCGTTGGGGAGGTTCCGGTTGCTTTGTTACGACTCCGAAGAATTAAACTTCCCTCGAGGCGGTTAAAGCTGCCGTGGTTGTTTGCATTTTTCAGATTTGGCGCCTTCGCCCTGAAATGTCGTGTTGAGCAACATCAGACGAGAAGAACTGACAAACAGCTCTGATCCTTGTGGTCCAGAGACAGTAGTTCACTGGGTTTTATATCGCTGCCCCTGATTAAGAGGCTGCAGTGAAGAACATGAGGACAGAAGATTGTTTTCTACTGTTCAAGCATTGACAAGAAACACTGGTCCCACAGTGACAACTTGAACGCTCTCTATTTACTGTCGCTAGAGGTCTCTAAATCAAAACGTTATGAAAGACGTCAGTACTGTGGGATTTGTATCGTATCGGCCTTAAAAATCCTTTATCGGTCGGGCTTTAGTCGATGTAGACTTTTCACTGCAGGAATTTCTTCGTTAAAGCTGCTACAAAGAACTCTGTCTTGTTGTTGATTCTGGCGCCCCCTGTGGACACAAGATGATGACAGTAAAACAATGTTACCTTTGTTGATGTGCTGTACTGTATTTTGGAATTCTGTAATTGTCGGATATGTAGGAATACAACCAGTTGGCAGCTATTTAGAATAACTATTTTAATTACACAGAAATAGCCAATCTTCTCGTTGATGGTCACGTTCACTTATACATATCATACAGAGACATCAGCACCAAAGCCTCCATTGAAATTACAGCACAATTTAAATTCATTAAACTGCAAAGATGAAAAAGACTAAAGCCAGAGACTTTAGGTGGTGTGGTTACATGACCACAAAGTCTTTATCAGGGTCCAAATGTTCATCTTAATGTCACTTAAAGGTTTCCTTTTCCAATCATATTCAAAGAAAACCACAGCTTACTTTTTCATGCAGTTTCAGGACTCTACAGAGACTCACAGGCAGCAGAGGGAGACGCCTGCCTGTAAATGGTGCATGTGATATTCACACGCAGTAAAAAATAATGAGCAGAACACACGCTTGCTTTGTGACAGACAGATCATCACCGAGTGTTTCCTGCACAGGAAGAGAAATTTCTTATGACAAATTGGCGCAACATGAGTGTGAGCAGAAGGGAAATGAAGAGAAAGAGACCTGATGAGAGAGAGAAAACTCATTTCTGAGAGCAGGCTGACCTGATGCAGGGTCACTGTGTTTGGGTACACAAACACTGAGGCGGACGTCGCCAGATTCTGTTGGTTTGTCAATAATGGCGCCCTCCACCGCCGGGTCAGAATGCCCTCCACACTGCCACGGTGCAAAGGAGACGCTTCATTACGTCACATATAGTGTTTGTTATTTGTTGTTGTCAGCTGTTTTTACTGGTTCAGAGGCAGCAAGGTGACACGTCACATCACACAGTCAAACTTCTGTGTGTTTTTATCACTTAAATGGTTGATTTTAAACCTGAGTTTAACGCTAGAAATTAGATTTGTTTGAGGTTAAGACAGAAATCAGGATTAAAATAGGGGTTGATTTTACGTCAGGGATACAAACGCACACAAACCCAGTACAGATAGAGATACACAAAACATGTTGACACATACAAATGCAGCAATAAGTCAGCTATAATGACACAAGGCTGCAGGGTGCCACTATTTTGGTCGCACATGCTCTCAAAAATCCATCAGGTGTGACTTCACATTGCTGCCAGCCAGAAATGAAATTAAAATGTATTAGGAGCACACAAATGATGTGCTGGTGCAGCTGAGAGAGAGTCTGGAGCGTGTCAACAAGGACATAAAGCAGTTTCATGTTTCATGTGAGCAGCAGGCGGGTTGTGGATGCATTTACGCAGCCTGCTCAATACTCCCTGAGATGTGCTGTGTGGTTAACGACGAGGAGAGCTGATATGGATTAGGTGTGAGTGCAAATATCCCTGAAACATGAGCCCCTTTTACTTAAAGGGGTAAAGGCTCAATCTGCCGTTTGGCCTACGTGAAAGTGAGGTGCAATATTCCTTCTTTTCAAAAAAGCCGCTGCTGGGGTCGGCAGTGACGTACAACGTATGCGTCGGTACAATATTTAGCCCCGTGATACCAGTGTCGGTTTCAAAACAACACGTCGGCTGAGCTCCTCAACAAATACCATCTTTCACAGTCCCTGTGATCTGGTTGTTGACCTCTGATCTCAGCGGCTGTCCAGTTGTCATCTTGACGTCTGTGGATGACGTGATGGACTGACTGCTGTGATCAGCTGTTTCCTGGTTTTAAAACTCACCGGCTGTGGGTCGCACAACAGTGCAGGTCATCGACACGTCCGCCCCTCTCACACAACAGCCGGCACATCGACGACTTGGAGTTACATAACAATGGAGGTGGAAAAAACTGTACCCTCCTTGGCGTCAGATTGGCGGACCAAAACAGACCCCCAATATACCGCAGTCTGTCTAAATTAATGGACCTAGCCGCAAAAAGGACAGCCAAATTGTCGGGTTGCTGCCCAGGATAAAAACAGCTGATGTAAACGTCTTGGCCAGAGAAGACTGGTAGTTTAAAAGATGTCAAACCAACAACCAACGTCTTCAAGGAACCGAAACGAGTCCAGCTGCCTCTGATACAGCTCGTAGATTAACATGACCTGGCGGCTGAGAACCTTCATCATCATCCTTGAACCTTTTTTCATCCTTTGAGCAAACTGATGAGTCACTCACTTAATTACTGCATCTCACCATGATACTAATCTTTAATTTCCTGGTTGTAGCGACCTTGAAATTCCTGCAGGAGTTTAATTTAAGCATTAAAGAACAGAAGCGAGTTATTTTGCTCATCGTCTTGCTCCCCCTCTCTCTCTCTCTCTCTCCCCCTCTCTCTCTCTCTCTTCCATGCAGTTCTGTCGGGCGTGTCAGGATTCACGTTTCACTGACAAGATTGTTCCAAACTGCTGCTGATGCGTTTAAAATGGATCTCATGAACTGGAGCAACTCTCCCCGGAACCACGCAGAGCAGAGCCGGCTGAGGTTACTGCTGCCTTTCAACCAGGAGAACTCCACAAAGATTGTTTAAGCAAAACTGTCAGTTTGAGAAACTTTCTCACAAAAAAAAAAAGAAATTTAAAAAAGTAAATTGCCTTCCGGGGATTGCATTTGAACTTTAAAGCTGCATCTTTTCAATGCAACTTTCTCCGGTTTCTCGAGGAAAAACCTGCCTCGTTCGATCTTCATCCTGACAAGTCCCAAACTATCCGAACGCTTCAGCATTTACATCTCGATCCTTGTGAACACAAGCCCCCTTCTGAGGTATTTATGGAAGCGTCTTTGTTGGTCCTCTCCTCTGTGTATTTCTTATTTATAAAGAGCTGTTTAAAAGCAGCTGCCGGCATGTTGTTCCTCTGTGCAAAAAAAATATCAAAATATTTTCATTAGGGACGCACGGTTCAGTAATTATGCACCACATATCTGGAACAAACTCCCAGAAAGCTGCAGGTCTCCTCTTTTTTAAGCCTATTGGATTTGTCTTGTGTCTGGATTGTGTTATACAAATAAACTTTGGGCAGATAATGATGCTTAAAATAACACATTGACCAATGGTTGTTGTTGATTTAGGTTTTTTTTCACTCCACCTTACATTCAACTGTTTCAAAGTCTTTCAGCCCGGTGTGTTGCACGTTCTTCAATCACAGAATTGATGAAACGACCTTTAACCTGACCTTGTTCCACATGAAAAAGGATCTTCAGAAACTGCTTCTAAAGACTTTTGATACAAAAGAAACAACTGTCGGCTGGTTGAGAAGAACTTTTCAGACAGCCTCACAAACTGATGCTGAGGATGTCACAAAATATACTGCAGGTGGGACACAAAACCCATCGGTGATGTGATTACATCTTGTTTGCCGAGAGGCCGACGGCAGTCTGAGCATTCTCAGTTCCAAGACTTTTACTCCATTCTACCGTTTTAAAATTAGGCATTCAAATAAGAAATATATCATTATTTCACTTCTGGCTGTGTTGGTGCAGTTTCTAATAAATGTGATGACATAATTGTTTTACAAAATACATTTTAAAGAAAAACACAGCAAACTAAATTTGCTACTTAAATTACCAGAAATCTTTTTCACACCTCAGTAGTAATTATTCTTTCCCTGCTGCGGCTCCAAAAATTACATTAGCTTATGATAAATTGGACATATAATGCCGAGTGAAAAATATAATGAATGTAACTGAACACCTTCAGCGAACATTAAGTCTCATGAAGAACACAGGCGGCGATTAAGGTTCGTATTTCACCACATTTCAGAGTTTATTGTACAATCAGGTCAAGTCACACAAAATGATCCATTGCACTGGATCATTAAAAACTGGCATCAACATGAAAACAATCACATTGCTAATATCACCCAGCGAGGGGGGGGATATTAATAGGGATTATTACAAACACCTTTACAGGGAGAAAAGGTGGATCAGGTGTAGTGTTCGTTCGGCTCAGGAGACTCTCGAGCCTTCCAGTTGTAAGAAGATGACACCGGTCTTTAAAAAGAAGTTTTTCAAGTCGCATCAAAATATGTACACATAAAAAATATTAAAAATTTTATTGAAAGACTAGTGCGGTTGGAGAGAGAGAGAGAGAGAGAGAGAAAGACACGTGTGAAAGGTCACAGATGATGTGGACAGTTTACTGTTGCACAAACTGCTGAGGGAGGTGACGATGAAATGTTATTTTCAAAAAACAGTGTGTGTCCAGCACACACGAACATATAAACTCACTCGCACACACACACGCTCCCTGAAGAGGAATGAGGATAAAGGACTTTGGAGACCCTGGCTGGCTGTGTTGTTTGTAAAAGTTGAGCTCACGTTCTGGCACATGCACGCTCACAAACGTTCAGGACCATGGGCACGGCTTCAGAGACGGACGGAGAGTAGAAAACAAAGAGGGAAAAGGAAAAGTGACGGACGAGGCAGGAAGCTATTTTTAATGCCTACCAGCCAAAGTGACTGCTGCACTCAAAGTTTACCTTCCAACTACACTTTCGAACTGGACAAGATCTCCAACTGATGGTTTATTATCTGCCACAGTGGCTGGCGGTGCGAGACAAACTAACCCGCCACGACAGAAGAGTGACCAGCATCTGGCTGGCAGCTGGTGCTCGTTCCCAGCCCAGTGACCAGGTCAGAGGGGAGGAAGGACAGCGAGGAGGTGCTACGAGCACTTCCACACACACACAGCCAGACTCCCTCCAAAGAACATGTAGAGCAGGTTCTTCACTTCGTGCGTGACCTCGAAGCCGAAGCCTTCGCCGATCACCACGTGCCACGAACTGCCGAACTTCTTGTCCATTGACTCCTTGATCATCTTCGCTGCACTCTGAGGAAGACAGCGAGGACAAAAAGGGGAAAATCTTTAGAGAATGAAGCCTTGCAGTGCGAACAAAAAGTCCAGACACAATGCCGCTGACAGCGTGTGATTTAATTTCCTTGCAGAAGCCATTAACTACAGGCACAGCGTGGCAGGAAAACAATTTCCGACCACACAAAATGTTCACTCACCTCATTGTTGGTGGCAAACTTCTCACAGGCGGTGACACAAAGCTCCATGGTCTCAACCCTCATTTCCTCCGGCATGTCCGTGTGCTGGAGGCCAACGCAAATGTTAAATGTTATAGACTCAAGATATTAAAAACAAAAATCTAAATACAAGCCTGTAGCACACACGTAACATGCCATACAAGCACAGTGCAGTAGCTGGTGAGGCAGATAATGAAACTGCTGCTTTTCTGACTCATGTTGGTGCTTGGAAATAGGACAATGGTGTATTCACACAAGCTGGCGTGTGTCACCATGGTGATGATGCACGTCCGGACAACATAGGTGTGTGTCGCCCTCAAGACTCAGTCAGAGAAGTCATAGCTGTCTTACACCCAACAGAGTCTTCTGATGGTAAAATAAACCTCCTCCACCCACAGATGTGTTCGCAAACATTTCCAAACTGACAACCTGACATCCACACTCGCCTCACGACATGACTGACCAGCTGTGCAGAGGCGGGAAAGGAGCCAGGGTTTGAACTCGTCCTGCCATCTCATTTTCTTATTCTCGACACTATTTCTGTTGCTCTTCGTATGAACAACCAAGTGCAACACGACAAATATCTTCCAGTTATAGCCATATTAAACAACATCTCCTCTCTTCTACTTTTACTGTGTTTCGGAATATAAAAAAACAAAAATAAGAATTACCTCCCCATGTTTGTTTCTTGTGTCGCATTCACTCAAAATAAACCAAGTTTGTTTTTTACATGAATTCACATTGTCTGCCGGGTATGATGTCATGGCTCCACATAACATTAACATTTCAGAAGTGGAGGTTTATTTTATTCCACAGCAACATTAATGATGAGTTTAGCATTTTTGCCCGCTTTCTGCATGTATAAATATGTATTTGAAGCACATTTAGATCAAGTACTTCTGTCAAAATCTCGACATTTTCATACTTGTTCAGTAAAAAAATGTAAATATGCCAAATCACAGAGATGCCGATTCTCACAGGACTTATATTATTACAGAACTTTTGACTTCGGTAAAATATTGAAGGTAATTTGTGTTGAAATCTTTATTTTACGAATTAGGGCCATGGCAGAATCACACAATCAAACAACAACATGCTGTTGTCGCACCTCTGTAGAGCTACGTAATGTAGACAAGACCCACATATATTGTTGCTGGACGGTGTTTTTCAAGTTTGGGAGAAGACGACAACACAATTTGCACCTTGCAATGAATGTTCAGCAAGTGTTTGGAGAGGATGGAAAAGTCTGAGTTTATCACAATAAATCTTATTAGAGCTATGAATACTAAATCATAAATCATCCATCTTTCCCTGCCACAGTTTCGCCTTTGTACCCTCAGGGGTGCATCGACTACAGGCTCTGAACTTAATTTTAAAATACAAAGATGTGAGATAATTATCAGTTTCAGCCATGAGAAGCAAGTAATTATCAGTATCGGCTGACAAAAATCCATAGTGCGCATCCCATTGTTAAGTATGTGTTGTCTTGTTTGCTGGTTAAATAAACTTTTACATATCGTCCATAATTTCATGTGTGAGGACGTCGTCAAAGTACCTAAAGTTTTCCTGTCTTTTACGACAAGGCATGGTTTCTAATATACACTGGTTACATATTCTGTAAAACATCTGTAAAAAAAACACAGACTCACATGCATTTTAACTACAGATGAGTCACTATTGTATCTGCTAGTGAACTTGTATGTGCTTTAATGGCCGAGTCAGCACACAAAGCAGCAGTTCAGACCAATGGGAAGTTGTCTGTCATTTTCAAAAGGCTGACATTTATTTTTGCAGGCACATTTCATGTCCCTATGAAACAAATACATCTTTACTATAAACACTCAAACCCAGCAGCCTACAATTTGGAGCCTAGACAGCACAAGACAACAATCAAAATGTGATCTGGATGTTGTCATTGCAGAACAAGCTGCTCCCAACAGCAGTCAGGATGTTGTTGTCCTGTGTGCAGAGGCACTGTCCCGTTTCTCTCCTACCCTGATGAGAGGGAAGCTGTGCAGTCTCTTGTAGTCGGCCTCCTCTTTCTTTCCCTCGCCAGTCCCAGCCATTCCGACTCCTGGGAGCGAAAAAAAGACATTTTCACCACGTTAAAAAAGAACCCACGTAGTAACAAAGTCAACAAACAGCGTGACAACATAAAGCATTTCACCAAGTAGTGCGGACAGACTTCAGCATCTGTGGCTAAACACTCTTGTAACATGACCCAGCTAGGTTCCCTAGCTTAAAAAAACACTTAGCCAATGCTAACTAGCTACAACAAGTATCTGTTAGTAGTTTGCGTACAAATAAGCCGAGTCTCCTTCCGTCAGCATCGGCAGTTATCGCATGTAACGGTCGGTTCGTTGACGTGACCAGGCGCCGTCAGGTTAGCAACCGTTACCAGCGAACCAGGTTTTTACTAGCTGGCTAATTAGCTTAGCTTGTTTGATAGCAAACAGCTGATGCTACCGGTTGATGTCTCCTATCTACAAAAAACGGCTTCTTTAAATCGACAGTCGCAGTGATACGACTTACAGTGTGTCGTCGGTGGATCATAAAGGCGGAGTGACGGAGGCGAACACACAGACGTGAGTTACTTACGAGGCCTTTGTCCAGCGAAAACTTCTGCTGTTGGACTCCCAGTTCGGTTGTTAGGGAGACATTTTAAACAACTGATGTACAAGGGAAGCCCCGCCCACTACAGCCCAGCTTCGTTCCTATTGGTTCGGAGACTGTCAATCAAAAGAAAGACTCCATATATCCAGAGTGATAGAGTTAACAGTTTTCTCTCTATGGCACTGCATATATCCATCTAGCAGCATATTTCACATTTTTTGAAAATATACATATATTTTTTTTATGTAAGTCTTTCCATTTACATTAGTTTTTTCTTTTTTCCTTTCTCTTATTTTGTCTTTATTGTTATGTATCAAAATACTGAGGAAAATTCCTTTTTAAAAAATCTGATTCTGATAATTATTGGCAAAAAAAAGTACTTTTATTATATAATATTGTGTTTTATTGTTTATAAGCAATGGATCGTTTTATCTGATGCATAAACAAAAAGTGTACCTAAATGTTGTTGATGGAAGTGGAGCTAAATTTAATGAATTGAATGACTGGTGCAATTTTATTCTATAACAATGCAGTGTGTTTGATATAGATTAGAATAGAATAGAATGTTTTGATTGATGTGTTATTATTGTATCATGTACAAATAGTGTGCCCTGCCTGAACGGCCTCACAAGGCACCATTATCAGTAAAAAGAACAAACAAAAACAGACAGAATAGAATAGAAGAGAATAGAATAGATTGCCTTTATTGTCGCTGTTTGCTGTGCAGTGCCTTAAATCAATAGATTTCACAGACACACACACACCTATTGGTAAAATAAATAAAAATACAAGTACAAAACAAGCGTTAGATCATTAAATGTTATGTTATTAAACAAAAAGTACAAAAAGTGTTCTGTGTGTCAAATCTTAGTCTGTAAATGTAAAAGAATTTGCCTCAGAAATGTTTAAGAATAGATGTAAAACAGTATAAAACTGAAGTCAAATTGAGTAAATAATCAGAATCTATGGACCATTGTTGAGTGAGTATACTCAGTAACTGTGCACGGCTGTGTGTCTGTCCATCTGTTCTAAAATTAAACCGCTGTCTTTTGCTCTGCATGTGAGTAAAACCTCTTTTTCTATCCTTCCCTTCTCATCCCTCTTACTAAATCTGACCCACATTCAGCTGGAAACATCTGGGCGGAATCCCCAGGTGGAGCGTTTTGACCCAGAACTGTCAGTCAGCTCTGCACGCAAAACCACAGACATCACACCCAAGAACCACGCTCAGTCCGGCTCTACCCAGGTGAGGCTCGTGTCCGTTCACCTGGTTTATCGTGTGCATTTAGCCTCACACGCATGCTGTAATAAACCCGAAGCATCTGGATTAATTAGAAACAATGACTCTCCTCTGGATTAGAATTGATTATCTAACACTGGAGAGACGGAGAGATCACATGGTAATCTTTCTCTTCTTCGTCTGTCTCCTCTGTCCTTGTCTGGAAACTCTCTTTATGCAACCGCGAGAAGGATGCGGCTAAATTTAAACCTCGTCCCTCACCTCTGCTGCCTCCCTCCTCTCAGGAGTGTGTTAGCTCAGAGACACAGGGAGCCATTAACTGATTGCACAGTGGCAGATTATGTTATGAAATGTTTTGGCCCAATTTGGTTTGGTAACATTGGTACCCGAGCCAAGTAAATACAGTTTGACACAACAGTCCAGATTAAAGGTCCACTTACTCTTCAGCTCATCAGCTGTCTGTCTTCTTACGTCTCCTGTCGCCCTAGACAATGTTTTGACATAGACGTAAAGAATTAAGGAAACCATAAAGAATTTTAAAGGAAGAATTTACCAAAAAAATTGACATTTTGTTGGTTTTTTTTTCATATTTTTCAATAAGTTTCACATTCCAAAAGTTTCTGGAGCAGCAAAACTGTGTTACAGCAATCACATAAGCAGCTGAAGAAGTTTTTTTAAAAACAAATTAAAGTCTCCAGAAGCCCAGAGATCCAAAAAGTATTGGAAAAAATGTCTTCTACACCCACAAAGTGCGGTTGAGCTCATGGACCGAATACAGATGGCCTGTGCGCCAACAATTTTAGCATACCAGATATACTGACATTTTCCACTTGAAAAGGGTGTAAATAATGTTTTTTTTAAAATCAATTTGGGATATTTGATTATGCTGGAACAAGCTGTGTGAAGCCATTTCATGTTTAGTTTTTTTATGTATCAAAATAATAATAAATTCAGTCGTTGACGAGACATGTTTTGTGGACTACACCCAACTTTCCATTTAAGTCGATAAGGACAGAATATTCATATTTGTGTGAAGTTGCCCTTTAAAATGTCGTCTTTATTTTGGCCTGAAATATTGTAGAGACGGTCAGGAACCACAGGAGGACGGACGGGTCGGATGTTGCAGTTATGTCGTGCTTTATGTGTTCAGTCTGCTGCTGTCGAGGCAACAGGCGACAGGTCATCATCAGTGGAAGGTGGCAAGTTAACGTGAACCTTGAAAATCTCGGATCGAATAAAAGTTGAGCTGGCCTCAACATTCAGCGGCGACTATGACAATGAAGCTGACCGCGCTCGGCCGATTCCCTTGACGCTCGAGGTGTGAACGTAACAGGCTGCCAGGGCAACCGTAGAAAAAGTCAACAATGGCATTTTGACAATCCAGTATTCAAACTGTATCACACAGCCTTCATCATCTTCATCATCTTCATCATCTTCATCATGGACCTTGAGTTGGAATTTGTTTGTCAAGGTCAACAACAAACCTCAGTGCTCATCAGATAAATACATCTGTGTAGCCCGTCTATGGCTCACAAATGAATCACTGGGTTTTTTGTTTTTGCTTTTCTCTCGGTCCTGTTCTGAGGATGTTTTGACAAGTGAATTGTGTCTATGTGACGTGAAGGACGCCGCTAAAACACCACGAGAAGAAAAAGACTGTTTGAAACAGACTGAATAACAAAAGGGGAGCGAGAGGTGAGCGAGAACACAAACAGACAGAGAAGAGGACTGTAAAATGCCATTTAATATACATACGTGTTTCAATTCATCTCTATGTGAACACACCTTATATCATTACATGTCAGCGGATTGTCAAAGATTAGACCTCGTCTGTCTCGATCGCGTATACAAGTTGTTTCATGTGGATTTTCTGCGACACTCGACTGGTTGCGACTTCGTGAATCTTCTCCAGAGCCTCGTCTCAGTTCCTCGTCCCTGCTCCGCCAACAGAGAGCAACAGAAGCTAACGTTGGTTTAAAAAATTGGATTCCGCTAACACAAATTAACAACCAGCCTCCAGCAACAACACAGAGGCTCCGCGGGGCCCTTTAACACGCGAGTCGTAATCAAAGTGCACAGTAGGAAAAGAAAAATGAGGGTTCATAACGGCATCTGTACGGCTTCAATAATGTGTTTTTGAGGGAAAATATCCCTCTATTCCCAATAAAATGATTTTATTAGTTTGATTGTTACATCTTACAACAAGAAAACTGACTGTATGTGATTATAGCAACTTGTATATGTGGGTGTCTGCAGCCATCTCGGATCGAGCGCGAAACATCTTGAAATACATTGAAAGACAGTGAGCGAGTGGGCGTATGATATCCAGGTGAGAGACTTGCAAAGAGACGTGCCAGAGGGCTGGAAGCTGAGCAGAAGTAACGAATGTCAAAACAAAGCAGGAGGCCGGAGAAACGGAGACGGAGGTGTTTCTGACAGACGGCACGGTGAAAACTTCCCAACTGCTGACGAGAGGTTGAAAAAAAAACCATAGAAGAGGAGAAAAGTGGCCTTGAGGAGAGTATTCATCAGGACGGGGAAATATTCGAAGAAACATTTTGTGGTGAATAGAAGATGAGGCAGAGGCTTGAGCGAGCGCGCTGCCGCACACGTGGGAAGACATTCAAGGCAGGAATGTTTGGATAATGGAAGAGAGGGTTTGAGGGTGAAGCAGCTCAAGGTGAAGGAGTGATCAGCAGCGAAATTACAGAATAGATATGAGGGGACGCGGAAGAACTGCTTGACTGGAGCGCTCGCAGAAAAGGAGCGATGCTGTGCAATAAAAAAAACAAAAAACGCTGGTAATCTGTTTGTGTAGTCAAGAGGAAGGCTGACACACACTGCCAGCATCTGTTCTGCAGGGGATGGAAACGGTGGAGAGATATCATGAAAGGGATGAAGATTCGACGGAGAAATTAATATTTGAGTCGGTGTACTTGTGTACTTGCGTGAGAGAGAGCGGTGGTAGGCGGCAGCGGGGGCGAGGGGTGGTGGTGGGTCACGTCAGGATTTCCATAAAATCTGCCTGCCTCAGAGAGAGGTAATTAATGTGTATCTATAATTCAACGAGCGGAGGAAGCAGATTGTTGGGGAGGGGAGCGTTAAGAAGACCCCATGTGACGCTGCTAACAAGCTGTGACAGAGATCAACGGGGAGATGGAGCCGAGAATCAGCGAAGAAAAAATGACTCACTGACTGTAGGCCTGACTGATTACCTCATTGACTTGCAGCGTTTGATGACTCACTTACTCATGCACTCATTGATTGATTTGATTTGTAACTGATCAATGGGCCACCCAGCGTGGCTGAAATATGGCAACAACAGCCATGTTGAATTTGAAAATATCAAGTTCCTCAATAACTTCCCCACCACTCTGATATTGGCCAACATACATCCAAGATACTGGCCAAGACGCTGCTGAATTATTGTTCAAATGGGTGATAACGCTACATTTTTGCAAATAATCCTAGTTATGCAAATTGCACCAAAGCTGGAGACCCAGACTGTACATTTATAACATCAACTTAGTATTTCCTGGTTCAAAATAAGACTGATAAATATGCATACAACAAGCAGGTTAGCATGCTAACTTCATAAATATCGAGCGTGTTGATATGGAGAGCTGCAGGGATGAAGTGTTTTTGTAGGCTAACGCAAAAGTTAGCATCACCCCGGGTCCCTCGACAAAAAGCCAATGAGAAATTTGAACTGGATTTTGGATTGTTGCCTGAAACAAGTAACACACGTTTATGATACTTACAGGTTTTGTTCAGCAAGATAATCTTCACCGACGAACACCAATTTCAGGGTTTTCCAATGTAAAGTAAATCTCTAGCCGTAAAAAGCTAACGTTAGGCTATAAACAGGCTACGCTGCGGTCTTACTACAATTACTATGCATGTTTTCGATAAACTGATCAATCTACAAGTTGTGAAGTTGGAATTAGATTAGTTTGCAACTGAAGTCGGCCTGTAAAGACGGACGAGAGAGGAGAGGAGTCTCCGTGTTCGGCATGATGATGTTTAATGTCCCTAAAAACTTTTCAAAACACGTAGGCGCTTTTTATCAGTATTATTCACCTGCAGGAATTTTGATGATGTTTTTATGTTGTCTTGTAAATATCAGAAGCCCATAGTAACCACATACCTTATTCAAGCATTTAAAGGGAAACCAATCAACATAAAACCTTGACTTTGAGACAAGGGAACCGGAGGTGCATGAATGCTAACAGATTTCTGGGTCTTAGGACTCATTACTGCAGCACTTTCACATCAAATCTCTTATTTCTTCATGTTCTGTTGTTAATTTTAGTTAATTTTCGTATGTTTCAAATACAGATTCTTACATGGTGATGGGTAGCTATCATTTTAGAATGATGAGTGCAAAAATCTATAATTTTTATGAGTGATTAGTACAGAAATGGAGTTACTCCCACTGGTTTTAGAATTTGCTTTTTCAGCAGCAGCAGTTGTCGTGGTAGTCATGGTGGTGGGGTTTCTACAAGTAGGTTTATATAAAAAAAAATACTTGGGACTTTTATAACTTCAGAACTGGGCAGAGATTTTGTGCTCAAAAGGAAAAATCAGGAAAATCAGGCTCAAGTGAGACAAATAATATTATGAAATGTTCGCAGTGGGAGGTTACACATCGGATCACAGTTCAGCTGAGACCATCGCCAAGAAACGGTTGTGTGGGCAGATCAGTAGTCACGAATCATCGTGGTCTTAGTTAAAACTCTGAGTCATCTATTTTGTCTACATCAAGGATCAGACTTTCTCTGATGTCTCTGCTGAAAGCTCACCTCCCTCGCTCTCCATATTAACACACACGTGTCGACGGAGAATTCATCCCCACGCCTGAGAGATGCAGCTAATCTGACGGCAGCTAAATGAGATTAGGCTTCATACAGAACCTGTGTGTGTGTGTGTGTGTGTGTGTGTGTGTGTGTGTGTGTTTGGGTGGGAGTACAGTTTCTGTGACATGTCTCTTTACACCTGTCAGCTCATCTGGATTACACCTCAACTAAGCAATAGCTGGGATACTTTAAGCCACCATGACCCTAACACACACACACACACACACACAAACACACACACATACACCTATACAATCTTGTTTTCATCACTTGTGAGGTAATTACATAGACTTACGTAACACATAACGACAGCCACCCGTGACCCTCACCCAAGACTTAACCCTAAAATAGAAAAAACACATCCAGGAATGTTGTCATCACCATTTTATTTGTATTATTTGTATCCACCTATTTCACAATATCATAGAAGATCCATGAAGAAGCAACTAAAGACGAGCGCAACACTGTCACAGCCTTCAACAACCAAAAGCGAGAGAGAGAGAAAGAGAAAGAGAGAGTAAGACAGAGAGTAACGGAGAGGCGGAGAAGAAAGAGACGACGAAGCAGAGAACATAAAAAAAAAAACAAGAAACATTTCACTATTATTCCGGGCGTGAGGGCCCACGCAGGCACTTCACAACTGGGTGTCAAATCATTTGCGGGGCGGATGTCTTGAGGTAATAAGTGAACAGAAGCACTGACTGTATTTCACTTGACTGCACAGTGTTGACTGGATAACTGGTTCAGTGTGGTTGGTCAAAGTGGGAATGGAACCCTCACCCCTGACAGTGGGTGGTCTGCACCAATCAAGAGGTTACAGTTCTTTTTCTGGCTATGTGTAACGTGATGATCACACAGTCGCCTGAGTGAACGACAAAAGAACCAAGCTGATCCGATGACATCACAGTTCAGGGTGACGTATTTTGGTCGCTATATAGCGGCTAACCAATAAATGGTATTCTGGCTTGTTGTCCTTAAATTAACCAATCCTTACTTTGACCTTCATCAGGCAGGGAGACCCCAATTTCTTTCCCCCAGCTTTGCATCTTATTTCTGCTCTTAGATGTCACGTGGAAGATCCATCAATGTCTGTGAAACACAGTGAAAACTATGACCAGAGATTTTGAATTATTTAAAAGGTCAAATATAACTAACTTTGCTGCCAATATGTTGCTGAAAATCAAAGTTACATGGGCGGCTCGCATAAGGAAAAAAAAATATGACTCAGCTGACTTCACTTGGCCTCATTACTATTTTTTGATCATGGCCACATTTTTGATTTTTTTACCACCTTCTTACCAGCTCTGAGTGCAACATTACACTCAAAAACCTTGAAAGTATACTTTCAGTATACTGACCAAAGGTATCTCTCCTTTCATGTGAACAGAGCATTAGATCTTATTTTTGGCAGCTTTGACCACCTACATTGTTCAGGGGAATAGAGAGACGGGGGAAAAAAGGCATCGAACTTGATGCTGTGATGTAAATGCATCCCGAGTTTGATCTATTTATTCACATCAGTACAACATGGCCGCCGTAGAGTCAGTCCACTTCATACATCTCCGTCCCTGTCAGGTTCTTCTGTGAGGATCTTAATTACCAGAGACATCTGTGTGCGTCAGAGTGTGGGGCAGTTCGGGGACACCAACACTGTAATTTACACATTTTGACATTGTATTTTTTTCTTTAGTGACAGGAAATGTGACTTTGCTCATGCAAATACACCTACATTCCATCTGGTTTACATTCAAGGATACAACACAAGTTCACCAAACTCACTCAGGTTTGTCACAGTTTCAGTGTCTGAATGGTGCTTCGACAGACATCAAGTGTTTTATTCCAGAGGTCGATTGAAAGCACCGCAACTTAAGTTTTGTCGGATTTTAAGAGGCGTGAGAGGCTACAACAGGGGACGGGGGGAGCAGACTGGCACAAAGCAACATTAGCAGAGATACAATACACAATATACATTTATAAGACCACTGTTTTACCAAATCATGGTATGTAGAAAACTTAAAAGTACACGGACATTACTCAACAGGATAATTTACAGTTTGAGCTGAACAGAACTCATTTTGTTCCCCATCGAGCGCTGAAAACAGTAGAACCGTGAAAGCATCTCAGAATTCAGTTTTAGCATTAAGCACAACCAAACCGGACACAAGATGAGAAAGGACAACACTTTGTGTCACTTTGTTAACCTAAGATATGGCATCATTTAAGGTTCATTCCATGACTGTGTTCAAACTCATCGAACCCATGTGTGATCAACCGGTCCAACAGATTCTTACCTAAACCAGAACCAATGATACATCTATTATGGAACGCTTCCATAAGAGTCCAGTTCAGGCCATGGGTAGATCCACCCATGCAGTTTTGACTAAGGTGATTCTGTGACTAAACTCGCTGTATCTCACTGCAGAAGTAAACACATGATCGTGGACACCAGCACTAAAAACGAAACAGATACACCGCTCTTAATGGCTTAATAGCTCCATTACATATTTCAGTCCACCGGCAAGCTTCCCATCCCCAACAATTATACTGTGAACCCCAATGTGATACATCATTAAACATCTGCTAAATCGTCTCCTAAATCAAAGACATCCACCCTTTGGCTGACCTCTCCCAGTCACCCTTCACTGTTTGGGGCTGGAAGGGTTGGATCGCTGTGCGGCGTGACACGGATCCAGGGACTCCTTGGTGGCACCGCCGTAGACATCCACGTCGTGGTCGGTCCAGGGGGCGATGTTTCCCAGCGCCGAGGAGCTGCACTCGGCCAGGGCGGCTACCTCTGCCGGCTTCAGCACCCGATCCCACAGGTTGAACTGGGAGAGCTCCCCGACCAGGGCCTGGGAGGCATCGAAGTGCCCGCCCAACGTATCCTTGGGTAGAAGACAAAACAAAGGGCTGTATATCAGAATGATAGCAGAATGATGATGGAGAGCCAAAAGACCAAGTCCCTGCTTTCCAACTGGCCCTGGAACTACTGGGGCAAAGCTTTTAGTCCTGAATATTGACACCAGACTGACACGTCGAAGAGTGTAGAGGCCCCTACCACTTGTAAACAACATTCATTCAAACAGTAAGCATGCACTGATCATTATAACTCTCAAATAGAAAGGAAATGTCTTTTGTATGTCGATGTTTCAACAAATTTCTCCAAAAAATAGTGAGATAAAGAACACAAAGAACAAGATACTGCTATGTTTGATTGTCGTTGGTGAATCACGGTTAGTTCCTAGAGGTTTTTATTCCCTGGAATTTGCCAGTAATACATTGATAATATCATAGGAGCAGGGAATGTTCCTCGGAGATATGAGAATGAAAATGCAGCAAAAAGCTTTATCCATACACAGAAATATTGTGTTTTCATGATAGGATTAAAAGTGCTTATCCCATTTCAGAGAACCCTTGTGAGGGGGATGTCCTGGGATTTTCCCCCCATAAAACCTGGTCACCACAGCAACACACAGCAGTCCATCATCCATCAACATGGATTAATAAAGGGCTCGCTCTCCCTCTAAAAAATATCCATTACATCAAGTCTTGTTGCATCATTGCAGAGTCTTGCAGAAGTGGACTCTCAGTTCTTTGCTTTTCATCCTTAATGAAAGGATGACGGGCTGCAGAATGAGCTTTGGGTTGTTCTTTTGACACCGGGGAGGAGGATAATGTCAGATTTCATAATGGTTACATAATGCGGGTGTCTCACTAATGAAGGGGAGGAAGCCCAGTGTGCAGATAAACACAGTTAGGTTTCATGACTGTTCATGCGTCAAAAGCTAATGGTGGCCGCTTAAAATAGTACTCCCTATCTCACTATATCGATCCGTCCATGTATCAAACAGACACCTATTCATTCATCCATCCATTCATCCATGTATCCATTTATCTGTCAGGCATCCCTCCATCCATGTATCCATCAATCCATGCATCCATCCAAACTAAGTTTAATCATAAGGGTTGTTGGGGTATAGTCCCGAAAAAGGACCGTAACAGTATTCTAGTAGCAAATAACAAATATCCATAAAGGTATCAGAACATCTCAACCATCCATCTTCCAATCAGTCCATCCATTCAGATATGTATCTATCTGTATGTCCATTATCCAGCCAATCATCCATCAGTTTGATCAACCATCCATCAACTGTTCATTCTATCCATCAATGCATCCATCAGTCTTACCATCTTCGAAGCATCCCTCCATTGGAACACTTCGTCTATTCATCCACCAGTCTATCCATCCAATGGTAGTCCATCCATCCATCCATCCATCCATCCATCCATCCATCCATCCAATGGTAGTCCATCCATCCATCCACCAATTTATCCATCCAATGGTAGTCCATCCATCCAGCCACCAATCTATCCATCCAATGATAATCCATCCATCCATCCATCCATCCATCCATCCACCAATCTATCCATCCATTCATCCAACAATCTATCCATCCATCCACCAATCTATCCATCCAATGGTAATCCATCTATCCATCCATCCACCAATCTATCCATCCATCCATCCATCCTTCCATCCTTCCATCCATCCATCCATCCACCAATCTATCCATCCAATGGTAATCCATCCATCCATCCATCTATCCATCCATCCATCGATGCTCCCATTTTTCAGCCCAGACATCCATCTATTTGGTTTATTTACGTATCCATCCATGTGTATATCTCACCTGCTCCTGCCCCAGTATGAGGACGCCTCCTGGTTTGATGGGATGCCAGGCAGCCAGCCCCTCTCCCCTCCCCTTCATCTTCCCTCCCTGGTAGGCCTTCCACACGCCGTCCCTCAGGGTCCAGCTGACACAGATGTGCTGCCACTCGTCCTGTGGTAGGGTCAGAGGCAGCTGCGCCACCTGCAGGCCAGAGAACACGATGGCTGTCGTTACACTTCATTCTTTGCAAACTGAGTGATTGATTTCAGGCCTGCTGAGCCATGACACATCAAGCTTGGCTTTCTGCTTGGATATGGGACAAGTGTGGGCAGTAATCATTGCAGAATGTGGACACGCTGGAGGTTTATGTCAGCAGAACTACACTCTGTGGACACAATCAACGTTCCTTCCACTACAGTTACAGACCCCCACTCCTCTCTGCCAGGGGAACTATAAGTGTAAGCACTATAAAAGGTAAGCGTTTATCCACTATATAAAACCCCGGCTGCAACGGGCGTCTCTGTGCCGTCTCCCTTCAATAACATATGTTTGCTGTAAGCCACAGCGCTACAAATGTGAAAACATACTCTAAGAACACGGGCTTCTCTTGCTCCGAGTCGTACTCAATGGTTTTCTATCACATGAAAAACAATTTATCCTAAATCCAGAGTAATAAAGTCATTTACTACAACAGATATTTTCAATTTTTACTGATTTTAAATATTTCTTTCTTTGAGTGACTTTAAATATTTGATGTGTTGTTCAAGGGCAACATCTGTTGTAGCCATTTTCTGAAGGGACTACATTTGTTTAAACCCAAATCAACAGTAAGGCTTCATGGAGGATCGACACATGCACATTAAGCACAGACCATTTTTTAGGGCCAATTTTCAGCACTTTTCCATTTATTGGTATTTTTGGACTTTTCTGCCAGATTGCAGGTAAAATAAAGTAATTTAAAAATGGTTCTCATGCAACATCCTCTTACACAATGCCCCACCCACAACAATATCTGTCTGGTTACATGTCACAATATATATCCTATAAACACTAAATAATACTAATCAATTAACTAGTAACTACATTTATCCCAAAAATTTAGTATAAAGTAGCAATACCTTCAAATTTTACTTGTACTGTTATTAATTGTACATCACCGTTTGTTCAAAATTTTCACACTAAGATTTTTATTTTTACTGCAAATGAATTTCGGTTATCGGTGTCCATGATTTCGTCTGTTTTTTACAGTTTTTCCTTTATTTGTCTAACAACATTTAGACAATAATCTTTAGCTATGTCCTTTAATGGAGTGAACCATTTTATTTTTTAACAGTGAAGAAATACAAAACAGGCAGAACATGAGGCATCTAGAATTTGAGAAAATTAATAAAATATAGACAACTTATAAAGAGTTGAATGAAAACTTTTAAACAACAGACAGGCGTTTCGGGGAAATATGCATTTTCCAAATTGCCTTAAATTTGTTTTCCTGGAGCTTCATTGTGAAGGTAATTCTTTCCATTAAAAAGGTTTCATAAACAATATCGTACCAGTTCTCTACAGATGGGGCATCTGGAGCAGCAATTCTTGGAATTCAAGTGTTTCGTTCTAATATTTGTAGATGATGAATGTAAGAAAAGACCAAAGAAAAGTTCATCACAGTTAAATGTAATTTATGTCCCTAATATCTAATTATCAGTATCCGTATCGACCCTGAAAAGGCAATATTGGCCGATTATTATAGTGCATCCAGAGACGAGACCCTAATTTAAACTCCAGTCCGCAGCATATTGACTGAAACAACAACTGGATGCAGTGACATTTTAAATTAAGCTGTTTGTTTCATTTCACCACAAGAAGAAGTTGTTCTGTCACAAGAATGAACGCGTTCTCATCACTCATTTTAAAAAATGAATTACCACAAGCCATCAACAGATGATGTGAAACAGCATATTAGGCTAATGATTTCCTTATCTGGCTGCTTCAGTGGATGAAGGAAAGGAAATATTCACTCTATTTTTTACAATGAAAAGGCCATTAGTTGACACAATATTAATTAAAATTACATGAAAATTGACTACACTACACCAACTTCACCTTTAAACCACTTGAGTCAAACCCCCCCGGGTCGGAGAAATGATTACCTTGTCGTTGATGAGCAGCTCCACGGGGTTGTGGACTCCCTGTAGCAGCACCAGCTCGTTGGGCTGCCCCGGGACCGAGTAAGAGAAGGGGGTCCCGATGCCTCCCTCTTTGGCCTTGAGCCATACGCAGGCGGTGAAGGCGTACATCTCTGTTATCTCTTTCCTCACCAGGCCGTACATGTAGTTGGTTCGCATGGGGAAGGAGAGAACGAAGCCATCGGGGAACGACGGCTCCGTCAGCGCTGTGGAGACACGGAGGATAAAGGAGATGAACAGAGGCAGTCAGAGCGAGAAAATGGAGAAGGACGACGCTTCAATGGCGAATTCATATAAAGACGCTCTCTTCTCACTTGTCCTCGTCAGTTTGTGCACACACACACACAAACACACACAGTGGCTGGCGAGAGCTCAGGCGTTAGAGTTAATGATCAGCCTCTCTAACTGGAGGCCACGCTGCAGCTCTTAGGGGAGAGAAGATGTAGAGACCGTCTGAGAGGTCGGGAGAGTGACAGGGCTAAAAAGAGAAAAGAGAAGTGCTTTTTTTTTTTCTTTCCCTTTTCTAACCTTCCTCGTGAACTCTTTAGTCACCTCCTCCAGGCTTCCACTTCTCCAGTTATCAAACACGTCTCCCTCTTTGCACTCTCAGCGTCGCTTCTGGAGGAGAGCCAGGCCCGCGGTTACCTCGCGGTGGAGGAGCTTCCACCAGCATACGGCCGGCGTGACATTCACGACTGTGAATTCCTGATAATTACACAGATTCACAAGTAAAAGCAGCAGATGATTTGAGGCGATGTCTTCTCTCATCTCGCTCCTTCCCTCCGCTGCATTATTTTTCCTCTCAGCCCTCTCTGACATTTCACTACCTCCAACACTCATTAATCATCTTTTTTTAATCTACTGCTTATTCTCCACTGCTGTGATGACCCAGTTCACCCACAGCGCTCATTAAAGTTTCATTTGAGCCTTCTCTCGCGTTGCCCTCATGCACGCCAGCCTACTAATGCAGTTGTTTGCCTGCCTGCGCGCGCCAGTTCATCCACACATCCCCGTTTCTTTTTCTCTTTCATCCAGCCACCACTCCATGTCTGTGCTCTCCTCCTCTTCCTCCTCTCTATCCCCCCCCCAGGATACTCACTGTGTTCCAGCTCAGTGACTCGGTGGCTGACGGTGTCGATGCCCTGGTTTATCTTCTCGTGCTGGCCCTGCGTCTCCTTCCGCATGGCCTGGCGCTCCTTCTCCAACATCTTTATCTTCCTCTCCAGCTCGCCCTCCAGGTCCTCCACCCTCCAGGTGCCCTTTCCGCGCCCAGGGGAGGCCTTGGATGGGGACTTGGGGGCAGGGGAAGCAGGGGAGGCAGGGCGGCGACCCCCTGGGGCAGCCACTGCAGGTGGGGAGGAAGCACTGCCGGCGGGCGGAGCGGGAGCCTTGCCGGCGTTACCAGTCGGGCTGCTGCTGCCACCATTGCTGCCACCGCTGCTACCTGCACCCACAGGTGTGTCGGTGAGGTTCAAGGCAGCAGGGCCGATCTCTGCCTGCAACAGAGGGAGAGAGAAACAAGGTAAAGTAGGTGTAAGTGACTCAAAGTAACACTAAGTAGCTGTTTAGAGAAAGATAGATGATTGCTGAGTTTCATTAAATCAAATATTAATGCTTTGAGTCAGTGGATCTGGTTCAACGCCAACCTAAAGTGGCAGGATTCGCTGACCTGGGAACGAAACTCAACCATCATCTTTCCCCCCAAAAAATCTGCGTACTGTTGGCTGGAATAATCCCAAAGAGAGATGAACAAAGACACAATAAAGGAACTGCTGTGGAGGGAAGAAAACAGCTCAAGGGAGAAGGAAGCAGCAAGAGTTTTAACAATGCTGGACACAGACCAGCTTCAGGATCAGGACCAGAATTCAGGATCAGGATTCTCGTATGTATTTATTTTAGCAACGCTTGCGCAATCACCTGACAAACACAGTGTTGTTCAGACAGTCAGCTGGTTGGTTCACAACTTTGGGTCCAGACAAAATGAATGAAATATTCATGAATGAATAAATCAAAGAAACCTTAATGGAAAACACAACATCATCCTGTTTAACCGCCTTTTACCTTTCCAGCTTCAAACAGCGTTCAAGACTTTATTTTCCTCTGAGAACTGAACATTTATTCAGTTTTGGTCAAAATAAATATTTCTGAATTTGTATTATTGTCTCATTAATTGTTAATTTTAGAATTCTGAGCTGGAATTTCTTTAAGGTAATCAAGGTTAGGGTTAACAGCCCCTTTGTACTGATAAACACCAGCAAATTTTTTTCTTCATCCACGCATTGTTCCCTCAGAAAGTAACGAAAATAACGAAAAAGATTCCCAGATCCACACCAGAATTTACTGAGCTCTATTCTGGGTCGACACCCATCCTCCAGCAAAGATTTGTGGAAATCCACTCAGTAGTTTTTGTGTAATCCTGGTAACAAACCAACCAACAAACAAACAAACACGAACGGAGGTGATGAATAGTTTATAAGAGGGTCACCTGAGTCATGACATTGCCAGAAAGCCTCATGTTACATCCACGAGCCTGTTCTGCATTTAAATCTTAGGAGGTACAGTTTGGAGCCAAGTTTCCCATTCGTACTTGTATTAAGAAGCATTTTAAGCTCAGAGATTCGCCTTGTAATTTCTCACTAATGAGGGTCTAAAGATCAAAAGCTAGGCTTCTTAAATCAACACGTGCGGCGGACTTGAGCTTGCGGACCTTCTCCGATGATTAAATAAGGAGCAGCAGACATCTTGTGTGCTGCCTTCCAAAGTGTTTGATTTTCAGTGATTAAAATAATTGATTTCATTGAGAGATTGTGATAGACTTCCATCACAGAGAGAGCTGGTGGACCTTGAGCTGTTTGCAGAGGGTACAAAGTGAAAATCTGCCTTTAAGTGGATTATAAGGTTTTGATTTAATGAGAGAAAAATGCCAGAAAACATGTGTCGGTGCCGCTTATTCAGGGAAGTTTGGATCTTCATCCCTGGCTGGTGGAGCCCGGAGGACTTCAAGTAATAAAATGATTAAAAGCTACGAGAGGAGCACATTCTTGTCTTCCTCGTCGTGGCACAAATAGTAGCACAGTCTCACCGTTGGTGTTAGTCATGGTGTAAAAGGAAAAACGCAGGAAAGTGATTGAAACGACGTAGCAGCTGTGCGACGAGAGGTGTTGTGTGGATGACAGCCAGTGTCAGTATTAGTATTCATGGCAGAAGTTGGCAAAAAAATAAAGGTGTTGGTGAAGCAGCAGTAAAAAGAGAGATGCTGCTGTTGTTAAACTGGATGAGACGGCTGCGAGGGGCGATATATAATATCAGGAGAGTTGCTGAGGCAGGACTGGATGTGGACGTCCTGGATATAAATTCACTCTGAGGGAGACAACCTTGTAACCGACTGTGCTTAGAGAGGGGCTGGCAGTGATGCAGCGCTCTGTGTGTGTGTGTGTGTGTGTGTGTGTGTGTGTGTGCG
>CAEMYA010000545.1:52803-69218 GCA_903131615.1 Diplodus sargus | reverse complement strand
CCATCTGCCGGAGCTCCTCCGCGGTGGTCCGGAGGTCTTCATCCGCGGCTCCGTACAGCGGGTCGTCCGCCTGCTGGTGCTGCTGCTCCCGCCGCTGCCTCAGGTCTTTGGTCTTGCATTCCCCGACCGGGACGGGCGTGCAGATCAGCCGGCTGAAGCTGAACTGCTTCGCGGACCCTCCTCCCGTCTCCCCCCCGAGGTTGAGCTCGTTGAGAGTGGGAACCTCCAGGCCGATGCCGCCGAGCCCGTTCCCTCCGCCGTACGACTCGGAGCCGTGCAGGGCGCCCAGCGGCCCGGCGTGAGCCACCGAACCGGGCTCCAGGTCCTCCAGCAGCGCCTCCGATGTCAGGGTGCCGTTGTCGCTGAGAGGCGCGGCGCGTTTCCGCGGGTAAACACTGGCGATGATGCAGATGACCGCGCCGAGGAAGGCCAGGGTGCCCGCTCCCACAAGAACCACCACGAACTTCATTGTGACTGTGGGGAGCGATGCGAGAGATTAGACATGCAGACAACTGGGAACAGAGAGGAGCATCACTCCGGAGGAGGAAGAAGAAGAAGAAGAAGAGGAAGACCTCTCACCAGAACTCGTCTCCTGAACCTCCAGCTGTCGATGGAAACGTAAATGTGGTCACTTACGTTGAGGAGATGTCTGCAGTGTTGCTCCCGCCGCCCTGTTGTGTGTGTGTGTGTGGTATTGATGGCTCCGCGCTGTCTGGACCAGAGATGCTGCTCCTCTCTCTCTCTCCTCCGGCTCCGTGTTGCTAAGCTGCTCTCCTCCGCGCGTTACCATGGGGACCGCGGGGAGAGGAGGAGCGAGAGGATGTGGGCATGCGTCAGTCAGAGCAGAGGTGAGCCGAAGCTCCAGCTCCAGCAGCAGCACAACAAACAAGGCGGCGATGGATCGATGTGCGTGCGTGTGTGTGTGTGTGTGTGTGTGTGTGTGTGTGTGTGTGTGTGTGTGTGTGCGCGCGCGCGCGCGCGTGTGCGTGTGTGTGTGTGGATAGTAGGAAACCAATAAGAAAGAGGAGGTGAGTGGAGAGGATGCAGCATACGAAGATACTTTCCCATTTCTTTTGATTTTCTACTATTTTATTTCACCTGGATTTTACCAGGAAGTCCTATTAGGATCAAAGTCTGTTTGACAAATGGAGGGAGACCGACCCGAGCCAGCAGCCATACAACACCACAACTATTAAAATGCAGGATTAAACCGCAAGTCTCTTTCAAAACTCCCCGAACGATGCTCTTAGATTCATCAACCGTTCTAAAAGTGTCTAGTTTTGGATATCTTTGCAGGTTATTCCAGGAACGAGGTGCATCGTATGAAGTCCAAAGACCTGTATCGTACGAAACTGGACGTGTTTAAGTTTCCATCCAAGAGGCTTCTTCAGTTCTAACTAACTGCAGGAGAGTGGCACGTTTTTAAACTCTCCCTCCCACACAGGGTTTAAATACATGCCACTCTTCTCCAGTTAGTTAGAACTGAAGAAGCTTCTTGGATGGAAACTGAAACACGTCCAGCTCTTAAGGGGCCCACACACGGCCTTTATCCAACCACTCCATCGCCTCTCGTCTGATCTGTTCGGCCAAAAAGTTGCATTGAAACATACCGCCTCAATGCAATAAGTCTCCTTAACATCAGGTGGTGCTAGTCTCATGCTTGTAATCCAAAACATGAAAGCAGGAAATGACGGAACGGAGTGCAGACCACCGTAACTCCCACACACTGCGCTGATTCGCTAGCACACCGCCAATCAGAGTATCCAATGGCGTCCAATCCTCAGACCGCCAACACTCTCAGACTTTGTAAGTTGAATCTGACCAGACGCCGTCCGCGTGGTTCCAAAAGCTTCCAATGCAGCTGAACACACCAAACAGATCTGTTCCCGAACTCCTCCGAGTCTCCCCAAACGTTTCAGATGTCCAACGTTTGGGCCAGTGTGTTCCTACCTTCAGTGTTACCGTGATCTGGTCACCAGGGTGCATTGATTACAAGACACCACTATCAGTGAAAAGAACAGACTGGAAACCAGAGCGGCCTGTGTTGGCTACAATTAGCAAGAAACAAGCAAACCATCATGATGTTTTTTCCAAGCTAGAAACAAAAGTAGCCGACGTACAAGCATTACAAATAACATCAAACAACCATTCACTTGTTCTGTTATCATCCTCGTCCAGAGACATTTCTGGGCATTCAAAAGACGTTTTATTGTCATAATGAGACCAATACAGAAGAAAATGTGATTCTCGCTTAATCCACATAATTCACACAGCTTGATGTCCTCTGGATATGTTTAAATCTGCCAACTTCAGGAGCCAGAGGAAGGATTCCTGTTCTCAGCTGTGCAACCAAAGACCTTGGACTCCTTGATAAGTTCGCTGTAACATACGGTTCAGTGCCGCACAAATGCTTGATCTGATTCTTGGTTTTAACAAAACATAGTTTAGCAAAATGTCTTCAAATCTCGCCGGTATCTTTCCTCCGGTTATGCTCATTACAACAGGAATTTCTACGACACAGATATCGTAACTGAGCTTCCTCAAACATAGCATGAGTCTCTGCAGGCGATGGAGGAGTTGTGCAGTTTACCCCACAGTGAAACCTTCTTATTGACCCTGTTTTCCAGCATCAACCAAACGACTCCACAATCCGAACATTTCACATTTTCGACTTATTGAACCAGGAATCCAGCCCATAACACCCTGAACGGCCAAAGAGGAGGCAAACTTATGAATATCCAAGAGACGTCGTGCAGCCCTGTGCGGTACAGAGTGAAATATCCAAGATCTAGAACCAAGAGTAGCAAACAGAGATATATTGGAAGTCTACCCGGTATCACTTTATAGATAATATATGTGCCAGTGCAGTTGTCTGAAAGTGATCAATGATGTCCGACCGCAAATCATAAAGAATGCAATGTCGAGCGAGGCTTTGTTTTAGTACACTGGAGGAGAAAACGGATGCATATAACTTCACTCTCATGAGGTTTTTTTTCTCAGTACTTGGGTCGCAAGCCCGATAAACGACGGAGGATAAAAGTGTTACAATATCGCTGCTTCCTGGTTGTTCAGCTCGAAAAAGGACTGGATGGTGAGAATCTGGGGCGACCATATCGCAAGTGTTACGGCCAGAGCCGAGAGGAGAACCGCCGCGCAACATGAAAGCAAGCCTCGCCTCCAACCAGCTCCCAAGAGCCACCAGCTGCAAAAGGATCCGGCAGCCATTTTTTAAAAGGGTTCATTTCAAAACACAGAAAGTGAGATGCCGGCAGTCTGGCTGGAGTGGAGAGCGGAGAGACCAGGGGGAGCTCGGAGGAGACGGCCTCACCACCGCTGGCTCGGAATCAATCAGTTTCCCTCGACAGCCTCACACTCACACGCCGGCGTCATCAATTAACCAGACACACCTGCAACCAATCACACACTCACACACTCAGGTAACACAACAGAGAGATCGCAGAGGAAATTTAAGCCATACATACATTCATAAAGATGTTTATGTAACCTAAAAAAATTTTTTTCACCTTTCCCGTCACGTGGAGCACGAACAAACAGTAATGTTAGCAAAATGCTAACGCTAGCTGCCTGCAGTCCAATGGAAGCTAACGGGATATTATCGGATATATTATTTTACCTTGAAATATGTCATTTCACTTGCTTGTGCCAAAATCATAATAATTTGTCAGATTCCTGTCGTTTATAGGATTTGCGGCCTGAGCGTGACGTCAGAGGAAAATGGCCGCCGTACTCGCGGACGGCGCATACGTACGTGCAATGTTTCGATCGTTAGCAAGAGCTATCACGCACACAACAGTGTAAAACTGTAGAAATAAATCGAAAATAAAGAAACTCAGCTCCGTGTCACAGTGCACACGCTCGCCCTTACGTGCACAATTCCCATGATGCAATAGGAGACCCTCGTCAGGCTCACAATAATAAGTGACAATAACATAAAAAGAGGTCGGTTTAAAGTGAGACGCAGAAGAAAGGAAGATAAAGCAGAAGGAGAGGAAGGAAAACACTGAAAGCTGGGACCTTAGACACCGACGCTGTTTTTTGACTGAGTGGGAGGAAGAAGATGTTTTCCCTGAGAGACAGAAAAACTCTCCGCCAACAGAAATGTTCCGACCCTGACACCGCGGTCCTCCGCGGCTTTGTTCAACAAACATTCTCACTCAAAAGCTTTCTGTTCAGCGGCTGGATAAACCACTCTTAGAGGGTTCGCTGTCGAAATTAGTACAAATTGAATAGAGCAGTGTTTCTCAAACTTTTCACAATGTGAATCAATCAGACTTACCAAGTGAAACCGTCATAACCGACAGTAAAGCGCAGTAGTGTACCAGCGTTTCCATGCGCTGTGATTGATGGAAGACAACTGGATCATTTCAGTTTTCACAACACGGGACAAAGCATGAAGTCATGTAGTTGATAATGGAAACGGATCACCAGGTAACCCTCCTTTTCCCAGGTGACTGCGTGCTGGGTGGCAGAAAAAAGGTTTGTTGACAGCAAAAGTTCATAGGGTGTCAGAAATATTCTCTCCTCCAGATGCTTCCAGTTCTTTGGAGTCACGGATGACTAGCGACGGGCACGAGCATGACTACAAATACAAACAAATTACAAGAAAGACAAAACTAATCTTGCATTCCTTTGGTGTTTTCCGGTCTACACCTGGAAGCGATTTGGGGTTCAGCGTCCTTCCGAATGCGAGACGACCCACTCTACCTCCTGAGCTCCAGCCGCCCCCATTACATTTCAGTTCAGGTATTTTAATTAGAGATTCTGCAGTGATTTAATTGTATTTTTTTGTTTTTAATTAGTTGTTGGATTCCTCTGGATGCCACCAAATGGAGCTCGTGTTCCTCCAGTAAGTGAGAATGGTGGAAATAGAGGCCGAGGCTGACTCAGTGTTTTTCAGGTACTGGTATGTTTTTTTTGTCCGATTGCCAATAAATTACTTTTAAAACGTGATACTTTGGCTCTGATGTAACGTTCTTCTGCTGCCTGTAGTCTCAGCTCTGCGTTATCAATCAATCTGATTGGAAACACGTCACACGTTACAGCCTGTCAACACCAAATAATCTGAATCAGCAAAGTATCAAGTAAAATTGAAGCTAAGTACAGTAAATTGCAGTAAGTTATGAGTTATTTGACATTTTGGTCGATACCTGCATCCGACTGCATTGCATTCAGTCCGCTGAGGCGACTGCATGCTGCAGAAATCTTCATCTTCTGTTTCCTCTCTCCTCACTTGACTCCTGCACTCGTGTAGAAGTCTACAGGGAAGCTGTCGCTCTTTGATTCTGATGACTGATTTTTAGAGAGCTCAGTTTTACTTTTACCTCACATGAACTAACCTCAGAGGGAAAGATTTGATATTATTTCTTCTTCTTCCTCAGGTCTACATTTATGTTTTCCTCCTGCGAAGTGCGATCTGTAGCGACCGACCAGGAGAGAGACAACAGATTGTTCCCCATAAAACCATAAAACCATCAAAGCTGCTGCTTTCACACTCTGTTTTTTGTATGGATGCAACAAACTAGATATAAGGTATGTTAATTAGTGAGTGTTAGAGATGTCTGCGGGCAGATTTTGTTACAGAGCCAGGCTACCTCCCTGAAGTTTCCCATCATATTGATACTCGTGGTATCGATCTTTCCATCCTAACTTTCAGCGAGAAAGCTAATAAGAGTATTTTCCCAAAAAATATATCGTTATACCTTTGCAACAACTGAAGAAAGTCACAAAAGTGTTGGTTTGCATCCTCAAATCGAACTCTAACATAACAAATATCATGTAGAAATGACTGAAAATGACGTTTGAACATCCGGCACAGTGAGAGGCTCAAACACCAGTACAGTCTGGCTTTCCCTGCAGAGACCAGTAGCCTAGATTGTGGATTAATCTCCAGAGGTGGCTGATGTTGAGTGCACACACACACACACACACACACACACACTCGCACACACACAGATGTGGGCCGCTCACATCTAACGACTATTTTAGTTCCATCTGGCTTCATAAGCCCGGTGTTATCCTGCCAGCGAGGGAACAGACAGGAGAGAGAAGAAGAGACGAGGTATCTACGAATCAGCTCTCTGTGTCAGTCTGTCTCTTCTTCTTCTTCTTCTTCTTCTTTTTTTTTAAACATCCTTTACAGCAGCGCGAACAGACGAAGAATGAAATAAAACGCCGCCTGTGGAGGAGATGGAAGGTGTTTGAACCAGATGTATGTCTTCATCACAGCATCAAAAACCCTCAGAGACGAACATGAAGCATGATGACCTCAATATCACCCCAGCATGGAAACACACCGAGGCTCTGCTCTGTGGCAGGGAGGCGCCACAGTGATCCAACAGCGCCTCAGTGTGGGACGTCTGGGAACTACAGCAGTACAGTTTCTTCCTCTCCTCTCCTCTCCTCTCCTCTCCTCTCCTCTCCTCTCCTCTCCTCTCCTCTCCTCTCTCCTCTCTATTACTTTCCTTTCCATTCCTTCCCTTTCTCGCCTCTCCTCCTTTCTTTTCCTTTCTAATTGTGGTTAACTTTTAACCTCTCCTTTCTTCTCTATTCCTTTCCTTTCCTTCTTCTCCTTCTTTTCTTTTCCTTTCTTGTTTTGGTTAACTTCTTACCTCTCCTCCCTTTATTCCTTTCCTTCCCTTCCTTTCCTTTCTTTCTTTTTGTGGTTCGCTTTTAACATAGTTTAAAAAGCACCTCAAACAAGTAAAAGTAAAGATGTCATCTTAAACTAGCAGTTGGGTAAAAGTCTAAAAGCATGTGATATTAAATGTAGTCCCAAAGTACAAGCAAAAGGACATTTTATATATACAATATATGTATATATATATTTACATGATTACCCGTCTAGGTGATTATCAGATGCAATATTCTGCAATTTTGTGATCGTCGGGATCAGTATTTGGTTTTTTTTTTAAAATCATTATCTGATTGTCGATCAAATAAATTAATTTCACTTAAGTGATCAAATAAATGAAGCAAACAGTCAAATATTTGCATCCAATATGTGGCAGAGTGGAAGTAAAAAGAAGCAGAAACACAAAGTACACACACATAAACAGGTGAAGCACTTACTGTGAGTTCTGTATTCAATGTCCGGCTTTCAGTCCGCTCACCAGTCTTTGCTGTAGCTGCTTTATAAGTCGATAATATGTCAGTGTTGTGTTCTTTCTCCAAAAAGTGGCCAAAAACTCAACAACTGCAGTTTCACTGTGGATTAAAATGATCCAACTCCAAGGCTATTTTAAATTCAAAGCCGCCGGAGATGAAAAATGAACCCTTGACGTTCTTTTATTCACTCGGCTCATTTTCCTGTTTCCACTCATCTTTGGACGGACGTGACAAACCGGTCGGTTCTGTCTTCTCACCGCTGAGCTGTGTGAGACTCTGACAAGGGAAGTTTCATCTTGAGTTAAGATTTCAAGCACTACATGAGATAACCTTGCTCAAAGCTTAACTGATGTGTTCATCTTTTAAGTTGTGCTTCATTTCACACATTGATAACCTGCAGCCCCACAAACAAAAGCTACTCAGGAGGCTTTTCCACCAACAAACGCTGGTTTGCCAAACAGAACCGGGCTGATTAGCTTTTCTGTTGGAGATCTTAAAAGATTTAAGGATTTTTGAACACATTGAAACATTGAGGTGTTTTAAACAAGTGTTGAAAGATTAACAAAGCCAGAACCCACCGAACCAAATCAATAACTTGGAGAAGTTTCAAGGCTGTAGGTTTTGAAGGAGCGCCGACGCGGCCGGTGTCGAGGCTGACGATGTTCTCTCTTATTCTTCTGTTAAACTTTCAGCAGTTCAGAGACTTCACAGCAGGAGAAACCACTTTGTGCATGGTTAAAGCCACAAAATGTAACTTTCTGGAGTGGATTGTTGAGTCTCATCCACTGAAGTTTGGGTTGAAACTCCAAAATCAACTCCTTCTCTCCAGGAAGTTGAGATGAAGGTATTTAGTCTCCATGTAAACAGTTTGAAGTCATTCTGAGTAGAGATTCTATCACATTAAAGAAGTATTGTCCATGTAACCACTGATCGTGATTCCAGGTCAAACGAAATAGGCAGAGAAGAAGAACGAACAAAAAAAAACAGAGCGAGCTGCTTTTTAAAGAGCTTTTAATTAAAAGCCTTGTACAAGAAACACACAGAAAGCAACAACAGTAACAGGTAACATGACACTGAATACATAATCTGTACAATAAGGGTTTGCAAAACATGCTTCAGAAGGTCAGATACATTACAACGTCATCATTATCCTCCGCCTCCTCGTCATTACCATCAATACAATGTACATAAGTTATATAAGCATTAAACCGGACAAAACTGCAGTCTTGACACATTAAAAATCAGTCAGTTTGCCTTCTGATCAAACCCATATTGAACTATCAAAAAATGGCATTCAAATAAAACAGCATCACATTAACATTATTATGCATATTTAAAAAAAAAAAAGGTAATAAAGTACAGTACAAAGGGGAAAAAAGGCTTAAAAAGCACAAATTCATTGAGCATCTTTATCCATACATTTCATCAAGGATCCTTCCTTTTTTTCCAATTTAGTGCCACATAAATCTAGCACTTAAAATTACATCACATATAAACGTAAAACAATTCAAAAAGGGGGAGGGAAAAAAAAAAAGCTTTTAAAAAAAGTCAAATAATAAAATCAAGAGCCCTATTTGGTTGAAAGATAGGCCACTAAGTTGAGCTGTGCTACCCAGTATGAGAAAGTAAAAAACAGAAGAAAAATGTTGCTATCAACTGTTGGGAACATCGCCTAGCAGCCTAATACCTTACACATCTACCAACCGCAAGAGTCACTTCTATCCACCACTTATATTAAAGATATAGTAGATGGAAAAATCTATTCCAAATCACGAGACATCCATTCAGAGAAGACAATAATCCTTCATCTGTTTCTGGGAAAATACAAAAAAAAGGACTCCGTCTGTTTTCACTTCGTCCGATGAGGGTTAACGTTTAGTTCTGTCCTCAATCTGAATTTGAGCTAGAGACCATTTCATTTCTTCTCAAAAATGGATGTGTCATTTTAGAATAAATCCTTCCACATGTAACCTATGGAGAGTATTGAAAACAGCCATCGACGACAACGAGAACCATCCAGTACACGACAGGAGAGGAGGCGACATCTTCCTCGTCCGCGCAAACGAAAGACATTGAGAACGCCGGAAAATGAGACATCAGAACCCTATCGAGGTTATTATTACAGTTTGTGAAATCTGAAATCTTCATCTTTACCACTAAAGCCCCCCGCTGGTACGAAAGTGTTCCTTTTTTCTTTTTTTTTTTAGCATGTAGGAGGCTGAGAAAGACGAGATAAACGTCGCCTGGAGTGCAGCTGGGGTTGTACGGAGCAGCTATAAGGCAACACATGCGGAAGATTTTTTTTATTTTTTTTTAATATTGTAACACACAGGTACGCCAGAGTAAGAGCCACGGTCTGGGAAGGTCTACAAAGAGCGGGCAGCACCAGAAAAAGGTTTTAAGTTTGAGTATAAAGGGCCATGTTTCTTTTGAAGAACCTCAGGTGCCCCTGAAGGTCAAAACCGTTGAACACTTTCAAGCTTGCAGGAGTTTAGCTGAAAGCAGCCTGCAGCTCTGCGGAGGTTCACAGCCTGCCGAAGATCACAACTTATGAGATCAAGGAGTTCGCTCTCTTCTCTAGCCGACAGATTAGCGGACACGCTTCCTGACTGTAACATGATGCCAAGAAAAGACAGCACACCTGAAGTTTTTGGAGAAAACAACCGTGCTTTCCTGTTAGAAAACAGCAGATCCTAAGTGGTTCGTTTTGGCCTCGCAGCACGGGTAGTAACAAATAAAAAAAAAAGAAAGTGATCAATTGTAACCTGATAAAAGTGGCTGCAGAGGCAGAGAGCAGATAAATTCATCAGCCACGGACAGAAGATAATTTGTCTGGAGGTGGTTTCTTGCTGCAGGAACAGAGGATGTGTTTCATGTTTGGGCTTGGTGCGTCAACACACCCATGTGCTCGAGAGAGCTGTGTAACCACACGGAAGGAACTTAGTCAGAAGTGTAAAAGCCAGAACATGGAGCTTTGCTTAAAACACCTTAACAGCAAAGAACCAAAAAAACTAAGAAATGCAACGTGATTTTCTCGCTGCAAGCAGCATTGCTACAGACAATGGCTGAGCTTCCAAAGGAGATGCGGTTTTTTTTTTATGAGTTCTGATATCAAGTTAGCATGCCGTTAGCTTTTGTCGACCACTACAAAAAAAAACAACAACTTGTCAAACAGTTGTGACTGAAAACATCTTTAAAGGAGAGTTCTAGTGAGAATCCAGAGGAACCAAAATCTAGTGAATTAGATTTAGTGAATTAATTGACAGAAAAAAAGGCCGATCTTTGTCCTCATTCACGGTTGGGATCGATTTCTCTGGTCCTGTGGTTAGCAGGAAGCCACTTCTATTAAAACATCTGACCACACTAGTGAAGCACTGTTAGCTTAAACACTGACCAGAAACATCCAAAAAGGAACAAAGCAGAGTGTAGGGCGTGTTCGCTCTACCAGCCAAAAGCTCAAGATAAACAGGCAAACTTACCAGCCTACATTGATTTTTACAAGTCTAAACCGCCTGGAAACACGTTTCACAGACTTCGAACAGCTGCCAAGTCGCTCAAAGATTCAACAACCTGCTATTTTTAGCTGCATTCGGTTGGTGGCTTCAGCCTGAAGCGTGTTCAACTCATGGACCTCCGATACCGTGACAAGTTGAGAATCTGGCATTAAGAAAAAAAGTTCTGAACTAACTTCAGGCCAGTTTAGAGTCTTGGTGGACGTCACAGAGTTACGATGAAGGTGGTGGGTTTGTGAGAAAACAAGGCAAGCAGGGAAAGACGGCGAGGACAGCAATAACTTAAAAACTACTGTTCTGTATATTCTTTATGCAGCTTTTAAGGTTGTGCGTGCATATAAATACCTACTCATACCGTATGTACTGTATATGCATGTGCGTTCAAGAGAGCAAGAGGAAAAGGCCTTGAAAAATTGATGAACTACATAAAATAGATCATTTTTCGATGCAGTCAAGTGCATTGCATTTACCTCGCTGTATTGATGCAATATATGAGTCCAACTGTGTTACGTGCAAATACACATCACCTAATTTATTATTAACAAGCTGGACTTCCAATGAGACAAGAAGGGGGAGGGGCAGGAAATTGGCATTAACACCTGAAGGAACGTCAATAACGACCTTCACAGCAGGACCTGAATATAAAACAACTATTTGTTTCTTTCACGTACAACAAGTGTGCTCGATAAACACTCGCACCACGCAGCAGATGGGTGGGTGTTTCACTTCTTGGGACATTTTACACCAAGCAAGCTAAAGTCGGCCTTTCTGAGTGCAAGTGAAAGAAAACAAATAGCGTTTCCATCCAAGTCTGCTTCAAAGAGCCAGTGCTGTGCAAGTGGACAAAAATATGGCAATTTAAGTGACAAGGAGGGCGTATTAGTGACCCTTCAAATTTATACAATTCTTTTTTCTTTCTTTTTTTTTAAACAAAAATATGCTCCTTTCTTTACTATTCTGGGCGGTGTTATGTTACATCACATTTCATTAATTGCTACACAAATATGGACACACCTTTAAGGAAAAAGGTAGGAGGGGGCTGACGTGGCAACACTGGCATGACATTTTTTTTCCTATTATCAATGGCAATCGACTTCATAACATCTGATCTCCTATGGCTTGGCTGGAGAGGGGTCATCAGCGGTGGCGCTGGGGGGAGGGGAGGAGGCGTCTTCGGGGCTGGCGGAGGGCGAGGCGGGGCCGGAGGCCGGGGAGGGGAACTCTTTTATGGTGACGGTGACGAGGTTGGTGGTGACGTCGGTGACCACCACATCTTTGCAGCTCGGTGCCATTTCGGGGTGCCAGTCGGGGTCTCCCTCTGCAGGCACCCGTTTGGCTTCGGTGGGGGCGGCGCTCTGATCCCCGGGGGTGACAGCAGAAGGGGTGGCTGGCAGCTGGCGTTTCACCCTGCGTTGGCGAGGATTTTTCCTGCCTCCTTCTGGGGCCACAGAACGGTCCGGGGAACCTTCCTCCCCCTCGTCTTCTAAGGAAGAAGAGGGTGAGGAGGGGAGGAAGGGAGATGCTGACGCCGCGGGGTCTGGATCTGAGGATGGGGCTGGAGCAGGTGACTTAGCGCTCTGGCTCTTCTGTGTCTCTGTATGAGGTTTAGTGGACTTCGGAGCCCCGCTGGAGGGTGAGGCTCCTGTGGAGGGCTGCGACTGAGCAGCTGAGGCGTTGGTGGAAGATTTTCCTTCGGAGCCGCTGGAGCTGGAAGGAGAAGGAGGTGACTGGTACTGGGAGGAAGAGGAGTGGGGGTCCCTGGCCCCTGTGCTGGAGCATGACTCTGGGTGGGAGTGAAAGGCCAGAGGGCCTCCGCACTGCAGCCCAAATGGCTTCCCGTACATCGGAAACCCCAGCATCTTCAGAGGGGGCTGGAAAGGTCTGTAAGGTGCCTCTCCCTTCTTCCCGATGATGCGATTACGGGAAGGGATGTTTTGGCGTCCTGCTGTAACATTCCTGCTGCCCGCAGCTGTGCCACCCCGGCCTGGCTTATCAATGACCTTCAGGTTGAGGATGATCCGGCCTCTCTTGACCTCCCGGGGTTTGACCCTGCGGTTGAGGATGCGGACGGTCTCAGAGAAGGGGGACACGTGCACCCGGGAGGGGAAGCCCCCAGGGTTGGAGAAGGTATTTGCCAAGGGGTCTGTGCGGGGCAGAGGGCGCCTGGACATCCGGTGGCAGCGGTGAATGTCTTTCTTCAGCTTGTGGGTGGCTGCGAGGGAGTTGAGTTTAGGGGTGGGTGCCGCAGCTGAGGAGGAGGACGAAGAAGCTATTTGATGAGGTGAGGCGGATGAGGAAGGAGTTGCTCGGCTGGAAGTGGACGAGGAGGAGCCCGATGCAGTCTGGCGGGCGTTTAAGGCTCTGTTGCTGGGCCTTCCTTTCTGAGTGCGAGCCTGAGGGAGATGACACAGAATTAAGACACCATCTTTGCAGTGAGAGCTTTATTTTTGAAGAACATTTCTTCACCACAATTCTTACTGACAATCTGTAAATGTATGTTGCAGAACACCTATTTTGTTTTCAACTTGTGCTCACAGCTGGTAACCAATTTAAAAGGTGCATCAAGGCAACGTGTGCTAACGCTAACGGGTGCAAAACATTTCTCCGTGGAGCGTTTTTCGGACTGGCTTTCACAAGGTTTTCTGTCAGTTTTGTGTTGTCGTGTTATTGACAAATATAAAAGAAAGATCTTGTGTTTGTCATGCTTGTCAGAATTAGGCTGATATGAGGACATGTGTAAGAATTCACATTACAAGCTAAAAGAAATAATCTGCTTCAAGTGACCTTATTCTTACTTTAAAAAAAAAGGAAATCACACATGGAACTGTAGCACTTCCCGTCATCATGGCTACAACTAAAAAAACATGCTCATTGGAAGGATTCTTTATCAGCTGCTGATGTGTTGAAGTGTCCACAAAATACCATTTGAACCAGAAAGTATCCAAAACTGTACCTTCATGACAAAGTTTTTGGGTTTTGGCCCCCGTTTCTTCGGCCCGTGCAATTCTCTGTCCCGTTCCCTGTGAAAAGGAAATGACAGTTACGAAAATACAGATCACAAAAGCAAAGACGGTCTAAAAAAAGAGAGCGCCACGATAAAAGCAAACATAACGAATCAAAAGAGAGGATGGTGGTGAAAGCTGTGGGTGTGTGAAAGTAGAGCAGTCGAGCACAGAGTACGTTTGAAGTCCTGTTTGAAGGCGGCCAGTTTCAGTCTTCACGTGTCCTTGTTAGTTTCCATTTGATGCATTTTCAGCTTTTGTTCCGTTTTATGGTGTCCATTTTAGTTTACTGTAAACATCTAGTCTGTCTGTGAGCAGCACAAGGCTTTTAAGTGGCTTGGCAGCAGACATAAAGGACTTAATCAGGAAGAGGAGAGGAGGAGGAATGACACAATCCCAACAGATGAGGTAAAAGCAGAAGCACTCACCAGTAAGATACATGGGAGTTAAAAAACAAAGTGAGGGCACGCAGTACTGAAATGTTGAACTTAACACACTTCAAACATTTGACGTTAGAGGCCCAAATCCTGTGTGTAGCAGACAATGACTGACTCCAAGCACAGACTCATCATTCCACATGGGAGTTAACTCACTTTTGCTCAAAGCCAAGTATCAGCCTGTCGTCCAGAATATTCTCCTCTGGCTCCCAAGTGCTGTGCCTGCGTAAAGATGGAGAAACATTAAATTCACACATCAAAAGAAAAACTTGCTCCCACGAGAAAACGTTGCGACGTAGCGGAATCAAGTCACATTTCTTATGAAAATTGCGAATAAAGAACAGATAAGTGCCTCAAATTAAAAAGGAGTGAGGTTTGTAAACTTCAAATTAAAGTCAAGGTTAAGAGAAGCACTTACTTCATTGCCCATCCTTTCCATTTCACCAGGTATTCAAGCCGTCCCTGCAGGGAAGAAGACGGATGGCAGATTAACAAAAACAGCGTCGTGCAAATGAGAACACAAACAAGAGACGTTGTGAAAAATATTTCTCTACGGAACTATTTGTTTGCCGTTTGGTCCTGAGTTTTATGTTGATCTACATTTGAGAGTTGCTGCGCACTTTATACACAAGAGGCCAATCCTGTATGCAACTCGTGTAAAAAAAACAAAACAACAACATTTGATTAGTTTAACCATGTTTCAGGCCTGCAGACTCCATGCCAGGCTCAATAACAGTCTGGAAAATGTCATGTCTTAACTCGATTAGTTTCAGGGAAGAAACTGCGCTTCTTGTCAGTGATTTGATTGCGGGCACTTCACTGTTCTTATCTTAATGCGAGCTCGTCCTGGTGTTCAAAGCTAAACTGACATGAAAACATCAATAACATAAACTATATTTGACATTGAGAATTGTGCTATTACATAATGCTGTTAATGTGATGTTTTGGAAAAAGCTCAGCCACTCAACATCTGTGTGGTGAACTAATCTTTAACCCTGAATATGATATTCCTGCTTTAATGCAAATGCAACTATGAAGCTCTGGAAGGCAAATTCAGAAGTAACTGGAGGCCTGCTGGGCCTTCTGGTGAACTATGTATACCAGCTACTTAAGATGGTACCCCACCATGATTTATGGGGTCTTTTTTTCCAAGCCTTACTACACTAATAAAACACTGAGAAAGTACCAGAAGTCCTTCATCAACTGTGACTAACACACTCCCTTTTTTTCACCATCTCAGAAGACGAGAACTAATGTTTTGGTGACCATCTTTCACAAGCTGTGGAAGAAAAGCAGTAGTCTCCAGCAGCCTTTAATGTGGCTGCTACACACACCTCTTCCACAGAAGATTGTAGCTGTGTAGCTTTAGCAACCATTAGCTGGCAGAAAAATTCAGGCCCCTCCATTTCACAGCACAGCCCTCCTCTGCTCGCCTGGGCTGCCTTGTTCCGCAGCTAGCCCCTTCTTTGTGTCGCTGTTTTTATTACCCTGCTAATGCCTGAATATACGAGCCGTGACTGATAGCCTCGCTAGTTAGCTTCTAGCTAGCCCTGACTAGCAAAGTAAAAAAAAAGGCACCAACGAGCCTGCGAGGCCTCCGTAGCATAGCATAGGGCGCAAGGAGGCAGCCCGGAGCCTATGGACCGGAGCCGTGCCGAGCCGCGCTGACCGCGGCCAAACATCTGCGGGAAGTCAAAACACGCGGGACGGCTTGTAGCTCACCTTGCGAACGCGGCGTTTCAGAATGGCTTCCGCGGCGAAAACACGATCTCCCACCGCCGAGAGCTCCATCTTTCATGCCCGAACTGACGCTACCTGTCGTGTTTTCCTCTCTCCGGACGTCAGGCACTGCTGTCTGCTCGAGCCGACCACAGCCAAACTGTGTGAGAGGCAGACACACACATGCGGACACACACTCACGCACACACACACATACACACACACCACCGCTACAACAACAGCAGCGGCGGCGCGGACAGCCTGCTATCTGTCACGTGGCCCGGGTCAGCCCCCTCAGTCGTCCTGGCAACGGTGAAGACACTCACGAGGATGCGAATAACCGCGCGCTTCTTCGAGCTCATCATCCCTGTTGGGTGACAGGCGGCGCCATGTTGACTCCTCCCTGAAAACACAGGACAACTTCCCCGCCGGGCCGCAGGGGATAGAAGAAGTGCTGCTGATGTTGTTAATTAACCTGTTGTGTCACACAGGCAGCAGCAGCGAGAAGAAAACAAGTTTTATTTCCAAACACACCACTATTCTGGGCCGGAGGAGCCATCTTTTTTAAAAACACTGAGGACATGAGTCCCATCCCCCCCAACAAGACTTGAGACTTTAGA
>CAEMYA010000545.1:23487-52726 GCA_903131615.1 Diplodus sargus | reverse complement strand
AAAAAAAAAAAAAAAAAAAAAAAAAAAAAAAAAACACTAAAAAAGATTTTTTTGTTAGCATAACTTTTATTACTAACTTTTCATCGTACATGCTAGCACTGTCTCTTCCTGTGTGTATCTCTAATCTCACTTGGATAAAAAGGGAAAATAGTGTTGTTTATAATTATAAATCACAAAAGAAAAATAACTTGAATATCGAGCAGCAAAGTCCCGCCCCTTCCAGTGGACCCCAAGGGACCTTTGGTATTGTAAAATATGCATGGGATTAAATAAATCATCTTCATCTTTGTTCCCCTTCTCTCTTTTCGCAGGGATGGCAAGAGCCCCCAAACAGGACTGACGGATACAGGAAGTTTCAGGTCAAGTGTTTTAATGAATTCTACTGCATTGTTAGCCCCATTCACACCGCCATTTGGATGTGTGGATTCTGCACCAATTTTCCGCCTCCACCTCTGTGTGAATTTGTCACACCATAGCACTGCTAACACTCACTGGTAATTATCAGGAGACAGGGAGCCCAACACAAATTTAAGGGTGTGTGTGGCTGCCATTTTCCCAAATGGCAAGGGAAAGGGCCCATGTCTTTTCTGGTGGTCCAAGACTGCCCCCAGCCATCCAACCCATACACCTAGCCAGTCCCCTGACCACACCGACCACACATACTGCAAGGTGGCCGGATCCGAGACTGCAGCGGAGCCCAATCCAGGACCCAGCGTAGGTGAAATGGAGGAGCCAGAGGACGTCATCTGCCAAGGCCTGTCAGTGGAAACTCCATTGTCTACTCTCCTTCAGGTCTGACAGACGCCGTCATAAGGATGGAGACTGGCCTACCGGATAAGGCCATGTTCAGAAGGGTGGTGGGGTTAGTGAAGCGCTTTGAGGGCTCCATCGTATGCAGCTGGCTGGAGGGTTGAAGGAATGACGATGGAGTCCCAGGTGTTCATGGCGCTCATGAAGGTTCACCAGAACCACACCCACCTGTACCTGGCCCAGCTGTTCTCTTGCAGCACTGCAACAGTAGGAAATGTGGTTTGACTTCCATCCATTTGCTACATAACCTACTGTTCAAGACCATGACGGCAGCATCCTTTCTGCCCTCTGCCAACAACTGCAGGATCGTAACTGACTGTACAGACATCCAAGTTACTGCTCCAGAAGAAATGGACAAGGCCAAAATGTTCTATTCGGCTTACAGAGGGACGCACTCCTTTAAAGTGCTGAGTGGTGTTGCCCCCAACGGGGTGATCACATTCTGCAGCTTCCTGTTTCCAGGCTCTGTCGCTGACAAGGCCATTACAAGGCAGTCAGGCCTACTTGACCACCTCAAGGCTGGCGACATGGTTCTGGCAGACAAAGGGTTCCTGATATCTGACATTGTGCCAGAGGGTGTCTCTGTGAATATCCCTCCTTTTCCTTTTGTGACAAAAAACTCTGACTGAATCACTAACTGACCACACCTTTGTATCTTAGTACCTTTATGTGAATCACTAACTGACCACACCTTTGTATCTTAGTACCTTTATGTGAATCACTAACTGACCACACCTTTGTATCTTAGTACCTTTATGTTACATTTAGTTGGTATAATATAATGTAAAGGTTACTAACTCTTTCCAATGTTTTCTGTTTTTCACATATTCCAACAGATTTTAGTTTACGAGACCTATAGTTTGTATCTGGATCATTAGCTTCCCTGCTTATTAAACAGGTACTGACAGGAAATGTGACAGGAATGCTGAACCACTGCCTCCCAAAATTGTTGGAACATGATCAAAAGACCTAATTGAATATAAAAAAACTATGTACATGTTATTTACAGATTTAGTCCTCTCTACTGACCAACACTGGGAGAATGTGCTGCTGGTAGAACTCCTCAAGAATGAGGTGGTGTTGTCCCCACGCAGGGTCTTTGAGGATCGGGATGACCACTGCCTCCTTCGTGGTCCACACCACCAAGCAGCAGGTCTTAAATTACATTTCGTTAGGTCCTAAATATGTACATTCATTTACGTCCCATCGTCGCCTTCTTTTCTTTCTGCTACAACTATGGGAAAGTGTAAATTTAACAAGTGTTGGCTTGAACAACCAGATTTCAGTTGGTTAAAAGCCGCACCTAATAATGAATCTGAAGCGCTTGAAAAACACCAGTTAGCTTCTAAAAGTCTCCAGCGACGCCTTTGTCACCAGTTCAAGGTCCAAGTTCATCCGGTTCTGCTCGACCCAAACTCTGTCCCGCCTCTGACGTCTCGCAGTCAAGCGACATCCAACTAGGTTAGCATATTTTACTTTGTCTGCTACCTTGGTTATTTGATTACTTGTTTCTTCTTTTTTTGACATTTGTTTAGTTATTTTCCTGAGCAGAATGCCATATTGTTGGGAGGTCAGGTACCCGTGCTGAGGTCCCTTCACTTTTTGTATGTTAGTAAAGTAATTTCATTCACCTTACTGATTTAAAGGGTTTTTCATTTGCTCATTAACCCTCTCTTTTCCTCCTAAGCAGTTCCAACCCCTGTCTGTTTATACTGATCATTTTGATTATTGCGTTGGTTGGCTTCCCCCTGAATTCCCCCCCTTAGTACCCCTCGTAAAAGTCATCAACATTAAGGATGTTGAGTTTCAAGTCCACAAGATGATCCTCTGTAAATGCAGCCAGTACTTCTGGTGAGTCCGTGATCTGACATCAGGGGAAAGATTATAAATGAATATCCGTTTAAATAAGCAGGAAAAACAAAATGACAAATCACAATAAGCAGCGAGTTGGTTTGATTCATGAGCAGTTGTGATGAAACAAGCTGACCAATGCAGGAACAGTAAGACGTTACTACGTTAGAGACAAATGCGATGTGATTACAGTGCACACAAAATCTACTTAGAATATAAGAATGTGTACTTCACTTAAAATATTTATCACAGAAGTTCAGACATGAACGACCTGATTTAAAAGGACTGAAAGCGTGTAACAGAGGCAGGATGTTGTGCAGTTTAACAGCAGACATTTTGCCCAAAACGACATCAGTGCACTGGAACTGTAAACCTCACATGCAATTGAATACTCATAAAACAATGTGAGGATGAGAGGAATATGTTAGGACTGATTATTTTCAATCCTCTCCTGTGTTTTTCATCCTGACCCACAGAGCTCTCTTCAAATGGGGGTCAGCCTCAGACAGAAAGGCCTTCGGCATCCCAGATGCAGATCATCATTGAGTTTGCATACAGCGGCTCTGTCTCTCTGTGTGACGAATGGAAAAATACGGAATATATGGAATATATCGGTTCGCCATAATAGACATTGTTCGAGTCTGCTGCCACTTTCTGGGGGAGCAGCTCAGCCCACAGAACTGCATCGGCATCTGGTACTTCGTCAAACTGTGCTCCTGCTTTGAGCTGCAGGGCCTTCCAGTTTATCCCGGATCCCTTTGAGGAAGTCGTTTCCAGTAACGAGTTTCAGAACCTCACTGTGCAGGAACTCACATCCTGGAAAGAGACGACCTCCATGTGAGAAAGGAGAGTACCGTGTTCGAGTCCATCCTTCACTGGATCAACCACAGACGGGAGGACGGGAAAGGACGTCTGTACTCTTGTTTACGGTAAGTTCTGCTCTTTGCTTTAACTTGGATTTAGCTGACAGCAGAAAGGTACTGTAAGACCACCTGGGTGCTCGAGAAGAAATTCTCTTCATCTTGATTTGGATCTGACATCTTTTACCTCACATAGACGATATATACACAGAAATGTAGGAAGTCTTGATGGCTTTCAGCTGATGGTCTTATTTCAGATTGAGGACTTACAGTTTTGGCTGTAGAAGCCCCAGAGCGACAAGCACTCCGGCAGCTCCCCCTTAAGCCACAGTGTTAATTTCAAGCCTAAATTTCTGGGGGAAAGCAGACAGGACCAGTCTTGTCTCTTGCTCTAGCGCCCTCATTTTTCACATTACGGAGATTAAAAAAGACATCACAGAGTTCAGCAATGTCTCCCGTTACTCACTGCATAGATATTTTCTCCGTAACCATTGGACTTTTTTTTCTTCAAACCATGGTGGATTTCGGAGGGTTTTTTCCCTCTTTATTTTATGTAATTCAATTTTTTTCACTATCCTTATGGGGAATTTTTCAAATGTACTTCTACTGCTTCAGCAGACGGTGAGCTAGAGAAACCCATCCGCTATCAAAAATGTTCAACTTTTAATCACTTTCAGCCTTTCTGCCTTTTCAGCTGTTATACATATTCAGCTATTTCAAAAAAACTTGACAATAGAAGTAAATAGAAAAATATTTTTTAGTCTTCTCCACATTTCTCTCTCAAGGACACAGCAATTTCCAGCCTGACCCAGGAATTCCACTAGTTGCACGCGGGTTGCGTAAGGGCTTTGCTACAGGTTTGCTCTCTCTCTTCTCTGGCTTTGTCTCTTTTAAAAAATTAACTGGATGTTATATTGTTTCGGTGTCTGACTTCTTGTCTGCTATGTGCTGAATTCAGCTGAATTTAAGCTCCGGCATCCAGCAGAAATAGAAGGCTTGGTGGATTGATGTTAAGCTCTTTCTGGTGAGTTTAACTATTAACAAAGTCAAACCTCAATCTGTTTCAGATGACATTTACATTTCAATCATGTCTTCTTCCGTCTTTTTTTTCTCTCCCTCTCCCTCAACTCTCTCTTAGACACGCACTGTCATCCATAAACCAATTTTTTCTCTTTTTTTTGCTGAGACACTGAAGGACAACCTGATTAAATAAACTAAAACTCAAGATGAGTGACAGAGGCACAGCTTTTCACCAGCCAGGCTCCGTGTTTGCTGATCTCCGTCTGGAGGGCCACTTTCGTGCCGCAGTCATCAACATCATGGATGTTCAGTTTCAGAGTTACTTGTGTGCACAAAATATTAATCTTTGCACAAAATCTAAGCTTTTGGGACTCCAGCGGCTCTATTATAATGTTAGCTATATTTTAATCCCATTCTTGTATATAAATGTGTTTGTCCTATTAATGTGCTTGATGTATATGTCTAATATTAAAGGAAGTTTTACACTTGCTGTTGTAACCTAATGTTATTTATTAAAGGATGAGGTATTGTTCTCAATGTGTTGTGTCTCAATTAGGGTTGTCAAAAGTATCGAAACTCAAAAAAGTATCGATACTAAAATGTTGTATCGAATACGATACTCATTTTCAAAAGTATCTATACCGATTATTTTTTGCACTACCTCAGACCTGAAACTTGTTATCATAGTTGCAGTTTCTTTTTGCACAACTGGTTTTTATTATAAATATTTAACGTGTGGTTCTGTTAATCGTTACATGTTGTGACGAAGGTTATTTTTGCATTTTTCTTGTTAATAGAAATATTTCTTTTAAATTTTGGAGTCTTTTTTTAATCCTTGTGGTATCGAAAATGGTATCGAGTATCGAATATTTTCCTGAGTATCGGTATCGAGTTGAAAATTTTAGTATCGTGACAACCCTAGTCTCAATATGTCAATACCCCCAAGTTAATTACTGATGTTGAGATATATTAGTGACGTTAGAATTTAGACTTTAGACTTTTATTCATCCCACATCGGGGAAATTCACTTGTTACAGTAGCAGTTAGACAGACATACAATAAGTACAAGGCTTAAAACATACCAAAAGATATTAAGATAGAAAGATACAAAATAGAAAGGACTAAATTCTCTGTGCGTTATATACAGGAAAAAGAGGCGATGTGCATTGTATACAGGAGGTAAATGTGCATTATATACATTTAAATAACGTGTAAAAGTATTGCCGTGTTGAAGGCTGGATGCATAAATAAATGCAGTGTTTGAGGCAGAAGTAGGTTCTTATAGTGTTTCACTTGATTGTTCATCTGCAACATATCTTATTTTGTGCTGTGTGAATATTAATGGTCCCCAAAAAACAATGCAACATATTTCATTTGACTATGATTGCATATCCATTCCCAATAAACTGACTTCTGAGTTGTGCAAATATGTGTGCTTTTTCCATATTCATTCATTTTAAATGCTGAATTATCAGTTTCAGTATAATGTTCCCCTTCATTACATTTATAAAGCCTGTTATGTGGTCACGGGACCATCCAAGTCCCCTCTGTGCTGGTGGGACTTTCCAAAGAGAAGTAAACCAGAGGAGCGTTGTTAATGATATAAGCCCCACCCCCTTTCATCTAGCCCTGCTGATTCTTGAGCTCTGATTGGACCAGCTCAACGTCAGTCAAGATTTGTAGCAAGTTTGGTTGCAGCGCGGCGGTTGTTGATGTCGCTGTCAGGAGTCAGCCGACACAGAGGAGAGCTAGCAGGTAAGCAGGGACACACAACGGAAAAGGCTACTTTCACACGAGTTAATGCGATTATCTCCACTTCACTGTTGCATAGACTCATATATTTAGGATTTTAATGCCAGAAACATGAGCTGAGGGGGATTTTTGTCGACAGGGTGCGCTGCTTCTCTGCTTTTTAGCGTTGTTAAGTAAACGTCAAAGTGACTCAGTGCGACTAGAAACTGAAAGAAGCCACTTGTTCATCATTTGAATAAAGACCAGACCCGTTATTTGAGCATATTTCAACATGAGGTCTTCTCGTGTAATATAAAGTGGAGCTGTTTATTTATTTCATGGCAGAGCTACTGAACTAGCTATAACATTGTTTTGGGCGGTGCAGGTCGTTGATAACAACAGAATACAGATAGTCAGTAGCCACAATATGTAACATGTGGGGTGTTACACCTGTTGCTACTCTTGAGCCCTGTCCTTGGGATGCAATAAATGATTCATTAACGCTGAAAGTAATCCCCTTGGCTGACAAAGAGGGCAGGGCTGAACAGTTTTTGCATGTTTACATCAGAGAGTGTTGCTGGAGATGTCTGTCTGAGCTCTCTTGTTGTTTTTCCTCAGGTGACCATGCAGTTCCTGGGCCGGCTGTTGGACACAGTGTCCTCTGTGTCAACCCTCTTCACCAACCCCTACAGGGTCAGGGATGTGCCGCTGTCAGACTATGGCGGAGGAGGCAAAGTCATGCTGAAAGAGGAGGGCCGGATGGTCCTGTACAGAAACACCCAGTGTCAGTCATGGGACTGTCTGCTCATGTGCCCCGAGACGCCCACGATGACTCTGAGGTCAGTATTGATCACGCAGCGCACAGGGAGGGTGGTGTGATATGTGTCATCATCAAGCGGCTGACCTAGATTTAAATGTGCAGATGTGAGCTGAAATGCTCCTGCAGATTTGTTCAATACTTCCAGCCGTCCGCCTTGTGATTTAGGTTAGATTGCTGTCGACATACACCCCCATCTTCACCACGTCAAAGCCTTTTATCTTGAATGACTTAGTGCGGGGTCAAACTTTGAAGATAAGATTATTTTTATGATCCAAGCAAACGTATCATCAGCATTTTTTAAAAACTACACTGAGTATTTACCACTTGTGTGCAGAGAATTGTCGATGCTACTTTCTAAACATGACCTGCAGAGTGGAAAAAGGGGGAACTTTGCAGATTTTCAACCAGATATGCATCATTTGAATATTGGTAATATAAGCCACTGAACAATGTTTATCTTCCTCCTTGTTGGCTGCAGCCAGAGCCACCCGCTCAGTCACCCGCCAGCTCTGGAGCTGTTGTTCAGATTGTGCGTCTCAGCTCACCTCATTTTCTTTCGGTTATCCGTGAGGGTCGTGGGGATGTTACCGCTCTTTGGACGTACGCAGTATATTTGCTGTCATTGTTGAGATGTGGATGATTGTACTTCCACATTTTTAGTTGGATAGAAAGAGAAAGGAACTCAGGTCAAACTGTCAAAAATAAGTAGTGCTGATGGAATATAAATCAAGACTCTGTTACTGTGTTGCTTATTTTACTTTAGTTTCTAGTTGAGATTTATTGTTAATGCCAAAGTTTTGAAAACTTCCATTTTGCTCCTTATGAAACCTGACAAGCTTAAACCAATAATTGCCCAACGCACAGTTTGTCTCCTACCATCGGAGTGAAAAATAGCTCTGGATTTATCTTCCTCAGTGGAGAAGCTGCTGCCTATAATATTTATTTTATATGTAATTTGTAGCAGTGTTACCACATTCCCAACGTCTTCATAACCCAACCCTTCATTTAGATTTCCCTTCATGGCTCTTGTGAAATGTGACCAACCATTTAATCATTGCGGTTTGTTAACCAGGCTGTTCCAGGTGGCGTCAGAGGAAGATGCCATGAACTGGTTCCCCCAATATGCCCTCAAGCTGCGCCCCTTCTATGAGACTCTTCCTCTGAAGGCAGAGACCGCTCAGCCTATTGTGGACTGTATTCGAAGCCACCCGGACTGGAGTTCGGCCCACATTGCAGTGGAGACGGGCCTGAGAGATTGTCTCAAACACAACTATGTCCAGAGGTAAGAGGAAAGGTGCTGATTCTGATTTCTGCTTGAGAAAACTCTCATGTCTGTGGCAGTGGACTTGAGTCCAAAATGATATTTTATCATTTCTGTGTCAAAAGATATCAACAAGTATTGTTACAGTTGATAATCAACTTTGTTTCTGCCAGTCGCCTAAAGGATGAATTGACTAATGATTTCAGCCGTAGCTTCTGGCTCGGGGGCTTGAGATAAACTCCTCAGGATAAAGCTGAATGAAAAGAGGATTATGATGTGTAAACCTATTCTACAGAGGCATTAATGTGCGGCAGTCAATATAAAGCTGCTGGCTAAATGCATACAGCGCAACAAATGGTATTAAATATTTATCATTAGTTCATAACAACAGGGCTTTAAAACCCTTCCAGGTCAATATACTCTACACGTTTGCCCTGCTGCAACTGATTTTCATTCATTTCAGGACAGCATGATCCTGAAATCAACTTGAAAGCTACTGGAGATAGTAAATATTGTAACACAATAGAAACATTTATTTGCTACATTTTTGTCTTTAGTTGACAAGATATGCAACAAGTGTCTGTCTTCCAAAACGCATTCACAGACATTGCTGTCGAAGAATTTAATCTCAAAGACACGATGAGGCAACAAGAACAACATGAAAAAGACATTTGAAGAGAAGACTGATCTTATCTTGCAATGAAAAACTTGTGATTTTGCAGCCAAGTTCCCAGATCTGAGATGCTGGAGTTACTTGAAACATGTGACAAATAGTTTTTAACTGGTTATGAAACAGTCTCAGTTTTATAGCGACGCCTCTACATCAGCTACACAAGCAAACAAAACCATTAGCGAGAAGACTGTCCGGCAGAATTTTATGGTGAAATGCTGGGGACGAATTGAGAAGTCTCACAGCCGGAGGAAACAAGCTGCTCTGCTCTGTAAAGAATAGTTATTAATCGTAGTTGTAACTAACCCTACTGTAGTGGTTATCCTGTAAATCTTAAACAACTCTGAAGTCTCTGCAAACTTTACCTCCGTGCTGTGCGACTGGAAAACAGTGGCTGTCTAAACGTAGAGAGGTCAAACCAAACCAGCTGTACACAAAATATGAATTTTAGTGGCTAATGCTTGCAAATTGACCTGTTCGGTCATCTTTCTGTCTCCAGTCAGATCAATGCCCGGGATGCATCGGGTCAAACACCGCTGCACCGGGCATGTGAGCGAGGCGACTCGGCGTGTGTGAAGGAGCTGCTGGAGGAAAGCCAGGCTCGCACCGACATCAAGGACCGCAACGGAGAGACGCCACTGCACTTTGCTGCTAAGCAGGATTCTCCTGCCATCATCCAGGTGAGAATCAGCAGGAGTGAAGTCACAGTCACATTCACATTTCCATCTGATGAAATTTTGACCACCGTGTTTCTGTGCTTGAAATATTGTTTGGCCAAGGTAGGTAGGTTACTATTTCAGGTCCAGAATCATAAAGAATTTAACCCGTCATGTCCTCTAAACTGCACAGTAACAAGCCGCCTTCCATCATTTTCTTCTTTCCTTGTTCAGATCATGTGTTCACGGTTGTGCTCGGGGGTGAATGAGCTGAACAACGACGGGGAGACACCTCTTCATGTCTCCTGCCGCCTTGGACGCATCGAGTCCGTCAAAGCTCTGTTGGGGGGTGGAGCAAAGTGTGATGTCGTAGGTGGAGCTGGCTATGCCATCCACAGTGCCATGAAGTACAGTGAGAAGGGGTGAGTGGGGAGTAAGTTGAGGATTATGATTTGTGACAAGCCACAGCTGTGTGTGGTTCGAACTGCTGGCACATCACATTTTTAAAAAATAGGTTTCTGTTGATTGTAATCAAACCAGGACAGTCTTAGTAGGATTTGTGTTTCTTCCCTCTTGTGATTTAAGGTCAAAATTGATACAAAGTTAACTTTTTCAAACCTGCTCCAAGTAAACTTTCTCCCCCAACAAATCAATCAAAGATCTCTGTCATTGTTATTAGTTCTGTCCGATTTAGTTCATCCCCCCCCCATCAATGAAGCTTCTCTGAAACATCTCAGATGCAGTCGGATTTTTCTCTGGACTCAGTTATGCAGTGTCCAAAGTTACTGTCTTCAGTGACACAAAGGAGCATATGGTTTAATAGTGATGGTTTCCCTGGTGACCCTGCTGCTGTGCCTCTCTTTTTAAAAAGACCTTCGGCTGCAGATACAGTAAATGCTTGTACTCTTGTGCAATATGCCTCCAGGATCTGGGTTTATTGTACTTGGAATAAGACAGCACATGAAAGTGAAAATGATTGATAATTCTGGAGAGTGCCTCTAAGACAACTACATAAACTCATACAAGTAAAAGTAAATTGTGCCTCTGAATCATCATTTCTGTTGAGGTTACTAAATTCTTTTCCAAAAGAGACGGTACAGTTTGTTTAAGAAATTAAATTTGTACAAAAATTGCAAACCTGAGACAAATTCTGGAGCCTCTTTGATTTGTTGCCCCTCAAAATAGAACAGCATGGATTCTATGCAAGTGATGTACTTCAGTGAAAACATAGTAAATATCCCTCCTTTCTTTTGTGTTTGACTGTCAGCTGTGTGGAGGAGATCCTCAAAGCCGACCCAGGCCAGCTCCAGGCTGAGGACTCTTTGTATGGAGGGACGCCTCTGCACTGGGCCAAAACTGCCGAGGTGAAGAATGTGTAATTTTGTGTGGTTAGATATCCATAATGAGCCGTTTGAAGTACAGTACATGTTTGAATCTCAGTGGTACACATCCACAGGAATTCATGTATTACAATGGGACGTTACAATGAATTTGTGACTTCGTAACTTTTACAAAACTAAGAGTAATTCTGTTGCTGTGCATTCTCTAGGCTACCAAACCAAAACATTCATGTTAGGAATTAGAAGTGTGTCAAGATGATTTCATACAGATGCTAAATAAATCTCCCCTCTCCCTGCCAGATGTGCCGTATACTGTTGGAACACGGCTGTGCAGTCAACTACCTCAGTAAGACCGGAGAGAGCCCGCTCCATATTCTGACCAAGAAGGGCCGCTTCGAGGCGGCCATGGTGCTGCTCACCCACGGAGCGAACGCCAACCTGAAGGGCCAGGATGGAAACACAGCTCTGCACTTAGCTATGAAGGTCCTCTTTCCTTTCCTCTTATTGTCCTGACGAGAACAGTAATCTCTTACTGATGATCAAAATCGTGATTAAAAAGGGACAGAAATGTCAAGAAATGATTTTGCAATGTAGTTGCAACACAGGCCACTTTCACACCCACCAACATCTGGCATTTGTTTACTGGGAAAGGATACAATAATCACTCAGTCCGTTAATACGTAAATACTTTTCCATCTTTTCCGCACATCTTTTTTGAAGCAGAGCTTGGACATCATTCAGTTGGCGTTGAGTTTGAAAGAGAGACTGAAGTGAGATTTTTAAAAAGTAACAATGGACTGTATGTCACTGTGCGATCCTTGATTAGAAGCCTGATTCATACTGCGCACGTGCAACTCAACAGAGATGAGAAAGATGTGACATGTCAATCTTTGGCTACATCCAACATCATCTCCGGAAAAAAACAATATGTCTGATTGAAAATAGCTTTTTAAAACTAGGTTTAGCATCTTCTAGACCAGTGGTTCCCAACCTTTTTTCCTTGAAGCCCCCCTTGCCTGTCTCCAAGACAAGCCAGGCCCTCCCAACCCGCATACACTAAAAGAATAAAGTGATTAATTACAAACTTTTATTCGCAAAAATAAACAACAGTTACATTCTCCTAGTTTTACAATATATAGATACATTTCTTCCTTTTTGTGTCATCAGGTGTACCTCATAGGGGTGTTAAATAAATAGCTTAATGAATTTAAATGTGGACCAAGAAATATATTTCAATTTGGATTATAGAGAGTTTTGATTGGGTGTGTTACTGGGATCTCTGGCGCCCCCCGGTGGGAGGCGCGCCACCCAGGTTGGGGACCACTGCCCTGGATACAGTCTGATGAGGTATATGATCTGCTGTTAATGCTGCGACATGTTCATGACACCAAAGAAAAAAAAAACACACACAAAGGCAAACTCATCCACTGGCCATGTGAGAGGAGTTAATCACCTTTTATTAGCTTGTTTGCAAGCATTAAAAAACACACATACAGACACTAATTTTGGTTTGACACATCTTAAGGTTATAAAGATTATAAATGGTTAATTTAAAGACTAAAACATTTTTAAAATGCGGGTTTGAGTTCTTGTTGACGTTTCACGTTCTTCTTTCTGCATCTATTTTTGCTACATCCAGATTTTATCGGCTAAGTGAAAAAGCTAAATTGTAACTTCTTGAAAAATATTACTGCACCACTTAACGTGCCTCTCTCTTCTTTAGATGGACCACATGGACTTGATCAAAGCTCTGATTGTGTTCGGGGCTGATGTGGAGATCCACAACGACCTGGGAGAAACACCTGGACTCATCGCTGCTCGCACCAGCAAAGGTAAGAGAGAGAAAGGAAGGAGAGTGAAAAGAGAACTTTAAACTGTGAGGAGATGAGATGAGGGGGGCAAGGAGGTGTACAGTGGAGGACGGATTAAAGGAAGAGAGAGGAGGGGAATAAGGAATTGTGAAGGATTGATTGAACTTTGATTGCATGACCTAACTGGTCCGTTTGAATGTTATGATAACGTGTTAACATGTGTCTCATTTAAATGCCTGTAAAATGGTAAAGCTGCATGAACACGGCTGGAAATGTAACAAAATTAGAAACTTTGCCTTGTGTCAGTATGTTAAATCTTGTGTTACAGCTCCTTGCAATAAGCAAGATTATTCTGCCATACTGAGTAAAATGGGATAACAAGAAAGTAAACAAACTGGAAGGAAACAGATTATGAATTGTTCAAAATAAAACTAGTTGTCTGGTCAGTAAAAAACTGTTATTTCAGTCTCTTCTACCCTCGACTCTCATGTTCACCTTCTGAACAGTAGAGGGCAGAACTACATAACACCTTTGTCAGAATTTGAACTGCCCTTCAATATCTTAAACTGGCAATAGCAGCTCATAAAGAAAATTCTGATTGCACAATGTAATGGCTATATAATAAGGACATCATTGGCATTTAGGTTGATTCACTTTAAACTTCACTTTTAACGACACTAAGACAATTTTGTCTGTCAAGAAAATGGAGGCTGACTGATGATCCAGTCCGGCTGCCAACCTGACATCAGTGCTGTCTTTCTTTGGGTTTCATGTTCCGTTAAAGACTAAATGAATAGATTAACACGTTTTAGCTTGTGTGGCTGGCAGCGGAAACAATCTATTTATGATACAGTCATCTTGTAGTTGTGAAATACAGAAGTAGTTGAGTTGCTTCCCCGACACATCAGCTCTGCAGTGCATGTTAGCGTGACTGTGCCAGAGATGAGTGATAGTTTTGCAGTTCCTAACAGCTGATAAAAATCATTGACTGAATGTGTTTTAGTGAGTATGACAGACTTCATTTTGATGGAGGGTTCTGCCTGATCAGACCAGATCAGAATCTTGTCACTCCTGAGTTTGTGTTTCTATTCAAAAACATTAACCGATTTTGAAAATGCATGATAATTGCTAACAGCTCGCTCTTGATTTTGCTCTCTCTCTCTCTCTCTCTCTTCCTCTGTTACTGTCTTTCTCTCTGCTTATTATTATGTGTGTGTGTGTGCATGTCTAACATGTTGCCTGCTTGTGTGTCTGTAACATAAAAGGTCCTAATAGAAAGATACTGCTGGACATGCTGTGTAATGTCGGGGTCCAGCGGTGCCTCCCACCCTCCCCTGGCAGTCCACCCCCCATCTCCAAGCCTGGAGGCATAGGTAACGCCACCAGACGTCCTTCTTCCCTCCCTCCACTGTGCTGTTACAGCCTTCATTTAAATGTCTCCCTTTGACTACTGTGGAAGAAATTTCAACGGACAGTTTTACCTCCAGATTGTTTCGGTGTCATTTGCCAACTTTGGAAATATTAACCATAGAGAGGTTTGCATTCTCTCAAATGTAATAGAACTAGATGGCACTGTGCTTGTGCTTTGTTATCAGCAGTTTCATGTGGAAACTATTATCTTTGCATAGAACTACACTTGGCACCCGTATCACTGCCCAGAGGGAAGCATCTCCTCATGGTCGAGCTGCAGCCTTAGCTGCTGTATTGTCTTAATTAGCCAAACTCTTGTCCATGAGTCGATGCACTCTTCTTTCTGCTCAGTGATACGGAAAATAGTAGGTCATCAATGAAACTGCTCAAAACAAGGTCTTTAAATAACCTTAAGGAGCCAGGTCGTGTAGTTTTTTGGCACTTTTTAGCACCACAAGTGGTGTGCCACTTGGATAAACAGCTCTGCAGTTAAGAGGTTAAATCTGTATCTTTAATTGGAAATGTCCCTTTATATCATGACCTATGCATGTTTATGACCCAACAAGATCTGAGTTTCTGTTAAACTCGGGCCACAAGTGTTCATGTTTATTTGGCACGTCAGATCACTTTGGTCCCTTTTTTTAGCCAACATGCTGTAGCAGAGAGTTGCTGTGCTAATAATGTCGTGATAGTGGTAGCAGTAGACGTTTTGTGGCTTTTAGAAAACCCTGAAGCCCCTTTTTACATTTGGTATCACTTTCGTGTGAATTTGCTATGTGTTTGATGCTAGTTGTTGTAATTGGCTGACAGGGTTTGAGGACATCATGTATGTGGGAGCTGCAATCGGTGCAATGAGCAGAGGCAAGTCTGAAGTGGACGGCCCCAAAATGGAGATGAAGTGAGTTAAAAACTTCAGCTTCAGAGTATTTTCAAATATTTTACTTGAGAAAATTGCAGTTCTGGAAACAGCAAAACCGTCTCCTCTTATTTGCAGGATGGACCGGCTCCTGTGCCTGGATGGTGGAGGTATTAAAGGCCTGGTGTTGATCCAGATGTTGATCGCTCTGGAGAGAGAAGCCGGTCGGCCCACCAGAGAGCTCTTCGACTGGGTGGCTGGCACCAGCACTGGGGGCATTTTGGCCCTCGCTATAATCCATGGTGTGTTTATTTACCCCTTTTAGTTTCACTTTTTTAAAATATTGTAACATTAAGAATATCATTGATGTGTATTTTAATGTAGGTAAGTCCATGGAGTACCTGCGCTGCCTGTACTTTAGGATGAAGGAGCAAGTGTTCAGAGGTTCACGACCTTATGAATCGGCACCGCTGGAGGACTTCCTGAAGAAAGAGTTTGGAGAGAACACCAAGATGACAGATGTCCGATACCCCAGGTAACTGTTCATGTTCAATGTCTCCATTGCCAGATTATAAACAACATTATAAACATTTGTTGCCATTGCTTATTATCGGGTTGTAAAGAGAAGTCAAATGTCTTTCTTTCGTTTTCTCCGTCCACTCATTTACTTGTTTCTGTGCAGGGTGATGGTGACCAGTGTTCTAGCAGACAGACATCCAGGCGAGCTGCACATCTTCAGAAACTATGACCTTCCCTCCGTCCATAGAGAGCCTCCATATGCCACCACTGCCACATTCAAACCCCTCACCATCCCACAAGGTACTTGAGGAAAGTAAGCCAGTTATGTTGGTTGCAGTGAGTTTGTTGGCTCATTGCACCGCTGCGCTCATGTTGTGAAGGAGGGGTAGTGCAGTGCATGTATGCTACCACTGGATGGTGTCGAGGTAAACAGCTGTCAAACCCCACACTGGGTGGCTTTACATCCTGGGACTGGGACTAGGGATGCACCGAAATAAAAAGTCTTGGCCGAAACCGAAAACTGAAAATGAGAAAACCAAGGCTGAGAACCGAAAACCGAAACACCGAAATAAATTATTTTGCCAATTGTTAGTACCATTGCATTTATGGCTATGACTGTGTACTAACCTCATAAAATCAAGGCATTGCAATTTAAAGAATAAATCAATTACAAAAGTAGGAAAATATTTGTTTAGCACTGACATTACAACAATGCACAATATAAAATAAAATAAAATTCAAAATGAAATGTTTAACTTGACCCCACTCATGTGTACATCAAATAAATAATAATGTACAGGCCTATAACTGACCGGCCTGCTGAAAGATTGTAAAATTAAATATGTTCTCTCATAAAAACACAAAGTGCATTTAAGTCAAGTGCATTTTAAAATTTTCTCTGTAGGACTTCAACAACAAAGTGCATTAAGAACAAGACTGCAACTGCTGGAAGATATGACAATATTTTCTCTGTAGTCCTACAACATAACAGTGTATCAAAACAAAGATGGCCATATCCCACATGTTAACCGAAGGCCTTTAACAACAACAAATGCACCAAGAATTGCAGATGTGCAAAGTGGAAAGCAAATATTTAAACACTAGCCACAAGCCCATTCTACTTCTTCAGGTAAAGTGGCAGGTTTTTCTTGATGAAGAGCAGCTTCTCTGCTTCATCACAGTGAGGTCTGTTCCTCTTCTCGTCGAGAATATGAGCTGCAGCACTGAACAGTCTCTCGCTGTCGGTGCTTGTGCACGGAGCAGACAAGTACTTGCGTGCCATCTTTGCCAGGTCAGGAAAGCATATCAGACAACGAGGGTGCATGCACCTCATCTGGTGCGGAGAGACGAGTCCTTTTTTCCTGCGCTGTGCGCTTCTCCGTCTCCAAGCAGGTTCTCCGCGTCCATCACGGCCTGGATCATTTCCATCATGTCTGTGGGACTTTCTCAGATATATTGAAATACGTCCACACCGCAGACATGTTGCCGCTTATCCAGACAAGCGTGTGCCGGCCGCGGTTTGTGTTTGCGTCATCACAACTTTCTGTTTCGGCCGTGTTGTTTCTGTGATAAAAGTATTTCGGTGGCCGAATATTCGGTGCATCCCTAATTGGGATGTCTGAGTATGTGTGTTGTGATGTTCCTGAGCAAGCTCAGTTCTGCCATGTTGTCTGAGTGCCAGCCATGTTGTTGTTCCAGGATGGGAGGATGAGGATGTGTTGATAGTAGGATGCACAGAAGAGCCACCCAGAAAGCGTAGGAAGGTGACAGACGAAGGTGTGTGTCTGTATGAGTGAAGAAACAGTTCGACCCCAAGTCATTTTCTGTCTGCCCCCATGCTGATGGACAGTTGGGTGAAGTTTTGCAGTCCAGGAAATAACCCTGGTGACGCTGTTTTGCTGTGAAGCTCCTGAAACATTTCGTGGACTCTGAAACTTAACTTGACTTTCTGTCGGCATGGGGGCATGACTGAGAAACAGATTCACAAAGATTTTCATTTGACAATCACAGCATGTCAAGTGGCAACACTCAGCAAATTCCCATATTTCCATGTTTAGAGGAATAGTTTGACATTTGGGAAATATTCTTGTTCGCAATCTTGCAGAGTTTAATGATAAGTTGATACCATTCTCATGTCTGTAATGATATACTACATGTTGATTAGCAGAAGATGTTCTGGTAGGTGGGTTTTGTTACCTTTGGACTGAGCCAGGTTAATGTTTTCCCTTTTTCCTGTTTATAAGCCAGTTTAAGTTAGCCGACTGCTAACTTCTGATTGCTACCTGTAGCTTCATCATTCATCAAATAAAAGTGTTTCTCAAAATGTCAAACTTCTCCTCTGAATGTGATGTCATACAAAACACATGCTTTTAATAGCATGACAGCAAAAAAACACACTTCAGCCCTTTGGCCTTTTTTCAGCATGAATGAAAGTGAATGCTTTGTGAGCGCTAGCAAGCTTTCTCTGCAAACTGGTCATAAAGTCTTCACCCAGAATCAAAGGATGTGATTCAATGTTTCACGCCTTTTTTTAAAAATTGTTTCTCCATGTTTTTGCACCAGAACAACTTGTTTGGCGGGCTGCCCGCTCAAGCGGCGCTGCACCCACCTACTTCCGACCAATGGGACGCTTTCTGGATGGAGGGCTGCTGGCCAATAACCCGACGCTAGACGCCATGTCGGAAATCCATCAGTACAATAAAGCCTTAAAAGCAGAGGTCGGCAACCTGACAACAGCATTACATTTTTACTTGTATTAGTTCATTTTCCGTCACTAACGCTTATGGACTTTTTCAGTTGATTATTTATTTGTCTCCTTTTTTTTTGGTTAACTCCTCTTAACCCTCCTTCCTCTCAGGGCCACGGGAACCAAACCAAGAAGTTGGGCATCGTGGTCTCTCTCGGTACAGGTAAGACTCTTCACTGTGTCTTGTGTGCTGTTTATCCAAGATGCCGTTTACCGCTCCGAATTCCCACACCGTGCTCCTGTGTATCCTCCAGGTAAACCTCCTCAGGTGGTGGTGAGCTCCGTGGATGTTTTCCGACCCTCCAACCCTCTGGAGCTGGCGAAGAGCATCGTAAGCGCCAAGGAACTCGGAAAGATGCTGGTGGACTGCGTGAGTACGGCCTGCTCATGATCATGTTTGTCCTTTTAAATCAGTGACTGCTAGATACTCACAATGCAGTTTTTCAGATTAATTCTTCCGCTAACAGTTCTGTGTTCCGCATTCACTTGTGGAGCTTTCTAATGTCTCTGATATTTAGGGTGTAATAATTACTAACAGTAGCATTTCAGGCACTGTCTTCTTGTTTCTAATTTTCTAATTTATAATTCTAGTGTACAGACTCTGATGGCTGTGCGGTGGACAGAGCCAGAGCGTGGTGCGAAATGATTGATACCATCTACCACAGGTCAGCTGACTATGATTCTGCTGCATTATGGTTCTTATTTCCAGCTAATTCTGCCTGCAGTGATGACCCTTATTTAACCTCCCCCTCCTCCGTTTTTTCTGACTAAACCTCTTAATTACAACATCTCCCCAACTTCGGTTTTCTATCAACCTTTCACTCATTTCCTCTGCGGCGTTTTCAACCATCAAAGAGACAAGTTAAGCAATGTCCTGTGTTTACTGGCTGAGGTAGATGTCAGTCAAGCACATACACCACTAAGACACGAACATAGAGAACAAAGTTAGCTATTGAAGACTTCACTTTCATACTTTCTTTTAACCATTACTTTTATTGGTTTGGATGATAACTATTTACTAAGAGTCCAATTTTTGTGTAGATATGGAGAGTCAACAGAAAATAAGTGTTAAACCCTTAAAGGGATATTCCGGTGTAAATTTAATCCATGGTCTAACACACCGTGAAACTGTGTTTGACTCCCTCTCAATAAATCAAGTTAGCAGACTGCTAATTTACAGAGTTTTAGCAACCTCAGAAAAAGACCGCACAATAACAATACATTGCAGTATACACCTCCAACAAGAAACTGCCATCAAAAAGCCACAAATAATGCTCAGAACAGCACCTCAGCACTTCAGCCACAGTACAAATAGGGTCTCATCACATAGCCCGGGACATCAAAACTCCCCTAGCTTAGCTGGATTTCTATTGTGAAGCGAGGGCTGTGTCCAAAATCACTCACTACTCACTATATAGTGCACTACATAGTGACTGCGCCATTTTGTAGTGCTGTCCGAATGTCTAGTGGGGAATATTATACCCTATATAGTGCACTCAAAGTATCCCACAATGCATCGCGAAAAGTAGTGTACAGCCGATGGTCGCTTACCAAGCAATATTTACCATCATGCATTGCACTGCGGACAAACGCATGGAATTTTCAATTCACGTTTCAACTGCGCGACAGTAGTGACGTCATTAACGGCGCCTGATTAGTGTCCGAAAGTCAGTTTTTCTTTCTGCCGTTGAGCTCACTATATAGTGCACTATGTTGGACTCACTATGTAGTGACTATGGAGTAGGGAATAAGTGGGTGATTTCGGACACAGCCTAAAACATCTCTCCACTGTCTTGCAACAGCTTCCTGTTGAAGGGAAAGTCCCGACGAGTCGATTACCGAGTGCAGTAGACTTCCGCGGCTCAAGGATGAAAATGTATGACTATGACTCCATGGAAAAGCAGTCAAAGTTCATATGTGTCTTACGTACCAGTTGATAACAGCTATTATCGAGAGCGGACAGGGAAAAGGACGGAATTGAGCATTTCTAACCACATTCGGTAATCATCGCATTGGGACTTCCCTGACCCCGAAGCTGTTGCAGGACAGTAACACAGTTTCACAATGTATTGTTATTGTGCGGTCTTTTTCTGAGGTTGCTAAAACTCCGTAAATTAGCGGTCTGCTAACTTGATTTATCGAGAGGGAGTCAAACACAGTTTCACGGTGTGTTAGACCATGGATTAAATTTACACCGGAATATCCCTTTAACGTAATAATTCTTACCTAACACTATTTGGTAGGCGTTGTTGTTTCCTGTTATTAGTGATTGCCACACAGGCTGTTATTTCACTTCATCATTTCTAATGTACCTGATACAATTCACTGTGTTTGCTGTGTTTTGTGCAGATTAAGTCCCCAGTTGTCTCAGGAGGTGTTGTTGGATGAGGTGAGTGACTCAGTCCTGGTGGACATGATGTGGGAAACCCAGATGTACTTGTTTCAGAAGAGGGAAACCCTCCAGTCCCTGGCAAAGCTGCTACTGGACAATTGAAGGTGCAAGAAAATCACAAGAAAGCGGCTTTCGAAGATGGGACCATGAGAGTAGATGTGTTGGAGAATATGAGAGCAAAGGGAAGTCCCAAGATGGTGTCAGGGACAAGAGCGACAAAGATTAGAGAGCCATGTGTCTGATATAAGACTGTAGTGTCTGTGTTGGTGTGCTCTTCCTTTCAAACATCCTCAAGATGACGTGACCATGATGACTATCCTTTTCCAGCTGAGATGTCAGAACATGGCTGCAAATATGTGAAACAAGACTGACGCGTCACATAACCTATTGAAGGCAAGTTATGTAGCATCATGTGACCTTAACCCTGACATAATCACCATCATGGTGAAGTGAGTTTACTCTCTGTGTGTAAACCAGTGGAGGAGCGTGTGGAGTGTTTCCCTCTTTTGGTATGTGAATAACAAGGGAAGTGTAGGAGGAAGTGTCACAACCACATAAAACTGGAAGTGGCACAGACTGACTGTGATGATGTCAGCAAATTGTCAACCTCCCATGGTCCATTGTGTGGGTAACAAATTGAGTCAGAGCATTACTCATTGAGATAAATCACCTCCTTATTCCCACCTACTCATGTTCGTCTTTTTCTTTTTTTAAACAAAGTAGCCACACTGACAATAAATACACTGACATTTCCCATGAGGCCATATCATCAACAGGACCCTGTAGTCCGACTGTAGCACAGCTTGGATAATGGTGATGATGAAATCTGCCTTATGTGTCTGGGACCCAAACTTGTACCGTTCTTTTTCTCCACAACACACTCTCATGCCTTTACTCTGTAAGTTTGTTATTTGTCTTGGCTTTTAACACAATATTTAACTTATTGAACAACCACTGATAACTTGCTTGCAAACTGTGTACACTCTTGAATCCTCTTTGTCTAATGTGAAAGTGACTGAGCACATTTAACATGCACTGTTACAACTGGACTTGATATTAAAACTTGAATTTTCAATGAATGGAAGGACAAGGATAAAAAAGTCTCACTGCTTCTTGCACAACATAAACTAGAGGTCACACATTTCCTATGTTTTTTTGTATTCAGAATAATTATTGAAGTGTATACTGCTCTGGTAATAAAACATATTAATGTGGACCAAATCTTGTACGCATGAATTGTTGCGTTCTTTGTTGTTGCATTTACTGCTGCTTGTTTTTTAATTGGAGCTAGATCTGACTACATGTTAATTAGTGAAGCTGTGCAGGAGACAGGTGAGTCAATTTTATTTAAACATACAACCTTAATTCAATTCACCAACAGTCAAAACACATTATTGGGTCTTGTGATCTACTTTATTGATGAATAATTGAGCAGAGGGGCTGTAAGACAACTAAAACTTAATGCTTGATGCTGTTTTTTAGTAGAATAAAAGGAGTAAAATTGCTTACATTTACAGCAGAAACCAAACATTCATGAAAGATTGCTAAATAGAGTAAATATATTAACACAGAGGTTATTTCCATCGTAAACAAAAAAAAAACAAAAAAAAAAACATCTATGTGGGTTGAACGTTCATAAACATGTAGCGCGTGAAAGACAGATAGCGCCCCGGCGGCCATTTTAGGACACCAACGGTCAACTCGACAACAGTTGGCCGTGCAGTCAGGTACGGTTGTTAAACGGCTGCTATTTAAAACGACATGGAAAACAAGTAAAGGAAACATTGGCAGGTGAAAGACGACCAAGCAATTATTGGCAGCAAAAATTTTTTAAATTCATCAACGTCTTCACAATGGACACTGTTACACAGCAAACATACGTTCCGTTTGGGGTGAGTAACGTTATTTTATTATTAGCTTTTTCTGTTCAAAACTCATCATCATTAGTTAGTAACACAAGTTTTTAATTAAGTTTAAATATGTTACATTTCAGTGAAATAAGTATGCTAGCTGTAACTAACTAACGTTAAGTAACTAACTGTCGAAACTATAGTTAGCTCACTTAGCTGGTGTTAGCATAAGGTAACCATAGATACCGTGTACAAGCCGAATTGAGTCGCTGGACCGTTAGTTGACGTCGCCGCCATATTGGATGTAGCAGGTCCGCCATGTAAACAAATACAAGTAGAAGTGAAAACTGGGCTTTCTGAATAAAAAGTAGTAACGTTACATTTGACTGATTTTGATTAACTGTTTTTGTATTCAGTGATTTATGTTCATTTCAGTACTAATAATTACAATCATTGAGACTGCAAATCAAAATAACACACTGCAACCAGCAGGGAGGCTGCTTTCTTTTCCTTCAGCAGTGAAGTGATATACTCCATGACAGAGAATTATACACTGCTCTACAAATAGTCCCTCAGAAATAGAAAATATTAGGAATATGTTTGAAATGTGAATGAGTCTTGTAAGAATCATTCAGGTAAGGTGGAGGATAATGACTAGTCTTTCAGCTGGTGACCTTACTTGTAACTTTCTTATATATTTCTTAAAATTCTTAAAAGTTTCATAGAAATTGTAAGCAATGTTTTAAAATATAGTTGTTGCTGCACATTGGAAAGTACCAGTGTCCACTTCTTGTATTAAACGCAGTTATATGGTTTCACAGACTGGACCAGGGGTTAATCAGACCAACTCAAAGATCCTGGTTTGACTTCCTAAAACAGGCAGCTTGTGTCCATCATCACTCTGAAGTGTGCCCCTGAAATGTGGATAAGATGCCGGATGTCTGCCTGCTCATTCACGGTAAGCCTGTGTAGATAAGCTCATCAACTGAAGTCCCTAAATGCAAATACAATGCAGAAAAAACGGAACAGAACAGTATCCAAGTTCTGTACATCACAGAGGCAGGTGTGTTGTTACATTCATTTGCTTTATGTTTTGCTTGCTGTGTTGTACAACGTGTAGCAATCCTCTGCCTGGTCATGGTGCCTGAAAGTAAAGAAAATAATGCATTACATGTGGGTTACAACATAGAAGAGGAGTTTTATCAGTTGACACAGTTTTTTATAGGATTACATTTAGATTACAAGGGCACTTTTGAAGTAAGCAAGTATACTTTTCAACTTTTCATTAAAATCAGATTATTTATTTTATGTATTTTATATTTTTTTATTTTACTGACAATAGGCGTTAATATCCTCGAATTTTACTTCTGATGATCATCCCAACATGGAAGTCTATGTGATATCAACACCTCAGTGTTTAAAAAGTAATTTCCTACAAGTTTTGTCAAAATAGTACAGTACACCCAACCTGTAATGAGCTACATCATTTTTACATTTTGTCCCTCAAGAGAGGCGATGTTATAACAAGAGGTGCTCACTCAGGGGGCTTTGTTGGATTTAAAGTGGACGACAGCGTAGGAGACGTGCTCTTGTTCTCGGGCCTGATGTGGCTGGACTGCGCTGTAGAGAGGATCTGTGTGTTTCTGATGGAAGTGGACACTGCTGTAGTGAAGATCATCCTGCTCTGTTGGTCGAGCTGAGACTTCGTCATACACAGGACCAGGGTTTAGCTGATTGTAAGACAAGAGAAATGATATTATTTTATGATACACTGTATAAAGTAAGCTCTTAGGTACCTTTTGCTTTTAAATTTCGCAAGTAAACAGGACAAGTAGATAAGTGTCATACAAACAATTGATGAGCCTAATATGAACTGCAGTAGACATTTCTGTGTTAACAGACTTAATGTGTTAAGTTAAGAAATAAGAAATAAAGAGAACATTTGTAACATTATTTGTGAGTCTGAGCTGCTGTTCTGGCTCAGATGAAAGAGTAATTCTTTAGGAAGTTTTTGTATTAATGTAGCAGAATTGTTCAAATTCTTTTCTCTACCTGCTCCAAGTTGTTTGAGGTTTCACTCTGAGGAGATTGGCTGGGCGTCTTCTTTTTTCTGGTTAGTGACATTAGTGAATATAAGAATTAATTGGTGATACCATGTTAGTGTGTGAGTGTCAATGCTTAGAAACAGAGATCAGTGTTGCTCACCTGATCCAGCAAAAGACAGCGAGAAGTATTAAAACCAGGAGAGCAGCACACACTCCTGCAGCTGCTGCTGATGTTTGTATCCCTTTAATATGTTGGACAGTCAGAGTTTTTTCACTTGAGCCACTGGTTCCTCTGCCAGTTTTGACCATGCAGGAGTACCTTCCTCCATGCTGACTGCTGACTGGGTCTAGAATCAGGTGTTTGTTTTGGTTCTCTGTCAGGTTCAGAGGTCGACTGTTGAAGGTCCAGGTGTAGTCAGTGTTCAGAGGACAGCTGGTGCTGCAGGTCAGTGTGACTCTCTGACCCTCTGTCACCACTGCAGAGGGAGTGAACGTCACTTTAAGACCTGAAAGATAGTTTGATCAGCAACTTAACTGTAACTCTTAACTATATATCAAAATAATCAGTGTCTTCTAAAAGAAGCCATAAAGCCACACGCCAAAGTAAGTAGATTTATTTTGATAAATGCATTAATTGAATTGAGTGAAAGGAGCATTGAACCTGTCGTTCATTGTGCTGACTGCTGATAGTACATCACATGGTTTGGAATCAGTAATCAAAATCCCTCTTCAAAAATAATGTATTTAATCTAAAGAATTACCTGTGACAACCAACGTCACTCCAGAAAAATCTGACTGTTTCCATCCGTTGTATGTCTGGATCTTGAATTTGTATTCTGCTGAGTCACTCCTTGTCAGTTTTTTAATTGACAGGATGTGATGATTCATCATGTTTTCATGGTACTCAACACGACCTGCAACTTCAACAGGCTTTTCAGTATCCTTCTTACCACTTCTGATTATCTTATACCATAATTTAGTCTGGGGCTGCTGGCTGTCGGGATGAGAATATTCACTTGAAATGTTCACTGAGGAGCCTTTCACAGCACAGATTCTCCTGCTGACATAATTCGCACTCCAACATTTCTTATCCTGAGCACCTGTAAAAAGATAATTGAAAGACAGGAGACAGTTCACTTTAAATGTTACCAGAAAATACTTTTTACCAGTCATGAGTCTGGTCTCATGTCTCAAGTCTCAATTTAATACTGATGCCACTATATGACCTACATAAGCAAATCAGACCATAACCAAGAAGATTAACTATTTCTGTAATTGATGTGATTATTCTGTCACTGGGTCAGATTCAGGCTTATTTGGGATGGGTCAATCATGAAAATAAATCTATGAAGGATGAATTTAGGAGTCTCACAGCCGAAGGAGAGAAGTTTCTTTGCAATTCTGTTAGAATGTCGCTAGAGCAAAGTTTGCTTTTGTGTTTGTCTACAAGAATCCTTGTAGTAGCTTTACATTTTATTTGAATTAAAATTCATCTGTTGAAGAAGATGTCAACTATTTATTAAATCTATGTGTATACATTTTTGATATACAGACCTGGTAGTCTCAAACTTGTATGCTTTATAAATCCTTTTAACACAAATGTTTATTTTTATTTCATGTCGAGCAAAAATGATATAAGATTGATTGGATCTATTGAGAGACACAGACCTGCATACATTTTTATTGAGTCTCGACATCACATCTTGTGTGGTGTTTTTAGCTAGGGTCGACACGCAAGACAACAAAACAGGAAGAGAGCGAGCTCTTTGCAGATACAGACACCACCACAGCCACACACTTTCAGTGGGTCAAGTGATGGTTGAGAGCAATAAACCTTGTTTTTTTGGAGGTTCCTGCAGACATTAATTTTCATCATCTTTTTAAGAAAAATGAACAAAGTCTTTGTGATCTAAAGATGATTATATATTTACAATTCGCAATGAAATTCACAAGCATTTTAACTGTGTAATCATGCTGCATGTCATAAAACAGAACTTCTAGACAAAACCAGTTAGCATTATGTGTCAACTCAGTCTCTTCTCAATCCCTGTAACATATCTTTTAAATTCAGTCACTCTTTCAAACTCACTGTTGACTGAAAAATGTTGGAGTGCTGCTGGAATGGAGATAAATGGAAACTTTTTTTTAATCCATCCATCATAGCGTCATACGATCGTCACGGGGTGACACAGACAGACATAAAAGATACTAATGCTACAACTGCAGCCTAGAAATGAAAATTAGATGAAGTTTACATGTCTGACTGTCTGAAAATCAAACATGAATTGTCACAGCTGGTGTTAAGTGCATAACAACTGTATTACACTGTAATAAGTTTCTGTTTGGTGTTAATCCCAGGAGGGACTGGGGGAACATGATCCGACAAATCTGGGAAAAATATGATTTATACCCCCCAATATATTTCTGAAAACACAACTATGTAATTTCAATAACATTAATACCCCACAATAAAATCACTTGTGCCACTATAGCCCTCAGCAGTGGCTCATGATGCAGGTAGACCCAAAATACATGCTGGGGAATCTGAATTTGTCATTGGTGCCTGACCACCAGTAATTGGTCAAACAGAAGATATGTTGGACAGAAGTTTACCAGCGTGCCACAGTAATATTAACTAATAGATTAAATTTGAAATACTGCGAGTGGACATCAGGCCAGATTAAAAGCAAGGGTGAGCAGCACCTTCTGGGGGACTGAATTAACCAGTGATGGCAGTAACAAATGTGGCACTGTAATTTTCCTTAGCTGGCAGGGTGATGGAGTGTTCACGAGCAGAATTACAGATTTGGGTGCCCCCCCCAGGAAGTGCTCTTGAGAAAATGTCACATATTTCTCCCCTCCAAAGTTGATATCTAGATTTTCAGCTGCTATTTGCAGACAAATAAGTCAAAGATCCCATTCTATAAGTTACAACAGACCGTAGTTGGTTTATACTCACAGACTGCAGCAGAGTGTAGATGGTTGAGGCCTTTTACAGCACAGGAGAAGCTTTCAGTAGATGTGTGGGGAACTACATCCTTTATTACCCCATACTGTCCCTCTGAGATACTGCTCCTGTACACTCTAAAGGCAGTCTGAAGATCAGTCTGAGGACAGCTGGTGTTACAGGACAGACTGACATGGTCTGGTGCAGTTGCAGTCTTTTGAACATGTAGTTCTGTTGGGAGGTGATGAAATATGTTTCACATTGATTCACTTGTTCCATGTTTATTATATAAATTGCAGCTGTAACAAGCTGATTACATAAATTATGAAATAAACCTTCACAACATGAGTTAAAAAGACAGAACATCATGAACTATAATTATACCATCAACAAAGTAAAAAGTTGATAAAAATAAAGCAAAGACATGACAGTGTGCAGCGACATGCACAGACATTTTGAGGTTGTTTTGCTGGAACCTAAAAAAACAGAATTCTATCCCTGCTGCCTATATGTTAGTCAGTTAGCTAGTTAAGATTGGTCCGATAGCATGAAAAAAGGAGTTAGAGGTAGGGATGGAGGAGGATGGTCAATGTCAGTGGAAACTACACCTGTTGGATATGTGATGGAGCAGGGCTCATCCTCTGATGTCTGCTTATAAGAACACATTCTCCCTTTAGCATAGGTCACACTGAAGCAGGCTGAGGTGACAGAATCTGGACAAAAACAAAGGTGAGTCATTTTTTGGCTAGTGTACAAAGTCACAGTACTTCAAGAGCATGGGTGCAGATCCCGGGGGGGACGATTTCTGAAAAACATGAATTGTCCCCCCCCCAATAAAAATACCCTAAATTATTCAAAATTGAACAAATGTATTTTCAGACTTCACATTCTTCACATTTTAGATTCACATCTAAAAAGAAATGATTGAAATGGTGGAACAAATAATGTTTGACAAATATATTTCTGACTTCACATTCCATCTCTGGTCTCCTCCACTGCAATGCAAATGAATGGGTAGTTTCTTACACAGACGCTGATGACATCAGCAGGCTTTAAAAAAAACGACCCCCTCAATCTTTCTCTCAGCTCTTGTAAATGTCTGCAGCCTGGGGCTCTGGTAATTTGCTGCAGAAGCAAATGCCTTTCTGTGAGTAATTTTGATCGAAAGTAGAATTCTAATACTAGAACAGTAGTGTGCTCTTATGATTTAAAAAATGTAATCAGACTCTGTTTGCCACCTGTAGTGAAGTAACTTTGCTGGTTCGGGCTTCATATTTTGATATTCATCCATATCAATTAATCATGCATAAAGTAGTCCCATACACTGAGAGAAAAGGAAGATGGTGAGAAGAATTGGGGATCCAGGAGGGTTGGAGGGAGGCGAAAGATAAGAACATGAGTAGAGATTACATGCCCGAGACCCTTAAGATTATGATTTAATAATGTAACAGTTAAGTAAGCAGTGATATGTGCTGTTGGCTGTTTTGGACAAATAAACAAGAAAGGTAAGCACAATAAATGATTCCCTGTACAGTACTTTTGGAATGATATGGCGAGCCTCTACGAAGTTGTGATTTATGGTGGTATGGTATGAGTTGCATACGAGCAAAAAAAAAAATAAAATAAAAAAAAAAAAATCCTGAC
>CAEMYA010000545.1:9142-22255 GCA_903131615.1 Diplodus sargus | reverse complement strand
CGATGTTCTTTCTTTTTGTTATTTATTCCTTTTTTTTGTGCCACAGAAACATACAAGTCTTTCAGGTCTTCATAACACTATCCTTGAATGAGCACAAATCCAATGAGACCAATTTATGAAACAAAATCAACCTTTAATGTCACTTTCTGGTTGACATTTAAGATAACCTTAGTTCACATGACAAGATTTCGGGGAGACAGACCTTGGCAAAGTGGCGTCGACTCGGCGGCGTGTAGCGTGGCTCCATAAACTTTATTAGACTCTGAAACCCCACATCCTCCACTACAGAGAAAGGCTGGTCATCTAAATCAATGAACTCCATCACCTTGTTTGTTATTTGTTTTGCTTTGGCGCTGTCTGGAGGCAGCTGTTTGGCTTTCCTTAAATGCTGTGTCAATTGAAGTCTGAGGTGAAGTCCCTCTTCCTCGTCATTGTTTAAGAATATTTGCGTCCACACTGACCCACTGAAAATAAGCGAAAACGCTGTAGTTCATATTCCAGCCTCTGGGTGGCGCTTGACATTCACAAAACACGGAGAAGAAGACACGGAGCATGCACAGTAAACTTGCGCGCTGTAAACAAACAGACAGTAGACGGAGAAACCGAACACAAGAAGATGAAGAAGAAGATGAAAATGGCGAGTGCAAGGAAACCGGAATCATTTGTGTGGACCGTTAATGAGGTCGAACTGCTGCTGAGACTCACACTCAACTACAAGGCGGGTAAGTTGCGAGAAAGGCTCGATATCTTCTGCGGCACGAACACGAGCATGTAGTCCGCCATTGTTGTTGTTATGAGACGTCGCGGGGTGGGGCGATGGCGTCATTGTTTTGGAAAGTATGCGGATTCGCTGTCCACATGAAAATCGGAGGGCTGCGTTTCTGGATTTCTCCAAAAAAAGTTTCTCCATGAGCACAGCGTTCATGCCGCAAATCAAGATATAATCATCGGCCACGGCCATCGGCGAATGTCATTTTTATTTGCCGATGGCCGATGGCAGTTAACGAGGCCAACATCGGCGGATACCGATGTTCAGCCGATGCATCGGTGCATCCCTAAAATAAACCCTCACAACATGAGTTAAAAAGACAGAACATCATGAACTATAATTATACCATCAACAAAGTAAAAAGTTGATAAAAATAAAGCAAAGACATGACAGTGTGCAGCGACATGCACAGACATTTTGAGGTTGTTTTGCTGGAACCTAAAAAAACAGAATTCTATCCCTGCTGCCTATATGTGAGTCAGTTAGCTAGTTAAGATTGGTCAGATAGCATGAAAAAAGGAGTTAGAGGTAGGGATGGAGGAGGATGGTCAGTGTCAGTGGAAACTCCACCTGTTGGATATGTGATGGAACAGGGCTCATCCTCTGATGTCTGCTTATAAGAACACATTCTCCCTTTAGCATAGGTCACACTGAAGCAGGCTGAGGTGACAGAATCTGGACAAAAACAAAGGCGAGTCATTTTTTGGCTAGTGTACAAAGTCACAGTACTTCAAGAGCATGGGTGCAGATCCCGGGGGGAAAATTTCTGAAAAACATGAATTGTCCCCCCCCCAATAAAAATACCCTAAATTATTCAAAATTGAACAAATGTATTTTCAGACTTCACATTCTTCACATTTTAGATTCACATCTAAAAAGAAATGATTGAAATGGTGGAACAAATAATGTTTGACAAATATATTTCTGACTCCACATTCCATCTCTGGTCTCCTCCACTACAATGCAAATGAATGGGTAGTTTCTTACACAGACGCTGATGACATCAGCAGGCTTTAAAAAAAACGAACCCCTCAATCTTTCTCTCAGCTCTTGTAAGTGTCTGCAGCCTGGGGCTCTGGCAATTTGCTGCAGAAGCAAATGCCTTTCTGTGAGTAATTTTAATCGAAGTAGAATTCTAATACTAGAACAGTCATGTGCTCTTATGATTTAAAAAATGTAATCAGACTCTGTTTGCCACCTGTAGTGAAGTAACTTTGCTGGTTCGGGCTTCATATTTTGATATTCATCCATATCAATTAATCATGCATAAAGTAGTCCCATACACTGAGAGAAAAGGAAGATGGTGAGAAGAATTGGGGATCCAGGAGGGTTGGAGGGAGGCGAAAGATAAGAACATGAGTAGAGATTACATGCCCGAGACCCTTAAGATTATGATTTAATAATGTAACAGTTAAGTAAGCAGTGATACATGCTGTTGGCTGTTTTGGACAAATAAACAAGAAAGGTAAGCACAATAAATGATTCCCTGTACAGTACTTTTTGAATGATATGGCGAGCCTCTACGAAGTTGTGATTTATGGTGGTATGGTATGAGTTGCATACGAGCAAAAAAAAAAAAAATCCTGACATCGGAGCTACACCCCTGTTCAAGAGGTTTACAATTCAAGGCTCCAGTGCATGATCATTAAAGTTTTTTTTTTTTATCATGATAAGGAGTTAATGGTTGTCACTCACCCACTGAGACTTCAGGGGCTCTGAGATCCTCGTAGCCTTTGATAGCACAGGAGTATGTGGCTGCTTCCTCACTGCTGACCAGCTGTTGGTACCAGGGAGACCAGTCCTCATAGAGAAACTCTCTGTTCTTGTACCAGATGTAGGCTGCAGGGTTTTCAGTCAGAGGACAGCTGGTGCTGCACATCAGTGTTACTGTGTGTCCCTCTGTGGAGGGAATCACCTTCACCTGCAGGTCTGAGATGATGAGGAAGAAAAGTAAGAATTCATATATTTATGTCAGACTTAAAGTAATTCATTAATGACGGTCACTGTACCTGCAACACGGAGCTCAATTATGCCTTGATCACTCTGTCTGGGTTTTCCTGCATCCTCTTTGCTGCTGCAGCAGTAAAGCTTTTCATCACTCTCTGTCAGATCCTTGATTGTTAGATTGAAGTTACTTTCTTTTGACATGTTGTACTTAACATGGCTGTCATCTGCAGTGAGATTCTTCAGAATAAATGTAGCTCCAATCCGCTGTACTTTGTACCATTTCATGGTTGTAGGTGGATGTTCAGCTGAGCAGGGCAGATCCACTGATAAACCTTTTAAAGCACAGATGCTGTTTGCTCGTCCCTGAACCCCTTTAACAGAAGAATACATCATCAGATATCTGGACACTTTTTTAAGTCTTGTATCAATTCATATTCTCCATAATAAGTCCATAATAGTCTGATTGTAAAGGATCATACTTTCATTCTGTAATGCATAAACAAAAGCTCATTACAAGAAGAATTGGTGAAAATCCTGCCAGCTAACGTCAGCTAACAACTATTGTTGCCTTATGCCTTACTTACACTCGCACCCTCCTGAAAACTTTAATCACGTTTTTTCAGTTAAATATTGTCATATAAGGAGTAAACACAATTATTCCTACCTGAGAAACACAGCATGAAACTCACAAACACACATCCAGCTTCTGCCAACAACATGACTATCGTACTCTTCAGCTTCTCATCAGAAAGTTGATTGTATAATTGAATTAACTTGTAGCAGCTGCTGTGTTTGGTAAAACAGATAAGACACTAAGAATATAAATAATGTTTAAAATCAGCCGCAGTCTTCTTACAGAGACAGAATGAACTGTTAGTCAGTGTGAGAGTGGCAAACACCCACGGCTCTGCAGCCAGAACGTCACTTCCTTCCTTATTATAATTCTTACTACAAAAGAGACCTCTAATGAAAAATCTATGTACTGCAGATATCATTACTTGAGGGTATTGTTTCTATCTGTATTTAATCACAATTATATATAGTTTTCATTTATAATTCAGCAACGTGCAGCAGAAGTACACTTTCTGTAGTTTTGGCAGTGAGAGCAGAGAGATGTGAAGCTGTCTGTGGTTGGTTTGTGGTGGAAAATTCAGCATCACTGAAGAAGGAAACTGAAAGTCTATGATCTTTTTTATTGACTTCATTACATGCAGATCATGTATTTATCAAGTATTTTGACAGGACAAACAATTTGACAAAGAACATTAAGAGCACTGGAAACAGTCAGAAAGTGTGTCAGAGTTATCTGTGCTTCACATTACCTATGGACCAGCACTGACAGTAAAAAGAAACATGGCTTTTAAGAGCCACATCATCATAAAATGGACAGTTAAACACACATTCCCATTAAGAAGCAACACATTTCTTGTCTTTAAATTTCTCGTGTTTGGCTCCAACAACTCAGTCGAGTTTCTTTCATTTTTGTTTCACAACATTATATCACGAACACAGTCTTCATAGATTCTTTGATTTCAATGTTGAAATTAAAATGATTAATTTATCTCTAGTTGTGATACTGATTCACCTACCACTGATGGGACGATATGTATCAGATTGAGAAATGATTGGCCCGATGAAGAAAAAAATTACATTATCGGTTATCGGCTGATAATGAAATTATAGCCTATAAATTCAACCAAAGCTAGGGCGGTGAATACCAAGTCATCCATCTTTGCCTGCTACATTTCAGCCTCTTTACCCTCAGGGGTGCATAATGTACAGGTTATGAACTTCATTATTGCTTATCGTTGTTTGCAATTAACAATAAAGACAGTCACAAAGTGGTGTAATGAGTCTGTCTGTCGTAGTAATCCAAGCTATTGATTACCTGTGGCCAGCTACTGAGAGTTAATGAATATAACGCTCTATGATTTAAGAACCACATCATCATAAAACACACCAACAACAGCTTAAACTACTCAGAATACCTTCTTCCAATCATTTTTTGCTTGTAATCTGTTATGACTAAAAGATTAGGAAATACAGATCAATGGAACATTCACCAACGGCTTAATCTTAAGAAATTCTACGATTTTATTGTTATTAAAATGGCTCATTTATCTGTAATTGATAGACTGATTCACTTGGCAGTAATGGGGCTTTCAAACTGTGAAATATAAAGAGTGAAAAGGTCGTCAAAGAGTCTGATCTGTGGCCTGTTCGCTTATAAAATATGGAATCTATTCTGACAACATCTGTTTTCATCTTCACTTAATGCTTCGATATCAAACACTTGTGACAAAGATATGCAATGAAGATGAGGGCAGGATATTTTACAGTTTAACTATCAACTTTACTGTTAAAAATGACAAGAGTGCACAGTCACTAATAAACAACACTTAATCATGAGTCACACCAGGGCCCTTTCTTCTGCATTATGTTGCGTAAAAAGATTTGTAATGGACATTTTGGATAACATATATATGTGGATATCAGTATATCCCAGATATATCTATGATAGATTAATATCGAACAAGATATTGATCAGGCTCTAATTGCAAAATACACTGACAACAAGCTTTAGTTCAGTTGGAAGCAGCTTGATGGATGGTGGAGTAGAGATCTTCTGTGTGGTTCTTAGAGAAGTGGAGTCTCATGTAGTGATTGTCATCCTGCTCTGCTGATGGAGCTGAGATGTTTTCATACATGGAATCAGTGTTTGGCTGAAGAGACAAGACAAATCATTTTACTTACATCATACTGACTGAAAATGTTTGGCTGATTCTCTTATCAGACGATTATAAAATGCAACTAGAACTCAATTGATGAATGTTGTCTGAAGAATTTTCCAGTATGTTTTGCCAATGTTTGGTGTCTTGAAAATGTTTTGCCCTGAATGTTATTTTAGTATACGTTTTATTTTAATTGTGCAAATAAAATACTCTAACAAACACAGGTCAACTCACACAGGGTGAGAAGAATAGTGAGAATAGTTTTGTTTTCTCTACCTGCTCCAAGTTGTCTGAGGGTTCAGTTCGAGGAGACTGGCTGGATGTTCTCTTTTTTCTGGTTAGTGACACAAGAGAATATACAAATTAATTAGTGATTCCAGGTTTGTGTGTGAATGTCATTAGTCAGGAACAGCAGAGTGTTGCTCACCTCATCCACAAGAAGGCAGCAAGAGATAATATAACCAGGAGAGCAGCACACACTCCTGCAGCTGCTGCTGATGTTTGTTTCCCTTCAGTATTTTGGACAGTCAGAGTTTCTTCAGCTGAGCCAATGGTTCTTCTGCCAGTTTTGACTGTACAGGAGTACCTTCCTCCATGCTGACTGCTGACTGGGTCTAGAATCAGGTGTTTGTTTTGGTTCTCTGTCAGGTTCAGAGGTTGACTGTTGAAGGTCCAGGTGTAGTCTGTGTTCAGAGGACAGCTGGTGCTGCAGGTCAGTGTGACTCTCTGACCCTCTGTCACCACTGCAGAGGGAGTGAACGTCACTTTAAGACCTGAAAGATAGTTTGACCAGCAAATGTGAAAGACATACGATCTCACAAGGTCTCATAACTAAACCACAAAGTAGATTGTGTAGAGTCCATTCTTGTCTTCTAAAAGAAGGCATAAAGCCACAAGCCAAAGTCAGTACATTTATTTTGATGAATACATTAATTGAATTAGAGTTAAAGGAGCATTGAACCTGTCTTTCAGTGTGCTGACTGCTGATAGTGCCGTACATTACATGGAATCAATAATTCACTCTTCAGAAATAATGTATTTAATCTAAAGAATTACCTGTGACAACCAACGTCACTCCAGAAAAATCTGGCTGATTCCATCCGTTGCGTATCTGGATCTTGAATTTGTATTCTGCTGAGTCATTCCTCGTCAGGTCTTTAATTGACAGGATGTGATGATTCATCATGTTTTCATGGTACTCAACACGACCTGCAACTTCAACAGGCTTTTCAGTATCCTTCTTACCACTTCTGATTATCTTATACCATGATTTAGACTGGGGCTGCTGGTAGACAGGATGAGAATATTCACTTGAAATGTTCACTGAGGAGCCTTGAACAGCACAGATTCTCCTGCTGACATTATTCACACTCCAGCAGTTCTTATCCTGAGCACCTGAAATATAGATGAAAGATAAGAGACAGTTCACTTTGTATGTACTTCAAGAAACTTTTTACCAGTTATGAAAACATCTCAATTTAATATTGATGCCACTATATGACGTATATAAACAAATGAGACCATAAGTAAGAAGATTAGTGATATATGATTATTCTTAATGTCTGTCAAGTGGTTGAATTCCAGCTTAACTGGGATGGTTTAATCATGAAAATCAAAGTATAAAACATGAATTAAGGAGTCTTACAGCCTCAGGAACGTAGTAGCTTTTCAGTGTGTTGGTACATCACTAAAAAAAAGTTTGTTCCCTTTTGTCCACAGGGGCTGCCAGAATCATTGTAGTAACTTTAAGTAACATGAAGTTTCTTTGAATTTTAATTTAAAGTAAATTCATTTGTTGAAGATGTCAGCTATTTAATAAATCTATGTGTTTATATTTTAGAAAAACATACCTGGTAGCCTCAAACTTGTTTGCTTTATAAATCTCTTTTACACAAATATTTATCTTTATTTCATGTCTAACAAAAATGACTCAACATCACCTCCTGTTTGGTGTTATTAGCTCGGTTGCTCGTGTTATTACCGTGTTATTTTTGCTGTTGTGTTTAAATGTCAGCCACATTCTTGGTCAACAATGCGTTGTTACTGTGGTGACGTTTTTGTATCTTTTAAATTCAGTCTTTCTTTCAGACTCAACTTTAACTGAAAAATGTTCGAGTGCCGCTTGAATGGAGATGGATGGGAAAAAAATGTTTCCATCCATCATAGCATCATCACAGGGGTCATGTGAACATCATTGTTGACTGGAGCTCGAGCCAATAAATACCTTGACGCAAGAATACCTGCCCTTTGTACATTGAAGTCCAATCAAGATGTTTTGTCTATTGTGGAAGAACTAACATAGACTGACAGACATTTAACAAGATATTAATGCTACAACTGCAGGCTAGAATCGAATATCAGATTCAGATTACATGTCTGACTGTCTCATAATGAAACATGAATTCTCACAGCTGGTGTTTAGTGCGTAACAACTGTATTACACTGTAATAAGTTTCTGTTTGGTGTTAATCCCAGGAGGGACTGGGGGAACATGATCAGACTAATATGGGGAAAAAATGATTTGTACCCCCCCAATATATTCCTGAAAACACAACTATATAATTTCAATAACATTAATACCCCACAATAAAAGCACTTGTGCCACTATAGCCCTCAGCAGTGGCTCATGATGCAAGTTGACCCAAAGTACATGCTGGGTAATCTGAATCTGTCATTGGTGCCTGACCACCAGAAAGTAGGCAAACAGAAGATAAGTTAGACAGAAGTTTGCATGTGTGCCACAGTAACATTAACTAATAGATTAGATCTGCAATACTGTGAGTGGCCACTGGGCCAGATTAGAAACAACGCTGAGCGGCACCTTCCTGAGCCTGTATTAACCAGTGATGGCAGTAACAAATGTAGCACTGTAGTTTTACTTTCTTCCTGACTCAAAGATCCCATTCTATAAGTTACAACAGACCATATTTTGTTTATACTCACAGACTGCAGCAGAGTGTAGATGCTTGAGGCCTTTTACAGCACAGGAGAAGCTTTCAGTAGATGTGTAGCGAAATACATCCGTTATTACCCCATTCTGTCCCTCTGAGTTACTGCTCCTGTACATTCTTAAGGCAGTCTGAAGATCAGTCTGAGGACAGCTGGTGTTACAGGACAGACTGACATGGAATGTTGCAGTTGCAGTCTTTTGAACGTGCACTTCTGTTGGGAGAAGATGAAATACATTTTTCAAGAATTCACTTGTTCCATGTCTATCATATAACTTACAGTTTTAACAAATTGATTACAGAGATTATGAAATAAACCCTCTCAACATGATTAGTTAAAAAGACAGAACATGATGAACTGTAGTTATTATACCATCAACAATGTGTAAGTTGGAAACATAAGAAAGCAAAGACATGACAGTGTGCAGCGACACACACAGACATGTTTAGGTTGTCTTACTCTAACCTAAAAAAAACATAACTCTAACCTTGCTGCCTACACAGTATATGAGCCAGTCAGCTAGTTAAGCTTGGTTTATGTGATGACATGATGAAGACAATAATTTATGAAATGATAAAACACAACATTTGGATGCTGCAGTGTCACATAACAGACATCACTTTGCTTTATGTTTTTATCCTTCTGGACAGCCCTATTTCTTGTTCTGCAAAGCATTGTCTATCAAAAGTGATAAAAGATTGGATGATGGGACATTTTAATTTGGCAGATTTTAGAAATTGTTGGCAATCACTAAAAATAAAATGTTTTTGTCCCTCAAGGAGGGCAGCTCATGAGTACTCAGGAATTAAAGCTGCATTATTACATTTGTATTCAATACTCGTGGGTTGGACCACACACATCTTCGAATTTGACCATCATTTTGAGCTCAACGACAGATACTGACTGTATCTTGCACAGTTGTAGTTGGTAATGATCAATTTTGACATAATAGATAAAATGATCTCTGTTGATAAAATACCAGTTTAAAATACTTAAAAGCAGGGATGGAGGAGGATGATCAATGTCAGTGGAAACTCCACCTGTTGGATATGTGATGGAGCAGGGCTCATCCTCTGATGTCTGCTTATAAGAACACATTCTCCCTTTAGCATAGGTCACACTGAAGCAGGCTGAGGTGACAGAATCTGGGCAAAAAGAAATTGTGACAGTTTTTAGTGAATTTAGTTGATTTTTTCATTGTGTGTCATAAGTGTTATAGTGTAAGATTCTGGTGCATGAATATTTCTTATTAACACATTTAGTCAGTTTAGTTTTATAACGTGATGAGGAGTTAATGGTTGTCACTCACCCACTGAGACTTCAGGGGCTCTGAGATCCTCGTAGCCTTTGATAGCACAGGAGTATGTGGCTGCTTCCTCACTGCTGACCAGCTGTTGGTACCAGGGAGACCAGTCCTCATAGAGAAACTCTCTGTTCTTGTACCAGATGTAGGCTGCAGGGTTTTCAGTCAGAGGACAGCTGGTGCTGCACATCAGTGTTACTGTGTGTCCCTCTGTGGAGGGAATCACCTTCACCTGCAGGTCTGAGATAATGAGGAGGAAAAGTAAGAATTCATATATTCATGTCAGACTGAAAGTAATTCATCACTGTCAGTCACTGTACCTGCAACACGGAGCTCAATCATGCCTTGATCACTCTGTCTGGGTTTTCCTGCATCCTCTTTGCTGCTGCAGCAGTAAAGGTTTGCATCACTCTCTGTCAGATCTTTGATTGTTAGATTGAAGTTATTCTCTTCCAACATGTACTTAACATGGCTGTCATCTGCAGTGAGTTTCTTCAGAATATATATAGATTCAATCCGCTGTACTTTGTACCATTTCATGGTTGTGTTGGGATGTTCAGCTGAGCAGGGCAGATCCACTGATGAACCTTTTAAAGCACAGATGCTGTTTGCTCGTCCCTGAACCCCTTTAACAGAAGATTACATCATCAGATATCTGGACACATTTTGAAGTCTTGTATCACTTCATATTCTCTTTTATAAGTCAGTGATAATATGATATTGTAAACAATCGAACTTTCATTCTATAATGAAAATCTGCCAGCTAACATGACACCTTTTTTTTTTTCAAAGTTTGCTCTTACGTCTACACTCCAGGAAAACTTGAATTTACAGTTTTTAGTAAAATATTGTCATATAATGAGTAAAACTCATTATTCCTACCTGAGTAACACAGCATGAAACCCACAAACACACATCCAGCTTCTGCCAACAACATGGCTGTCGTAGTCTTCAGCTTCTCATCAGAAAGTTGACTGTATAATTGAATGAACTTGTCAAAGCTGCTGTGTTTATTGAAATTTTGAAATCAAGAAGTCAACAGCAGTCTTCTCACAGAATGATGTGTTTCTCAGTGTGAGGACAGTAACTGCATGCGGCTGTAACACCAGAACGTCACTTCCTTCCTTCAATAGTCTTAGTAAAAAGAGACCTCTAATGAAGAATCTATGTACTACAGTAGTTATTTGATGTCATATGTTGTCACTTAAAAGTTTGGATTTAACTTGAGCGTATTGTTTGTGTCTGTATTTTATCACAATCGTCATTATAGTTTGTTTTTACTGACCACATGTGCAGCTGAAAATGTTTCATTATATTTTCAACAAAATTATTTTATAGAGCTTGCAGCGTGAGAACAGAATGATGTGAAGATGTCTGTGGTTGGTTCATTGAAAAGTCATCACTGAAGAGGAAGTTTCAGTCACAGTGACTATGAGCTTATTGAGGACTGCAGTCAAACATTCACAGAAGGCTGCAATGAGTCTTTCTATCATAGTATTCCAAGCTATTGATTACCTGTGACCCGCCACTGAGAGTAAAAATATATCAAACTGTATGATTTAAGAGCCACATCATCATAAAATGCACCAACATTTTTATTAAGATGCAGCAGTTTTTTTTCTCCTTGAATGTAGCTAAAACTACTCAGTTTAACTTCTTCCTATAATTTTTTAATTCTGGTTTGTAATCTGCGTTATGACCAAAAGATTAGTAAATACACATCAACGGAACATTCGCCAACGACTTCATCGTCAGAAATTCTATGATTTTATAGTAATTAAAATGGCTCATTTATATGTAATTGGCTTCACTTGTCAGTAATGGAGCTTTCAAACTGTCGAATTTCAATAGTGAAAAGTTTGTCAAAGAATCTGATCTGTGGCCTGTTTGCTTGTAAAATATGGAATCTATTCTTACAACATCTATTCTCTATTCTCACACAGTGTTGCATGCTGCGCTATCTTCACTTAAAGCTTGGGTGTCAAACACTTGTGACAAAGATATGCAATGAAGATGAGGGCAGGATATTTTACAGTGTAACTATCAACTTTATTGTTAAAAATTACATAAGTGCACAGTCACAATAAACAAGACTTAATCATGAATCACACCAGGCCCTTTTATTCTGCATTATGTTGCGTAAAAGGTTTTGTAATGGACATTTTGGATAACATATAGGTGGATATCAATACATCCCAGATATATCTATGATAAGCTAATATCGAGCAATAATTGGTCAAGCTCTAACTGCAAAATACAGTGACAACATGGTGATGATGAAACCTGCCTGATGTGTCTGGGACCCAAACTTATACCTTTCTTTTTCTCCACAACACACTTTCATGCCTTTACTCTGTAAGTTATTTGTTCGTGAGCAGAAACAAAACATTTGTGAAAGATTGCAATGCACAGAAAATATATCAATACATAGGTTATTTACATTGTTAAAAAAATGATCGACTCAGGGCTGACCCTTCATAAAAATGTAGCTAGTGTAGCATTGAAAGCGCACTGCTTGAGAGGCATCATATAGAGCTCCGGCGGCCATTTTAGGGCACCAACGGTAAACGCGACAACAGTTTGCTGTGCCGTCATGTAGGGTTAACATGTTTATGTTTTGTTTGCTGTGCTGTACAACTTGTAGGAATCCACTGCCTGGCCATGGTGCTTGAAAGTAAAAAAAATAATGCATTACATGTAGGTTACAACATAGAACAGCAGTTTTGTCCGTTGACACAGTTTTTTGTAGGATTACATTTAGAATAGAAGGGCACCTTTGAAGTAAGCAAGTATGCGCAAGCTGTTACCCAGTTTATCACCCTTACTTGTCGTGAAAGTCAGATTTGTGATGTGTTCAGTGACACTGGCCCTCATTTATCAAACGAACGTACGGCAGAAAACCGTGTGTACGACCATTTCCACGCAAACTTTGGCATATATCAATTTGGACGTGAGCGGAAGCTACGATCAGATCTCACGTCAGGTCTGAGCTCGTGTACGCAAATCTGAGTGTGTGGGTTTGCGGTGCAGCACAGCAAAATCTGACTGAGACTGAAAATAATTATTAAAAAAACCTCAGCTGTCATTAAGCATAAGCAGTCACATATTTAGAACAGATCAAAACAGATTATTTTTTACGTTTTTACTGATACCACTTTTTCGTAAAATTAAATATGTAAATAGTCTAACATGACAACTAACTAGAAAAATTGCATTTCCTGCGAAAATACAGTGTGAATGCTGAAGCGAAATCTGCTGAATGTACTGCCGGAAAGCTGAAAAAGCTGAAAAGCTGAAATGCCAGAAAAGTTAAAAGGGCTGAAAAGCTGAAAAGGCTGAAAAGTTAAAGGCTAAAGGAGTTGAAAAGTTAAACATTTTTATTGCTGAACATGAAGTTAATTGTTTGAAAGAGC
>CAEMYA010000544.1:116981-143559 GCA_903131615.1 Diplodus sargus | reverse complement strand
TAACAGTGGCCTAGACCTTTGACAATATCCCAAACATAAGTCACTGTACAGTGGAAATGCTATGTAATACATGCTTCTTAACACTTGCAGTTTGCCACAGATGTGCAGAGCTGTTAATAGCAGTGAGTGGTCATGAGTTATAATACTGATAGGCTAACTTACCTTATTCTTCTTGTAGTCACAGAGGAATTCCACCTCATAGTCGTTGATGTTGGTTCTGCTCACCCCAAGCTCTTGACAGTGGAGCCTCTCTCCGCGACACAGGGCTTCCAGCTCTTCCCAGAACATCTTACAGGGCACGCTGCAATCTGACACAGCAACTCCTTTTAACCGATACCAGTACTTCACTTAACCAGTTTATATTCATAAAGGAGGCCACACCAAAATACATTAAAAAGTCAGTCGATTTAAACTGGCATTACACATTTCTGAGGGAGCAAGGCTGAATAAAATGACTTTGATACGTCTTAACGTGGCTTAATTTGGCGTACGTAGAACACAGTGAGAAGCATTTTTATCTCGATTAAATTCAACTTTCAATCTGATAACTCCACCTTCTACCGACACTTCATCCCCCACACAAGGAAATCGAGGTTAAACCCACTTGAGGATTTGAATCGTGGCGGCCATGCCCTTCATGGACACATCAAACTGCCAAAAAAAACCAAAAGTATCCATATAGCGTAAACATTTAAGTGGCGCTGCGTGGCGCCTGAAGCTTATCGATACGGTTTTTTGCCCGCTTAACCACGCAGCCTGACCCTACAATGAAAAGGGCTGGCCTGACTTTTTAAAGCCACTAAGTTGTGATCTCTAAAACATAGCATACAAATAAACTTAATCGAAGTTACTCTTAATTCTCACACGGACAACTTCCTAACAAAAGAGAGAGCATTTAACTGCTTCGGACCACTAACTTCGCTTCCTAGAATCACCGTGATATACAATCCCTCAGCTCTCGTTAATGCTATGTCAGGACGGAAAGGTGTGCATATTTGATGTCTTCAAAGATTTTACACTTAGGTGTAACCGACTAGAAATAGTAAATAAACCTATAATGGAATATAAAGTCATATGTAGTCAACATAAGTTACCTTTCAAATTTTCCGCCATGTTTTCCGCACAGCCGCCAAAATACAAGAAGCTATACTGGTGGGGAGTATCTTCGTGCACAGTCGAATGTAGTGGCTTCTGATTGGATGAGCGTCATCTGTTAGCTCTCCCATTGGCTCAGACGTATCGAAGAGGGCCGACCGGAAGAAACAAATTGTGCGAAGCTCATGTGAGTGAGTGGTGCTGTGGAGTCCTGTGCAACTTGTACATATTACACACAGTCATTGGGACAGCCACGCACAGCTAGTACGGTCAAGAACCCTTGCGTGAAAGTCGCTTCCTTTTAAATTTCCTGTTACTATAAATATTTTGCACATCACATATCATTAGTGCTACTGATAAAATAAAAGTCAACACAGAAATTGACAGGTTTTGTCAGTCATATCAGAAAGCAAGGTATGTATTTACTTTGATGATCACATCATTTTGGCTTTGAAACAACAATAATGGTAATGGTTAGGGTTATTACTTACTTACTATGTGAAAACTGAAACAATGTCCATGCTTTAAGCCCACTACATTTGAAACCAAAGTTGAATAAATGTTAAAATAAATGGCAGCACCATTTCAACACCAGTAAAATTATGCATTACAGCCATCATTTCAGTATATTCAAACTCAGATTGTAGTTGTTGCCATTAAAATAATTTCAGTTTCTGTTACAGGGGTTGGGATTAATATATTTCTTTTCACGGTAACGCAGTAATATAACACTCTATTAATAATATTTAAGTAATAGATTACTACAGTTATGCCATTTTATGCGTTACAATCCACCCTACCGACCGCAGTGAAGTGTTTATTGTTGGTTTTTTGAGAACCCATTCAAACCAACATGACCATATTAATATCAACATGACCATATTAATATGCTCTATGTGTCTAATGATGAAGCCTAATCCTCTTTAATTTACATTCTTTAATCATATATGTCCATGCATTCCTTGTTTTGTGGACTAAAAGAAAAAGGCAGAGATTTCTGTCTCATCATGTCATCAAAGGCTGCATTATATAAGGTATAGGTCTGTTGTGTTTCATATGACTGAGCCTACAATTAAAAATATTTATTCCTATCTCATAATATATCAGACTTTGATACTTTGTCTGCCTTCTATAAAGGCTTTTTTTTTTAAAGTAACTAAAAAGTAGTGTAATAAGTAATATATTAGACTACACAAACAGCTATATTGTAATGTAATATACTATTAATTATTAATATATTATTAATTAAGGCAACCGGTAATATGTAATATATTGCATTTTGAAAATAACTTGCCCAACATTGGCTAACAAGTGGCTGAATGAGACTACCTAGGTTGTCAGTGACATTAAATGTCATCAAGCCATGCATTGGGATTCATCGAGTCACTAGTCCATGTTTACAGGCGGACTCCTGCTGCAAAATATTCTGATTTTAACTTTACAACTAGTAGACTGATCAGTTTAAAACAAAATGTGCATAGTATACTACAGTAAGTGTAAGCTTTGCTGTTGATGGCTTTGGTATTGCTCACTACAAAAATATGTTTTCACTCTAAGTCTCTCTGTAACTACCAGTAAAGAGTCAGAAAGTGAGGAAGGAATTCCACGAGCCAGTCTTAACATGGTGAATACAATTTTAAACATTACCTCATCTTTGAACTTTTATGCCTGGGTTAGTTATATAGATTGTCATCAGTAATGATGGTTGTTTAAACAATGAAGACAACAACTCCCATGATCCCATGCCACATATGGGATCATATGTCTTTTGATTTGTTTTGAATGAGAGGCCTCTAGTGACAGAAATCACATACTGATTATTTGAATGTAATATAAAAGAGTTATTTTATTATTTTGGTGATACTTTTGTCTAAAGGCATGTATAAATAAGGGTACAATCCAAGCCTCAGTAGATCAAGAAGATGCAGTGCTGCAGGTATATAATGAGCCTGTAAATAATGGCACAGGATTTCAAGGGCCTTTAAAATCCTTATCCATTCTACGTTCTCATATGTTCATAATGTTTTTCCACAATCTATCATTGTGAATGTGGTACAAACTCAACACCTATTAAGCACCAACATTTCCCATGACTTTCACAGTGATGAATATGTCCTCATTCTGTAGCAGCTTGTGGCAGTAGTGTACAGTTTGGAAAGTTCAAACCTTGAAAATGTGAGCTAGAATCTTCAGCCAGTGGGCATCTGTGGAGAGGGAGATTCAACACCCCCACAGTTTCCTTTATTTTAGGTAAATACGTGAGCAACTTTAACAGGGCATAAAGTGAGCAGTTCTCCAGACATTTCCTTAGGGCCCAACACTGAACCAAGTCAGCTGTTAAACTTAAACTTACACTGTATTTAGTCTTTTGTTAAAGGTCTTCCATAGTTGGTCAAACCACAGTGACATCCTCAGAGTCCTGATAGTTAATATCAGCCTTGACAGTAATGTGGGTCAGATCTACACCCCGTTCCACTGCAGAATTGCACTCTATTGGTTTTGGCCTGCTTGATTGCTGACCTCTGACCCGAGGGAAGGGGAAACCATCCAGAGGTGCATGCTCTATCCTGCACAGGCTGTCCTCACTGTTACTGCAGTGGTTGGGGTTGTAGGCACTGACAAGCTGGTGGCTAGACCAAGTCTCCTGTGATAGCAGGACGGGCTTGTGATGTTTCATCTGAGCATCCTCAGTTTGAACAGCTTTCTCCACCTGCCAGTCACCGACAGGAACCTCCACATCCTCCGCCGTCCTTGGCTCCACCTTACGGAAAGTGTGACGGGCATACAGGCCAATGCAGAACATCTCCACAATCACACAGTAGTGGTAGATCACTGAGGGTGGACAGACAGCACAAGACACAGGTTTGAAGGGAATATACAGCCAACGTGCACAATGATTGTAGAATGAAAGTATTTTTGATATCCTGGGTTAGGGTTAGCACACTGGACACAGAATTCAAACAGGTAGTTACAGTGAAAGCAGACGTGTATCACTGCCATCTTCTCATGCCAAAGTGACAATTCAGTTTCCAGTAAGCCATATGCATTTAATTGTTTTTTGTATGAGAAAGCCTCTCTTTCCTTAGAATGACAATATGACACTTTCATTAACTTTCTAAATCCTCAAACTTTCAGATTATGAAACTAACTATTTCTCGGTCATGGCATTAACATTCTAGATTTCACACATACACATACATTTCATACCCTAAACATACCCTAAATTAACTTTAATAATAACACAAAAATAGCCAATCTTCTCACCTTGTTTGCTTATGGCATATAGAGACATCAGCATGAGATTGAGATTATTACATTTCACAACCAGTTAAAAGCTGGTGGTACTACGTTTAAACAATAACAACATTAAAAATTGATAACATCAACATCTTGCTGACTGTTGAGTTTTGAATGTATCAGTGGATTGCAAAACATTTGCAGGAATAAGGGAAACATGACCAAAACAGATTATTGACCTAGACATGGAAGTTACATCACAAGCAACTTTAAACTAATCTGTCATGTTTATGAGTGGTTCGGAAAGCACCTGCTAGATGTTCTCCTAAACTACCTTTGTAATCGTGAATGTGATTTGAGAGTGAGACTGGAAGAGGTGAGATTCGCTGTGACTTACACTGGGACCTGGTCAGAACAGAGAAGGGTGGTGTGCAGGGGATCACCTCCAGAGCACCCATGGTCTCTAAGATGCCACTCTGCAGGCCACACAGCACCAACACTACAATGATGCAGAAGAATTTGGCCCTCAGTCCATAGCCATGTAGAGCACTCTTGGTGGCTTTGTAAAACAGAAGGTGACCGTAGAAGGACACGAAGGTTGAAACACAAATGATACCATTCACATACAGGTTGGGGTTGACTGAATCCACCTGGGAACAAGAAGGCAGTTGTCACTAATTTTTACTTTAACCTGTACTATGCTGTTTGGTGCATTTCTAGTTGAATGCCCTCAATTGAAGGCAAGGTCAAATTCTCCTCCTGGCTGTATCCCACTGCCTCTCTGATCTCAAACAACTCTGTGTTTAGTTGTCTGAAATAATTATAGTGGAGATAACAGCACATTGCTTCTTCTTGACGACATTCATAGTGTTGCACAAAACTAACAGAAGTAGTTGTGTGAAAAATGAAAAAAATCTCTCAATTCAGTTAAAATGCTGCATACTTTCACACCTCTCCAAATGTGCCAATCAATGCACAGAATGCATTTAAGATGCTGCTGATGACAATCTGACAAGCAATTAATTCGAAGCATACTGAGACATTTAGTCCTGTTTACAGAAAACTTTATTTGTCGCTTTCAATTTGAACAATTATAAAGACTCCTGATCTAGTCAATGAAGGTAAAAAATACTTGTGAATGAAAAGATGATTGTTACTTCAATTTAGACTCAGTTAAAGGTCTAAGAATATGGCCAGAATTCAAATGTTGCTCCAAAGACATAAGGGGCAGCAGATCACAGGAGTATCCGACAACTGCTGCTATTTGCTAGCTATCCTTGACAGGAGCTAGCTACCATTCGGGCAACCAGCTCCTGACTCATTTAGTCCAGGAGCTGGTGGCTCTTTAGAGTGTGACTGGACTTAGACCTCAGATCACAGGGGGAGTCACCATGGGCAATGGGGCTTGGCTCAACTGAGTTTAGCAACTTGAGAGCGAACACAACTAGGCTGAACTCAGCCTCTGAGGCCTACAGTTGCCCGTTTAAGACGGGATACAGTACAGACTATCTGACCCTGTACCACAGAACATGGGTGTCTTTGGCATAAACTGTTGTATTATGTAACTGTTGTATTCTATTGTTTCTTCACAAGTTATTTTTACAAAGAAATGGTTTGGACATACATTTTGGCCATTTCTTATCTTCTGCCTCTTTTTGAGAAAATGTTTATTATTAGTCTATGATCAATTAAATTATTAACTGTGATGAAAAAAAACAACATTTTTTCAAACAGAGTGTGAATAAGAAAAGGGCCGGGGAAAAACAAGGATCATCCTTGCTTTAAAATATTATATCACCACAGAGTAAGCTTGACTACATGATGCTTGTTGTGAGAATGAGCACAGATGGAGGTCTAAATAAATGACTCACATCACCGTAGTCATACTGTTCATCTGTCCACAGGACGAGAGTGACAAAGAACAAGATGCTGCGGACAAGAGAGAGCTGTAGCACAGCGGCCATCATGCAGACACGGCTGTTGCTGCACATGAGAAAGGGGAAAAAACGTTTAATGTTAGCAGCATGTTGAGTCACACACTGCATTTTATACACTCATACTACAATCACATCAAACTGTTTAACATTCACGTATGTGTATGCATGCATTTCGCTGTGATAATGTCAAAATTCCCTAGGTGCTAGTAAAAGATAACTCTGGCCATTGTTGTGCATGTAGGTGCTAAAAAGAGCATGTTCATTTATTGTGCTTTATGGTGAACAGTGACTTGAACATTAATGTTACGTGTTAACTCACACAAGATTAACCAACGCTTGTACGTACGAGTAGGCATTAATAAAGTGCCATTAATAAAATGGATAAGCTTACATGCCTAATGATCAAGGCACCGAAGCTTAAGTTTCTGGAAATTCATTAGAAACCTAGTGGTGGACTATATTGTAGAGCCCAGAGCCCTTGGGGCTCTGCTAACAAGTGTTTTCAACACGGAAACTGGATAAATAATCACAGAAGACATTCAGCATTTATTATTAGGAATTTATTTGACAAAGATTCCACTGCAGTTTAAGGGTGGATTACAAAGCTGCTGACAGAGATACGATTGCACCGGAGGCCTCATTAACACTACAGTGTGGGCGAAAAAGTAAGTTAGTAACATGCAGCTTTATGGAGATACAGTATTTAGCATGTCGTGCATGACATATTTGATGGTGAACATGACATTCTTGATGACGAGGTTTGTGATAAGAATTTCAAAGACATTTTCCTTTCCATTATCTTTTAAGTAATGCTTTTTAATTTTTTTTTTTTACTGCCATCAGTGATACATTGCGAGGTCTAAAACCTCACTGTCCCTCCACTGGCCGCCTGCTTCACTGCTGTCCTCCGTGTTTGTTTTGATTATGTTCGTGGCTCCCGCTCGCTCCCGCCTGTGGCACACTTTTTTTTCAATCAACTTTTAGTTGTCATTCATTTACAAAACAGTGCAGCGCGGGTCAGAATGACGTCATAGTCGCATTAAATGCGACCTGGCTGTTCAGATTGCGGTCGCATTCAAAAAAAATCCGATACGTATCCGATTCAGTACCACATTTAAATGTGGCCTGAATGTGATTAGAAAATGTCAGATTCAATGCGACTTGTGCTGTTCACACTGTCAAAAGCAAATCAGATATGGGTCACATATGAGCGAAATAATCGGATTCAGGTCACTTGTAACTGCAGTGTGAACGTAGCCTATGTGTCAGCTGTATACCTGTTGATGGCTACCATTGGGAGACAGCAGCAGCAGCAAAAAGGGAAAGGATCTGGAGACACCCGCTGTCCAGATAAAGCAGCCAGCATATGAGCTTTCCCTCCAAAGAAATCTGTGATCAGCCCCATGAATTTCAGCAAGGTGATGGAGTGATACCTGCAAAGGCATACTCACTGAGACAGGAACAGCAATGTGCAGCACCAACATACAGTAGATGGGATTACAGTCTCTTATTACAGCATACGCCTAAACAACTGCGGGAGATGGGGACTTGTTTTAAAATGTACTAAACACCTGGAAAAAAAATTGTGAAATGGCTCCATACAGCTTGTCCAGTGTAATCCAAGTCCCAAAATTCCTGGAATACAGAATGGATTTGAAAATATGTGATTTACACCCTTTTATGACAAAATCTTTACAGCAGCAGCCAATATAAATTAAGTGTTAGCACACACCCCGTCTGACGTGGATGCACTAGTCTGACGGCCCATCAAGAGTGTTTTCAAGTCACTTTGGGATCTCTGAGCTTTTTTGGCTGATTTTTTTACATGTTCAAACAAGACCCCATCTACTTCAATTATTTGGGAGAATGCTGCTATGCTGTCTTGCTGCGAAGCACCAAAAATGTTTAGTGCACTCGGAATTTCACCCGACTTACTATTAGCATGGGGGTGAGTAGAAAATGACTGACTTGAACGTTTTTGGATTAGCTGTTCTTTTAAGTTTATGTGAAGACTTGTTAACTCACAGAGAAGCAATGAAGTTACACAGCGAGGAAGAGCGTGGTACATACAGCGCTAAAAGGGACGTCAGGGCAAACACCTACGAGAAAAGAAACATTCAAAAGGTGGAAGTAAATTGTAGGTGCCACTTGGACAAACATACTTCAGACTAAAGGTGGTCACAGATTTGGTATTATTTGAATGAGTAGATTTTACCGGGTACATTCCTAGTATCCAAAGGTAGAGCTGTTTTCGTCTGAATGAGGGAATGTAGCGCAGGAAGAAGCCCATCTCCTCCAGAAACAGCCCCAGTAAAATGACAGCCAGACCAGCAGGGATAAGAAAGAGCCACAGCTCATCTTTAATGGCTGAAACACATAGTCATATAGTCTGTTTAAAAAAACCAAAGTCCTTCTGACCTGGCATTAGCATGCATCTCAAGTGACCGTTTGTGACTGGATCTCACCTGCCAGCTCTATATACTAATAAACATGTACAACAAATTGACAACTGACTGAACAAATCAACTTAATGTAACTTAGTATACCATTTGCAAAATTAACCACAAGGCTCGAATAGTTAGTCATTACAGGGATACATGCAGGCAACAGGGATTTTCTCCGGTAAATTCAATATCTAGTGCAAAACATTTAGTTATTTGTTTCCTGCCTTTCCATCTATGAGAAAAGGTTTTTAAGATCCTCCTCAAGAACTCTCAAAATTGCATGATTTGTTAAGGGAGTCTGGTGATATTGCAGTTATTGGGTTCAAAGATTGGACCAGCTGAAACAGATAGTGTGTTCACAAACATCTGCTGCTAACATTGGCACGTTAAGAGAGCAAAAACACATAATCTACATTACAGTGAACCACATGGAAATCAGACAGTCTGTTATCCAGTCTGCTCATCATTATGTTTTGTTCTTCTTTTCTTCTTCTTCTACTTCTTCTTCTTCTTCTTCTTCTTGTTTCACAGTTGAGAAGGCAGTCCTTCAGTGTAGTGAAAGACACATGTGCATAAACAATGCTAAAAGCATGTGGTCAGTTGCGGCCTGTGATCTCAGATGTGTCCTCAATGTATCTTGGAGGCCTTAACACCTAGACTTAGAGCTGTCCACATGTGAATGGATCCCTCCAGATACATGTTCAAACCAGGTCTGAACAGGGCAACAGACAAGCTGACACAATGTTTTTACTCAAAGGAAAAAAGATAACATAAATGACATGTAACAAATTTAAAAGAAGGCAAAAATAAATTAGAATTTGACATAGGCAGTGTTGATATAAACAGAAAAGTTTACAATGTTTCTCTTAACTCAACAAATCACAAAATGAAAGGTATTTTAAAAGGAGTCTGGGGACTTGGGACTGTCCACAGTCCAAAGAAGGGAGGGCCCAGGGCCATGCATCACAGGTATGAACATTTTTTTAATATCAAAGAAGACACATATTCCCTCTGAAATGATTCTGATGGACACATTTAAATTAAAGTAGGCCTGTGCAGTTTGTACCTGTGTGTTAACTACTAATCTAACCACTAATCTTAATTCATATGAAGTGTCCTTAGATACTTCCTCTCTTCTACAGTTGTATGTGTCCTAATTTGAATGTCATCCCCATTTATAGCATTGTCTATATGTCTCCCACTTTTGCTTTGCTGTGTTTAGTTCTTTCCAATTTTATTTTTTTTATTTTTTAAATGTATGGTCCACATTTACAGAATGGTACATCTTGTGGAGAAATATAAAGCTCAGTATCTCATCATTAAAAACGCAAAATGGTTTAATATGCCTTCAATGTCAAAAATATTTTTATCCCAATTCAAGTGATGAGGTGAAAATTTATTTTGTTATTTAGTTTATAAAACTATAGGTTATAACAGAAAGGATCATAAGAAATAAGGATCATACAAAGAAATGATGGAACACTGTGAAAATTAAAAGTGTCTATTAACTTGGTGATGAGCAGACTTCTCCTCAGTTTATAATTCATTAAGTCTAAATATCTTTGTTATCGCTCCATGTGCTGTTGTACTGCAACACACGGGACAGGGAATAAATCTAAATAAATCTTGCGAATGTGACATTACCACCAGCTCTCCGAGAGGCACAATCTGAAGGTACAGTCGGCTAATATTGTACGTTATATGTGGCAGCATTTACTTTCAGTGAAACTAATGTACTGTTAATAAAAATTGTACATTATGTAGGTTTTGCACCATTAGCAGCGGTGGGGAATATATATACTATGGTGGGTTGTAATCTTTAAAACTAGAAAAATTGCATTTCCTGAGAAAATACAGTGTGAATGCTGAAGCGAAATCTGCTGAATGTACTGCCGAAAAGCTGAAAAAGTTGAAAAGCTGAAAAAGTTCAAGGCCGAAAGAGCTTACAAAGTTGAACATGTTGATGGCTGAACAGTTTCTGTTGCTGAACATGAAGCTTCAAAGAGCTGAAAAGGTTGAAAAACTGAAAAGGCTGGAAAAGCTGAAAAGGCTGAAAAGCTGTAGAGTAAGAGGGCTGGAAGGGGTTAAAATTGTGAAAAAAGGTTAAAAACTTGAAAAGGTAAAGGCTGCAAGAGCTTAGAAAAGGTGAAAAAGGGATGAAAAGGATGGAAAAGGATGGAAAGCTGTAGAGTGAGATGTAAAAAAGAGGGCTGAAAGAGCTCAATAAGGTGAAATAAAGCTGTAGAATAAGAGGGCTGGAAGAGGTTAAAATGGTGAAAAAAGGCTAAAAAAGTGAAAAGTTAAAGGCTGGAAGAGCCTAAAAATGTGAAAAAAAGGATGAAAAGACGTAGAATAAGAACGGTGAAAAAGCTTAAAAAGGTGAAAAAGTATGAAAAGCTGTCGAGTGAGAGGGCTGAAGAAGCTAAACAGATGAAAAAAGGATGAAATGTACAAAAGTTAAGGGTGAAGAGCTTAGAATGGCTGCACATACCTGGAGCAGGAGCACACCTGATCCAGGTATGTGCAGCCATTCTAATCTCTTCACCCTTAACTTTTGTACATTTTCATCCTTTTTTCAAGAGCACACCTGATCCACATCAGGTGTGCTCTTGCTTGGTTGGAATGAAAACCTGCAGCCACAGTGGCACACCTGCATCAGTTTGACACCACTGGTCTATGTAAAGTAAAAGATGTGGGATCCAAATCCAGCTAAAGAGAATTCTTTCTCAAGTGTTCCAGCTGCTCTCAATCAAGTGATGATGTCACACACTCTAGCTCATGCAATACACACGCATTGTTCAGATACACACGCTGGAGAAGTAACAGAGACAGAGATGAAGGGATCCCATAAGAATGAATGGGAAAACGCCTCCCAAACCCCTGCGATTCTTGAAAAGACTGTAATGGTTTTGGCCAAAATATTATATGATGCGTGAGAGGAGACATGGCTGAACTCGCTCATGTCGTTTTTATTTCTGTCGAGTATGAAATGAGGGCACAGAAGCGAGAGACAAATCAGGTACCATCTGCTCTCGGCCAGAAATTTAGCCTCAAAATTAACATAGCTGCTTATGGAGCGGCTGCTTGGGTTCTTGTCGCTCCAGGGCTTCCACATCCAAAACTGTAAGTCGTACACCTGAAATGAGGCCATCAGCTGAAAGCCAACAAGATGTCCTACATTTCTATGCATGTATTGTCAATGTCAAGTAAAACATGTGGATTCAGAATCAAGCTGAAGACAATTTTGTCTCCCATTCTTCGAGTGGCCTCACACTGTAGCGATGATGTCACGCACTCTAGCTGACGCAATACACACCCATTATAAAATCAGAAGACGGGCTAAAACTCCTTAAAACTAAAACTGCGACATTTTCAAAACCGTACAATATTTTTCAAAACTGAATACAGTGTCAATAGTTCCAAGGTCAGCTGACTCGTTTAAAGTTGGAATGGCGTCTCCAGCTCAACGTATGAGGGATAAGTGGAGGTTGAAAGGCGATGAGTTTTGAAGAGGATTTGAAGCTTTTCCCATTTGCGTCGATGTTAATTTTTTTGGGGAAAAAGCTGAATTTCTGAAAAAGTTGAAAAGTTGAAAAACTGAAGTTTACTGAAGTAAACCAAAAGTATCAACGATAGAAATGACAAAAATACTCGCCATCATGTCCTTAAAAAGCTGCACATTTTGATAGTTGAATGCCTTCAGCATTCACACTAATAAATTCCAGAAGAACAATAGTGTGAATGCTGAGTCAGCATTCACACTAACTAGAAAAATTGCATTTCCTGCGAAAATACAGTGTGAATGCTGAAGTCTGAAATGAAATATGCTGAATGTACTGCCAAAAAGCTGAAAAAGTTGAAAAGATCAAGGACGAAAGAGTTAAAAAAGTTGAACATGTTGATAGCTGAACAGTTTCACTGTAGCTAAACATGAAGCTGAATGTATAAAGAAGCTGAAAAGCAGAAAGATGAATATTTTTAAAAGATGAAGTGACAGAAAAGCTGAAGAGGGCTGAACGACTTCAAAAAGTTGAACGTTTTAATTGCTGAAGATGAAGTTGAATGTTTGAAGGAGTTGAAATGGCAGAAAGATGAATATCTGAAAAGGCCGAAAAGTTGTAGGGTAAGAGGGCAGAAAGAGCTTAAAAAGGTGAAAAAAGACTGAAAAGGTGGAAAGTTAAAGGCAGAAAGAGCTTAATAAAGGTGAAAAAAGACTGAAAAGGTGGAAAGTGAAAGGCAGAAAGAGCTTAAAATTGCTGCATCGTCTATGTAAAGTCAAAGATGTGGGATCCAAATCCAGCTGAAGAAAAGTCTTTCTCCAGATTTTGAGATAGATTGATAGAAGTAGGAGAGACAGAGATTAAGAGATGCCCATTAGAATGAATGGGAAAACACCTCCCAAACCCCTGCGATTTTTGAAAAAAATGGTTATGGTTATGGCAAAAATATTATGATACATGATAAGTGAGAGGAGACATGGCTGAACTCGCTCATGTCGTTTTTATTTCTGTCAAGTGAGAAATGAGGGCACAGGAGCGAGAGACAAATCAGGTACCGTCTGCGATCCTCCAGAAATTTAGCTTCAAAATTAACATTGCGGCTTATGGGGCTGTATTTCAACTTCTTGTCGCTCTCGGGCTTCTAAATCCAAAACCATAAATCCTACATCTGAAATAAGACCACCAGCTGACACCCAACAAGATTTCTTACATTTCTATGCATTTTTTGTCTATGTCAAGTAAAAGATGTGGATTCAGTATCAGGCTGAAGACAATTTTTTTTTCTATCCTCGAAGCTGCTCTCCACTCTGGCGATGATGTCACGCACTCGAGCTGACACAATACACACCCATTATAAAATCAGAAGAGGAGCTAAAAGTTCTTAAAACTAAAACTGCGATATTTTCAAAACCGTACAAGATTTTTAAAAACTGAATACATCGGCCATAGTTCAAGGTCTTAAGACTGGTTTAAAGTTTGAATGGTGTCTCTCGCTAAACGTATGAGGAACAAGATGAGGTTGAAAGGCAATGGAGTTTTGAAGAGGGTTTGAAGCTTTTCCCAGTTGATTCAAGGTTAAAAAATTTGGGAAAAAGCTGAATTATTGAAAAAGTTGAACAGTTGAAAAGTTGCACTGAACGAGCTCAACATTTGAATGTTTGAATGGTTTGAATAGCTGAACGTATGCTGAAGTTATAGCAGAATGAAATTTGAAAAAATCCCCATAAGGATGAATGGGCAAAATTTTGCAGAAAAAGCTAAATATTTCCAAAACTACGCCGTCATGTCCTAAAAAAGCTTTTCTCTATCTCGTTGAGTATATTAGAGTTTGTTTGTTTGTTAACCAATTCATACTCCTGTGATCTCCCTTTTCTTTGACTTTTTAGTACAAATAAGTATGATTTGCCATTCTTTATCAGATTGTGGTTTCAAACCTGCCAGCCACTCGCTCTCCTTCTACTTTGTCCTCCAGCCGATGCATTTCTGGCGGCCGCCCAGTAAATTTAAAAAAGTCAAAGGCCCTCAATATTGTCCAAATTGTCCTCTCTAGGCTACTGTAGACACATGGTGTAGCAACATGGTGTAGCAACATGGTGACATCTGTGGACAGGGGCCAGCTCCCTACGTAGATATAAACTGTTCATTCTAAGGTTATGAAAACACCTCAAACAACTCTTGTTTTTGGGTGATTACACACAAATTAAAACGTACTTATGAATATTATTTTCCCATTTCTGCCAAGTCTGTTCTGCTCGATGCCACTACATATTACACACCGTACGTTAAAGAATATCCAGCCATTATCATTGCGTAGACTTGGTCACAGTATTATTTTAAAGATCCTTGACTGTTTAATCCTTCTGACAGAGAAATTCAACACCTTAAAAAAAGTTAAGTTAAATATCTAACTAAAGCCAAGCAGAGAAGAAATGTATCTTTTTTTTTTTTTTATCATTCTATATTAAGCCAACACCCCATAATGTTCAACTATCAAGTAAGTAGAGAACTTTACTTACCACTGAAGATTTGTGATGACAAGGGGATCTCAGGCCCAATCCAGCTGCAGTTGGCCCCTCTACCCATTCTGTATATAATTTTCCTTTCCACTCTGTCCACTTGTCACACAACAAATACACATAGACATAGGAGTAGTTTTTACATAGTCACCTACAAAAACCTTCTTCCTCCAACTAATGGCACGGCACCAAAGTAACCTTGTAACCTCCCTGGATCGGGGATGAGAAGCCGTGGTGTTTGAAACTGTTCCACAGGTTCCTGTCCTGTCATTTCCGTGTTGACCTAAATAATCTCTGTCTGACGAGAGAAATGAATGATTGACTGAGTGCAGGTAGGAAGACAGGTTGGGGATCCAAGTCCATCCTGCAGTAGGCAAGAAGTTCACCTACTATAAGGACAATTCATTGAAAAGTAGACCTCTTACACCTTAAACTTCTACTGGTCAATATTCTTACATAAACAGGGAGTCAAATGACTGCATGTTTGAAATATGAAATGTCCTTAGATGTTCCCTCAGCTCTCCAAAGTGTTCAAGCCAATGTTTTTAGTATTACGCCACATTCAGCGCAGTTGTTTCCAGTGAAAAAAGGTCTGATAAAGCCACTGTACACTACCTGCTTCGCACCCAACAGCAGACAGCATCCACTAGTGATGCGGGGGTCTGGGTTTTTTTCCAACCCGCGGGTCCCACATTTATTTAATAATTTCACCCGCTCCATCCCGCCCGGACAACCGCATCTATTTTCACAACCCGCCCCACCCCGCCGCTATTAAATACACTTTAAATATGTCAGTGAATAAGGCTTTTATTTGGTCTGACAGATGTGCTTGAAAGCAGCCCTTCGAGTGGCACTGGAAACTGGCAACAACAAATTCAAATTTTAATAAAAATACATTTATACGTATATTAAATAATAACAAACGATAAATAAATCATAAAATAAAATAAGGCTTGCATTTGTGTAGGTATTATTTGCAATAAAAATAATAAAAGAACATATTAACCACATAAGCTAAAACAGAACACCCACCTACAGGCTACACCTGTTTTCTAAAGGTTTCTTATAGCACATAATAGAATTATAAACTGTACCACCTGTGGCTACAACCCCGGGCAAAAAATATGGAATCACCAGTCTTGGAGGATGTTCATTCAGTTGTTTAATTTTGTAGAAAAAAAGCAGAGCACAGCCATGACACAAAACTAAAGAAATTTCAAATGGCAACTTTCTGGCTTTAAGAAACACTAAAAGAAATCAAGAAAAAAAAATGTGGTAGTCAGTAACAGTTGCTTTTTTAGACCAAGCAGAGGAAAAAAATTATGGAATTATGGATTATGGAATCACTCAATTCTGAGAAAGTCTGTTTTCGCCTGGACTCGAGCACCTGGCTGGCTGAGCTGAACGTCCACTCGCTCGATGCACTTGTTGCTGGGATGCAAAGAATCATCCTTGCCACGTTGGCAAGCAGAGGGAAAGCCTTTGACTGCCTGAAACTTAGTATATCATCCCCATCCCACAAGAACTGGCTGTCAATGTAGCGCTGAACCTCGTCTTTCTCGCCATCTTCTTGACCATAATCCTCCAACTCGCTGAACTCATCCCTTTTTCATTTGGCTCTCTCAGGTTCCTCAACTAAAAAATAAATTGGAATAATATAGTTTTATTATTTTGATTTGCATTATTCCGCCGTAGGAAATTGTTGATAAATAAACCATTGTATAAATACACCGTTATAAGATTGGGCCTATAGAGTATTTATTATTAGGCCTATTATTACTAGGCCTATTATTATTAGGCCTATTATTATAATCACTGGCGCTACCTACCTGGCTCCCCCGCTGGGGGTGGTGTAAGCGCTCTGTCAAATTCCCTGACAAGTCGTCTGGCCTGGTCATGGACAGCGTTTCTCTCCTCAGCTGGAAACATCTTGAGGGACTTGAAACGTGGACAAAGAAACATCCCAAGCTTGTGGGTGACGCCGATGGACAATTTTCTCGTTTAAGAGCTGCATTGCCCTTGTTCAGACATATACCATTCACTCTGGGTCACTGTATAGTGGCTTGCAGTGTTTCTTTAGTTTATAAAACCAAAGCACCACTCGTTGAATAGTTGGATACTTGTCACCTTCCATCTCTTCACTCACAGTTTTACAAAGCAACAAGAACTCAGTAATCATGTTCAACACGTCCAGGTGAATGCCTTCCAGTCTGTCAAGATGGTCTTTCTCTTCCATGGCTTGTTGGATTTCACGGTACTGTTTGCTGACTGACTGCATCATTGCAACTTTACTGTTCCACCATGTTTCACATTCCTGTATCACAGCATGCAGGAGGTGTACAACGGTACTGGACTTCTTGAGGTAAGGTTTTGAGGTAAGGTTTTTGCATTTATCAATTACATGACTCACATCTTGTATGTATGCTGGAGTGTTCTCTTTGACATCAAATGTGTGTTTGAGGACGAAGTTGATGACATGGGCAGCGCATGGCATCCACTTGTAGCTGCGGAGAGCAGCTTTGATGTTGGCTGCCTGGTCATGTAACGTGCACCTATGTTAATAAGTGACTGGGCTACAGCACAGAATCCATCGCCAGAAACAATGTCAAAGGGCCGCAGATCTTGACAGTACAATTCAACACAGGAGTCGGTGACCTCAGATTTGACTTGGGTTGGAATTTTGTTACTTTTTAGGAAGGCGTTTATACCACTCTGAGACACGTCCTTCTTCTTAGACCCTCCACAAACATGTCTTGTCATGCTGGACGTACCCATCTTGTGGCTCTCATGCTTGTATAGCTTATCACAGGAATTGCACTTCACATTTCCAATCCTGCTGTCATCTACTGCTTTAACTACCTCACAGAAATTGTTCCAAACATAAGATTTAGCAGCTTGGTCTTCTTTTCCGTTAACTCTGTATTCTCCCGACCGTAATCTATCCCTCACTTCTTCTTCCATCTTCCCAGCTTCTTTTGATTCTGGTTTGTTGTAGCCGATGCTTGGCGCTTTTGTAAGTAAGTAAGTAAGTAAGTAAGTAAGTAAGTAAGTAAGTAAGTTTTTATTTATATAGCAATTTTTCCAAATCAAAGTTTGCAAAGTGCTGTACAGGGTACAGTAAACATAAAACATAAGTAAAAACATAATTAAAAACTAACATAAAAGTAAACAACAAGATGAAGTAAAATAAACATATGTACAAATATGTGCAAAGAAAAATTACAGTTTAGTTGTAGGAAATGCAAGACGATAGAGATGGGTTTAAAGAAGTTTTTTGAAGACATTTAGTGATTCAGCTGATCTGACAGAATAGGGTAGACTGTTCCAGAGGGATGGGGCCCTGACGGCAAAGGCACAGTCACCCTTAGATTTGAGGATAGATAGATAGGAGGCCTAGGTCAGAAGATCTGAGTGGTCTAGAGGTGGAGTAAGGGTGTAGGAGTTCAGCAATGTAGGGAGGGGCAAGACCATGAAGGGCCTTGTATGTGAGAAGTAATGTCTTGAAGTCTATTCTGTATTTTACTGGGAGCCAGTGAAGGGATGCAAGGATAGGTGTGATGTGGGATCTGCGATTGGTATTGGTTAATAGTCTGGCTGCTGCGTTTTGTATAAGCTGCAGGCGAGACAGGGCTGCACGGTTCAGACAGGTGAAAAGAGCATTACAGTAGTCAAGGCGAGAGAAAATCAGGGTGTGAATTAGAAGTTCAAGATGGCTGGTTGTTAGCATCGCTTTGATTTTTGAGATGTTCCGGAGTTGGAAAAAGCAGGATTGTACATGTTTGTTTATGTGTGAGTCAAAGTGTAAATTGTGGTCAAAGATTACATCTAGGTTTCTGGAGGAGGGTTTGAGATTGGCGGCCAGAGGGCCGATCGACTAATTCAGTGAAGGGATGAGATTATTAGGCCCAAAGAAGAGAACTTCAGTTTTGTCTGGATTTAATTGAAGGAAGTTGAGAGACATCCAATCCTTGATAGCAGTCAGGCAGTCATGGAGGGTACTGATATTGGCCATGTCATTGTGTTTAAAAGAGAAATATAGCTGCAGGTCATCAGCATAACAGTGATGGGATATGCAATTGAACTGGCTGATTAAATTGCCCAGAGGTAGCATATAAATTGAGAAAAGGATGGGGCCAAGGATTGCACCTTGCGGAACTCCACATATTATAGGTGCAGTTGAGGACATGAAGTTGTCCATGACGACCTGACACGCTTTGTTTGATAGGTAGGAAGAGAACCAGTTAAGAGCGGAGCCCGAGGTACCAACCCACTTATTAAGGCGATCGACCATGATTGAGTGATCAATGGTGTCGAAAGCGGCAGTTAAATAAAGCAGGACCAGAACTGAATGTTCGCCCTTGTCAGCCCGCACAAGGATATCGTTTGTCACTCTAAGCAGAGCTGTTTCTGTACTATGAAAATGACGAAAGCCGGATTGAAATTTGCTGTAGATATTGTGTCCTTCGATGACCTCTAATAGCTGTTGCAAAACAATTTTTTTTTTCAGAAGTTTGGAGATGAATGGTAGTTTTGAGATGGGTCTATAGTTGTTTGGTTGGGTTGGATCAAGGGTGGGTTTTTGCAAGATTGGTTTGATGCTTGCCATCTTAAAGCCATCAGGGACGGAGCCAGAGGTGAGAGAGAGGTTAATAATGGAGAGTAGGCTAGGGCCCAGGGTGGGGAGGACCTCTTTAAGGAATTTGGAGGGGATTACATCTGAGGGGCAGGAGAACAGATGCGTGTGAGATACAATGTCAATGAGATTTTGCAGAGAGATAGGGGAGAAGTCAGACAGAAGGGTAGGACAGTGGACTGGTGAGTCAGTGGAAACAATGGGATTATTAAAATTGGACCGAATGATGTTAATTTTGTTTAGAAAGGAAGACAGCCAACTTTCACAGTCTAATGGGGAGGAGGCAGATACAGCTGGATGGGCAGGGTTTACAAGCCAGTCAATAGTGTTGAACAGAAACCTAGGATTGTGTTTGTTGTGAGTAATTAGGTCTGCAAAGTAGGCAAGTCTCACCTCTTTGATATTTTGGTTGAGGGTGGAGAATAATTCTTTTAGATGGAGGAGATGGACCATGAGTTTGGATTTCTTCCAGCTATGCTCCACTCTTCTAGCTTCCCTTTTCAGAAAGCGAATGTTGTCATTGATCCAGGAGCGTGAATTTTCTGTGGAGAGTGATCTGGTTTTGTAGGGAGCTATGGTATCCAATGCCGAGGCACAATGATTATTAAACCAGGTTACAAGGTTTTTCACATTAGAGGAGTTAGATGGGGTAGAGAGGGAGTCCGAAAAACAGGATGAGAATGCTGCTGCAGAGTGGGCATTTAGGAAGCGAGAGTGTATTGTGCGCTTTTGAGGTTGAGCAGAAGACTGGAGCATGGTGTCAAAAATAATGCATTTGTGGTGAGAGGCAAAATCAAAACATGGAAAGAGAGTTCAGAGTCAGCGAGAGAGTAAAATCAAGAGTGTGACTTTGAACATGTGTAGGGCCAGACACATGTTGAACAAGGTTGAAAGAGTTGGTGATATTTAAAAAGTTAGTTGTAAGAGAGTTTGAGAGGTTATCAATGTGCAGCCAGCCATGATAACTCTATCATATTTGAGCACCACTGAGGTCAACAAGTCAGAGAGTTCACATAAAAAAAGCATCATAAGGTTTGGGTGGACGATAGACAACCAGGCAACACACTTTGATTGTACAGACAATTTCAAAAGAGAGTAATTCAAAGCTGTTAAAAGTACACCATGTGATCTGATTGCAAATAAAAATTTTCTTAAAAACAACAGCAATACCTCCATCACGACCACTGGGCCTCAGCCTAATCTGGAGGACAGAGCTCTATTAGTGGGCAGCAGTCCCCAGGTTTAAGCCAGGTCTCAGTTATTAATAAGAAATCCAGGTTATGAAATAGAATAAGATCATTAAGAATGAAAGATTTGTTTGACAGAGATTGTATGTTACACAGCATATACATAGCTGGAGTGAAGGGATTGACTGTGGGTGAGTTTCTGATGCAGACTGACGGTGATAGACACTTTTAGGAGGTCTGTTATTAATCATAACAGGGATATGTTGAACTGGAGGAGGATCCCGATCCGCCAGGGAAAAAGCGGGCTGTGTCCTGGCAGTGGGAGAGCCAGGGGGACCCACGCACGATACATAGTTTATCGTGCGGTGACTACATGCAGTTGAACGTCAGACTGAAAAAGCCACGCAATGTATGAGATTAGAGGACAGTTGCTTAACTCCCTCACTGTTTGGGTGAATGCCGCCTTTTTTGTAAAGATCCCTCCTATGCCAGAAAGAGCCAAAGTTGTTGACGAATTCATGGCCTGTAGCAGTACAGAAATTCATCAACCAGCAGTGCAAACTGAGGAGGTGGCTAAAACGCACAGAGCCCTTACCTGGAGATGGGATGGGGCCAGACAGGATGCAGGTTTTGCCCAGGCTCTCTAAAGTCAGGGTGAGGGATTCAAAGTCGGATTGTAGCTTGATTGATTGTCTTGACATGACGTCATTAATACCCACATGAACGATGACAGTGTGGACAGTTGGATGGCGAACCAGTAGCGCTGGGATGTGTAAGGAGATGTCGGAAACTTTACACCCAGAGAAACAGTACATTATTCCACAAGGAAACTTGATAAACCTGGTGATAGAGTCGCTGATCACAAGAATTTCGGGTTGGCCGTTGAGGCATCCTCCATCGTATATCGCCAGGTTTCGATGGCGAAGGTCATCTGTATCGGCCGCCACGTCTGCCACATGAGGGACCTCCATGAAGGTGGAGGTGAGGGAGGATCCCCCACAGTGTGCAGAAGAGGGCCGACGGGGCAGAGATGTTGAGTTGATGAGATCAACTCGTCGACGCTTGTTCCTGTGGGTGATAGGGAAAGAGGACACCGAGCTGTATGATGTCGGACGTTTCCTGGTCGGCAGAGGGGCTCCGGCGCCACCATCAGCCACCGAAGAGGCGGGCTGCGATGTGCAGTCAGCAAGGTCTGACAGCGGAGAATACGAGTTTTCCAGAGGGAGGTGAAAACCTGGGTCAAACAGGGGGATTGAGATCCGTCCTTTCCCTTTCACCACTGAGGACCAGGTGCAGGAGGAACTGGAGCCGTCAGCTTGCTCTCCGGGATTGTCTGGGTCGCCCTGGAAAGCAGCTAGCCAAGAGCATAGTTGAGCTTGTAAGAGATCCACGATCAAAGCCTCTATGGAGTGGAGTTCGGTTTTAATGCAGGTGAGTTCAGTGGCTGACTTCATTTCTGCTCGGTGTTTGTAGTAATCGTCTCTGAGGTTTCCTATATGGAAGGAAGTAATCCAACAGGTGTAGCTGTCTGCTAGCAGGCTGTGGCCTACATCGCTAGCATATAGCTAGCGGGGTAGCAGTAGAGCACGGGTTGAGTGTGTCTGACGGTTTAAAGTATCTGAGGGCGGAATTTTTCCACTACGTGTACTTTTAGCTCAGACTTGTCCTTAAACAGTCTGGATCGTGGTGGTGAGGCAGCACAGGGCTGTATTTTAGACACACCGTGAGAACCGTGGAGACTCAACCGTGAGAACCGTGACCGTGAGCACTGGCAGCGTTGACGACACACCTTGCGTTGACGATACAAGTGAGTGGCACACAGAGGCACACAGCGTGTGCTTTTGTGACGTCAGGTCGTAGGTGGATTTACCCAACTGTGTTGTTAAGAAGTAGGCTGTATTGGACATATTTAATCCTTAATGACCCGCCCCACCCGCCCAGCCAATAAAGTGAACATTTCTTGACCCGACCAAACCCGACCCGTGGTCAGATCAAGAAATGTTCACTTTATTGGCTGGGTTATGGGTCGGCCTGCGCATCACTAGCATCCACACATCCATCCTCACCCATATCAACTTGAAGTTCTTCCCTCCTCTTCACATCGTGATGTCATACACCTATCCAGATTTTCAGTCTGTACCTGAACAGATCCTAATATGTTGAGGGCTTTGTGATACTAAGTGCTAACTTCTGGGAACTTGAAGACTCAGGCTAGATGTGTGGGATATCTCTGTACTTTGCTCTGTTCAGCTTTCCCTCAACCCTGACCAGTCGCCCAGTCCCTGCCACTGAAACACTGCCTCAAAGCAGTCTAGCTGCACCACCATGCTTCACCGTTGGGATGGTAGTGGGAAGGTGATGAGCGGTACCTGGTTTCCCAGGTACACCCATCAATTGTCTGGAGAAGTCTGGCCAGAAGTGGTATTCATGCAAGAGTTGCAGCCAAAAAGCTATACATCTGACATTGAAACAAGGCATCAAAATTTGAAATATATAGCTGTAGCAGAAGGCAGTTTGTTCGCCTATGGGCTGGAGAGCAATACAATAATGAGTGTCTGCAAGTAACACTGAAGCATGGTGGAGGTTCCTTGCAAGTTTGGGGCTGCATTTCTGCAAATGGAGTTGGACATTTGGTCAGGATTAATGGTGCCGTCAATGCTGAGAAATACCGGCAGATACTTATCCATGCAATACCATCAGGAAGGCGTATGATTGGTCCTAAATTTATTCTGCAGCAGGACCCACAAACATACAGCCAATGCCATTTCCAATTGGCCGGCTCACAGTCCTCCTCACCACTCTGATGACTAAACAGTGAACAACACAGCGACTGGTCTGTGAGAACGAACGAACGAACGAACGAACGAACGAACGAACGAACGAACGAACGAACGAACGAGAAGTGAAACGGGGGAATCAGTTCAGTTCGTTAATGTTACAGAGTCGTTCCTTCGAACTGATTCATTCGCGACAGACACATCACTACTGTGGTTACTTCTCCAAGATGTTTGGAACAACCTACCAGCCGAGTTCCTTCAAAAACTGTGTGCAAGTGTACATAGGAGAATTGATGCTGTTTTAAGGGCAAAGGGTGGTCACACCAAATATTGATTTGATTTAGATGCATCTTCTGTTCTTTCACTGCATTTTGTTAACTGATAAAATAAATTATTAACACTTCCATTTTTGAAAGCATTTTTAGTTTACAGCATTTTTTTCACACCTGCCTAAAAACTTTCTCATGAAATATTGTGCATGATGCTGATGTAGGTGCATAATACTGCTAAATGTACTTGACGATGACATGTGACTAGAATCACCATGAACCAACCCCCAATAATTAACAGTGTGTTACTGTGCTAACTGCTGACAACAACAAACCAGGAGCTTGTTTACATTTACACAAAAGTTTAATTGAAAAAAATACAAAAAACACAAGAGCAGCAGTAAAAATCTATGTAATCATGCATCTATAAAGATGCTAATCCACCAAGATGGTTTTGGACATGGACACAAAAGTACTTCTGACCAAATACATTTATCTCAGAACAACTGACTACAGGCAGAGGGAAATTAATGCCTTTGTCAAGTCTACAATGAGGTCTTATATGTAAGGTTCTGTACCGTATTTTCAGATAAGATTCCAATGCAATCAAATCAATTCTCCGGTAACACTCCCTTGAATCAGGTCTCATACAGTATACTGTAGGCATGTTCTTACCCTGCATCCATCGCTCCATAAAAGGCATTTCTTGTACTTGTCCCACAGCCCTTTACATAACAACTTCCTGAATAAAACCTGCTGTATTATGGACTTAGTGTGCAGCAGCGTTCCCTTCTGCTCCAATGACATCACTGAATTAAACGGTAGAAGACCCAGGAGACAAACATAACCCAGTGGCTTGCCCAGTTCAGCTCAGACCACCTCTGGATGGTGTGGATGGCTGCATAACCCTGCAGACATGAGTGACATCAAGCATCCATTTAGAATTTTAACCCAAACAATCGGTGTAGTGTGGTGCTCCAACGCCAATAATATTGTTAATTTCCTTTTGTTTAATAGTCTCTTGCCTTTTGGATTGCTGTTAAGCTATAGCCAATTAAACAAAATTCCTGTGCAAGTGTTTCACATTAAAAGCCTCCCATCAAATCAAACTGTATAATCACTTCCATTCCTGGTAGGCTTTTAATTAAAAAAAAATGTCAAAAGTCACTGTCCTTCAATACATCTTCTTGAAATTTACATGGCATGGAAATATTTTTTTTTTCCTTGTGGTGCTCTTACCTCTTCTACTTCCTGTTCATCATCTCCAGAATCAAACATAGAGCCCAGGTAGGTGAGGTGGAAGACGGCCAGGAAGCTGAAAACCAGGTTCAGCAACATCACCCAATACTCCTACAGACAGTAGGAAGAGGAAAACTGTCAATCAGCTACAAGAACATTTTCATAGTGTCTCTCAATCTTTTTTATTACTTCCAACGGGATGAGTGCTACACTTTGCAGCTACAGTTAAGATTTCTACTTAGAAAATGGTGTAAAAAACATATTTTCAAATCAACTTGGGATCCAGTGTTTAACACATTAATTTATTTGTGGTGGTCACAATATCAGCATTGGCTGCCACATATTGACTTTCTGCTTTTGGAGCTATGCATTCTGCTCTCACTCACTCAAGACAGCACACCAGTCAGTAAATAGCATGATGTTATAAACTCCCATACAGTGGATGGCGGTGTGGTTTTCAGTCTGCCACTAAAACCGACAAAGAGGAGGAGGAGAACTATATAACGCATTTGGCTTCCAAAAAAGTAACCGTCGAGATCCAGCCCCCACAAAGAGCGCCATGTCTTGAAGCCAGTTCTATGGCACCCCAGCTGGACAGTCACCACCACAATTTAAGTCTGCTTTTGTGGGAAACAATGGGATCTCTTGGCCTCCGGAGACATGGTTCACGTTGGACAAGTGAGTGACAGGTGCAGTTCCATTGACGGCTTTGAAGGCCAGCCCCTTATCTTGAATCGGATGCAGGCTGCAACAGGAAACCAGTGGAGGTCACGGTGGAGGGGGGTCACATGGGATGATTTGGGTGGATTGAAAACACAGGAACATTCAGTGTTCTGAATACACTGCAATGGTTTGGTCGCTTGGACCAGGAGTTGTTACGTCTTTTGTGTGACTCTACATGGATTTTTATTGGGAAAATGTTCAGGCCTTCTTCAAACTCCCGCTCGCCACAACCCTTGTGTGTATTTCCTTTCTATTATCTATGAATTTCCTGTAATGTTAAGCCTAAAGCCTAAAGACTTCTAAACATGGAATACTCTGATTCAAGGTATATCAGCAGTGGGCAAACTCTCACTGAAACTTACAAAGATAGCATTTTCTTCATATCCCCCCTATAACCACATTACTATACACTATGCAGATGTATAGGATCCTAGGGCTGCCCCCAATAGTCAACCAAAATCTCATTAGCCAACCAAAATTTCATTGGTCGATTGGTCGCAGGAAAAAAAAACACGGCAGGTCCCTTCGACATCACGGTTAGACAGTTAACAATTAATAGCCAACCATGTCGGGAAAGACATCTAAAATATGGGATCATTTTGAAAAGGAGAATGATGACCCCAAGAAGGTGACATGCAAACTTTGCAAGAAAAACTTCGCCTATCACTCCTCCACGACGAACATGAAGTACCATCTTAAACATGTAGTAGCCCAGCTACATGAAAAATTCTCTGTCTCTCTCTCTCTCTCTCTCTCTCTCTCTCTCTCTCTCTCTCTCCTTCTCTGAGAGACTATGTTGCTAAAGCATAAAGAGTCAATTAAACAGGACAAAATTACACTTCATAAGTTAATATATACATATATAGAGTAAAATTTAAGAAAAATAAAATAAGAAAATAATTGTGTGTGTGTAAAATAATAAATAATAATAAAATAATAAGTGATAATGACAATAATGATAGTATCAATAAACAGAAATAAATGAGTCTTACAGACTTATATTGAAACATTTCTTAATGTG
>CAEMYA010000544.1:95367-110654 GCA_903131615.1 Diplodus sargus | reverse complement strand
ATTTGATTATAGTTTTCGTCACATGACCAACATTTACGTTGCGTCTCGTCTCGTTTCCGTCACGCGATAAAGGTTCGTTGACGACGATATTTAGTCATAATTTTCGTTGACGAAAGCAACACTAGTTCAGAGCTATCTCTTTAATCATTTTGGCAAAAAGTTTTACTCCTCTGTTGTTGAGATGGATGTGATCATGCAGATGTTGGTAACTTATTCTGCTGTGTTGTGCTATACTCACATTAGGGAGATGAGTACAGCTCCTGGTGATCTCTGAGTTAATAGTGTGAATAATGATTTGGGGAATGTCTGAGCGAGGAAGTAATGTGGATATCATTACTTTTGAAGTTGGGAAGTTCTCGGTGGCTCTTTTTGCCAGCTGTCATAGTGCTGTGGGAATATCACCGTTTCTTCTGGTGAGATCGTTTGAGCCAGTGTGGAAGAGGATATGTTCTACACCTGTAAACTCTCCACTAGACAGTTGTTCCATGGCCTTCTCTGTGGTGGGGTTCCAAAGTTTCAGAGATTTCTTCTCTGGGAATAGACGTGCCATATTGATGTGTTTCCCATTGGAGGAACAATATTTCTTTGTGTGTAGGTTTGCTGGGTCTGCTGTTAGGCTTGTGGTCAGCAGAGAGGTCTGGGGACTTTGGAGGGGTAAGTGGGCTGGGAGAATGAGGGGTAGGGGGTATTGAGGAGGCTGGGAGTTTGGGAGCTTTCGGAGGATTGATTTCAGATGGAGGGGAGATGGCATCTGAATAGCAAGATGTAGGAGGAGTGGTAGAGGTTATGGGTTGGTGGTGAACCTCTTCTTCTAGTGCTGGTCTGGTGCTGCTTTGTTTGATGTTGGTGATGTTCTCTCTTCTCGTCTGAAGCATCATTCTCAGTGATTGGTTATCCTCCTCCAACTCTCTGATGGCCTGTTGTAGTTCTCTGATTTGGTCTCGTTGCTGAAGAATCAGAGTGTGGGTCTCATTGTTTGGTTGATTCTTGAAGATTTTCTGATTCAGGCTGGCTATAGTTTTCTCTCTGAACTCCATGAATTCCCTCTCCAACACTGAGAGTCCTTCTTTGATTTTTTTATATTGTTGGTGAATCTAGGAGTGGACGCAGGAGAGAGAGTAACTGAAGGGTTGCTGGATATGATGAAGCTCTCTGTCTTGTTTGTACTGTCTGCCACTGAATATGTTGAGCTTTCCTTTGCTTCCTTTTCAGCCTCCTCTTTCATTTTCTGGAAATTATTTTGAAAATTGTCCAGACAGTTTTCAGATCCTTGGACCATGACTGTACCATTATCATAGATATTTATGGTAAACATTGGGCAGGTTTTGTCTTCATCTTCATAAACCATAATCTGTCTTTCTTTGCTGATACCATTCTTCTTTATATGCATGAAGGCTTCGGTGAAAGTTGAATGCCATGCTATTGGGTTGTGTGTGAAGAAAAGAATGTTGGACTTTACCTTGCCCTTTTCTGTTACTGTAAAGTCTGCTATAACTATCTCAGGTGACTCCTGTAGGAATTTCAGTTTGAAGGTCGTTTTGGCCTTAACAGTTGTGATGTGGCTTGGATACAGTATCTCACAGCCTTGTATCAGCCTGGCTGACTGTATTTTTCTATGAGGTAATAAAAAATACAAAAAATACAAAAAATAAATACAAAATCTTCTCCTTGGTGCAGCTTTCCTTGTTTTTCTCAGTTATTAACCTATTAACCTCAGTTAGTAGGTTACTTGTACTGGTCCTCTCAGGCTGATCAGACAGTGTTCCGTGGCAGTTATTGTTGGTTGCTAGCTGCTAGCAAACTGGCACTTAGCTGACAGATGCAGTTGTATCTTGGTCCTTTTTCTTTGCTTGTAGTTGATGGAAATTCTTCGTTCTTTCGCTCAAATGTATCTTGGACTATTGATCTTCATTGTTATCCTTGGTTACTTTGTACTGTCATCAACTTCATTGTGAAAAACACTACATGTTAAAGATAACTCAAGAGAGCATTGTTTTTTGCTGTCAACTCTCCAGGGTGTGTGTGTCTCTCTCTCTCTCTCCCTCTCTCCCTCTCGTCAACCAAGAACATCCTTGGCCGGGGGCAGCCCTATAGGATACTATGCTGGTTGCAATTGATTTTGTTATATTAAGTATGCATTCTTGTTCCACACTTTGCTGAGTACAACAGAAGCTGTACCGTCTTGTGCTGATGGCTGCAGTCGGAGGTGCAGGGCCTGGACAGGATACATGCACTGAAGATGGTTGCAAGCTTCTTTCTCAGAACTGGGGATGAGAAACAAATTAACATCATTGACTATTCATTTCTGAAAAACAAACCCTTTATGAACACTATCATAGTAGTCCAACAGGGGCTGTTATGTGTATGCACCACACATTATGGGATGGATGAACTCAAGATGCAATTTCCGTATCTTGTTCATTAGTGTGAGCAGGTTCAACTCATAGTTCTATTCAACCTTCATTGCTTCAACTTTCAGTTAAACATGTCAAACTGAAATGTTTCTTCATACCATGTTCAACGTATGTGATGAAGCCCAGAGAGAGCAGAACAGCTCCCAGGTGAAAACTCAGACCCTGAAAAACAAACAGCACAGTAAGTACAGGTAGTGATAGAATAGAATAGAATTAATTTATTGATCCCAGACTGGGAAATTATTTAATGATAATTAGTGATGATCAGTTATTTATTCATTTCTTTATCTATCTATCATCTTACAGAAGGTGCACACAGCCCACATGGAACTCTAACATATTTCTAAATAGAACAGTGATCTCAGTAGAGTGCAGATCTCTGCAAGATGTATACGCTGTCCCGAGTGAAGGAGCAATCAATTCAAATGTAAAGAGCTCTAGTTAAACCAAATTTCCTCAAGCAGAGGTCATTAGAACATTCTAATGTGTAACTTGGGGTCTGATTCAGTGCAATTAAAGTGAAACTCTCGCCAAAAAGCAACCAATGCTTGATTTGTGATTGAATATGAGTCAAATTAGTGTAAATGCATAATTACGATGAAAGAGGCACTTTTAAGATTTACCGTAGTTTCCTTTTGGGCATATGCTATTGCAACATTGGCCTACCATCTGCCTTGCGTTAGCAAGTGAGTCTGTGATGCTGCACTGTGACAGCAGACCCTTGTGTACAGCCAGCTGAAGTGTGGAAGTGTGACTGAGACGCAGCCCACGCTTGGTACCTCCATATCATCCATTGCCATTTTACAAATTCCTTACGTTGTCACATAAAATTACATGGACCTGTTGTTTGTCTATTTCTCACTCCTCGAATGCCTGTTTTACATGCTTTGCTGCAGATCGGATTGGGACATCCCTATTTAAGATGCAAAAGCTGAAATGGAAATGCTCAAACTGAAAGCATCTGCGGAGATGAAATTGTACATGGCACTGAAAATAAGACAAAGAAAAATTTTGAATAATAAAATAGAAATGTGTTCATTACATCAAGGGGAAATAATCAGTGGATCTCAGCAACAAATATGTTTAGGCTACAACTGTCATGATAATGAGTAACCAATTGACCATGTGGCACCAGGACACCCTCTGCCGGAGGCCAATGATCGACTTTGTGGTCGTGTCATCTGACCTCCGGCCGTATGTCTTGGACACTCGGGTGAAGAGAGGGGCTGAGCTGTCAACTGATCACCACCTGGTGGTGAGTCGGATCCGCAGGCAGGGGAGGAAGCTGGACAGACCTGGCAGACCCAAATATATTGTGAGGGAAAGTCTGGCGGAACCCTCTGTCAGGGAGGTCTTTAACTCCCACCTCCGGGAGAGCTTTGACCAGATCCCGAGGGAGGCTGGGGACATTGAGTCCGAATGGACCATGTTCTCCACTTCCATTGTTTACGCGGCTGTTCGGAGCTGTGGCCGTAAGGTCTCCGATGCCTGTCGTGGCGGCAATCCCCGCCCCCGGTGGTGGACTCCGGAAGTAAGGGATGCTGTCAAGCTGAAGAAGGAGTCCTATCGGGCCTGGTTGGCCCGGGGGACTCCTGAGGCAGCCGACGGGTACCGGCAGGCCAAGCATGCTGCAGCACGGGCAGTCGCGGAAGCAAAAACTCAGGTCTGGGAAAAGTTCGGGAAGGCCATGGAGGAGGACTACCGGTCGGCCTCGAGGAAATTCTGGCAAACCATCCGGCGCCTCAACACTGTTTACAGTGGAGGTGAGGAGCTGTTGATCTCGACTGGGGACATTGTCGGGCGGTGGAAGGAATACTTCGAGGATCTCCTCAATCCCACTGACACGCCTTCCATAGAGGAAGCAGAGGCTGGGGACTCAGAGGTGGACCCATTCAACACCCAAGCCGAAGTCACTGAGGTAGTTGGGAAGCTCCTCAGTGGCAAAGCACCGGGGGTGGATGAGGTCCACCTTGAGTACCTCAGATCTCTGGATGTTGTGGGGCTGTCTTGGTTGACACGTCTCTGCAGCATCGCGTGGCAGTCGGGGACAGTGCCTTTGGACTGGCAGACCGGGGTGGTGGTCCCCCTATTCAAAAAGGGGGACCGGAGGATGTGTTCCAACTATCGGGGATCACACTCCTCAGCCTCCCTGGGAAAGTCTATCCCAGGGTACTGGAGAGGAGAATTCGGCCAATAGTCGAACCTCGTATTCAGGAGGAACAATGCGGTTTCGTCCTGGCCGCGGAACACTGGACCAACTCTATACCCTCGGCAGGGTGCTCAAGGGTTCATGGGGAGTTTGCCCAACCAGTTCACATGTGTTTTGTGAACTTGGAGAAAGCATTCGACCGTGTCCCTCGTGGCATTCTGTGGGAGATGCTCCGGGAGTACGGGGTCGGAGGCCCTCTGTTAAGGGCTGTACGGTCCCTGTACGACCGGAGCAGGAGCTTGGTTCGCATTGCCGGCAGTAAGTCAGACCTGTTCCCGGTGCATGTTGGACTCCGGCAGGGCTGCCCTTTGTCACCGGTTCGGTTCATTATTTTTATGGACAGAATTTCTAGGCGCAGCCACGGGCCGGAGGGGGTCTGGTTCAGGAGCCACTGGATTTCATCTCTGCTCTTCGCGGATGATGTGGTCTTGTTAGCTCCTTCAAGCCAGGACCTCCAGCATGTCCTGGGGCGGTTTGCAGCCGAGTGTGAAGCGGCTGGGATGAGAATCAGCACTTCCAAGTCCGAGGCCATGGTTCTCGACCGGAAAAAGGTGGCCTGCTCCCTCCAGGTTGGGGGAGAGTTCCTGCCTCAAGTGGAGGAGTTCAAGTATCTTGGGGTCTTGTTCACGAGTGAGGGAAGGATGGAGCGTGAGATTGACAGGCGGATCGGTGCAGCGGCCGCAGTAATGTGGTCATTTTATCAGTCTGTTGTGGTGAAGAGAGAGCTGAGTCAAAAGGTGAAGCTCTCAATTTACCGGTCAATCTACGTTCCTACCCTCACCTATGATCATGAACTTTGGGTCATGACCGAAAAGAATAAGATCCCGGATACAAGCGGCCGAAATTAGTTTCCTCCGCAGGGTGGCGGGGCGCTCCCTTGGAGGAAATCATTTATTCAGAGAAATCAATGCGCTCTGTCACCCGGGAGGAGCTCGGAGTAGAGCCGCTGCTCCTCCACATCGAGAGGAGCCAGCTGAGGTGGCTCGGGCATCTGTTTCGGATGCCCCCGGGACGCCTCCCTCGGGAGGTGTTCCTGGCATGTCCCGCCGGGAGGAGACCCAGAGGAAGACCCAGGACACGCTGGAGTGACTATGTCACCCAGCTCGCCTGGGAACGCCTTGGGATCCTCCCGGAAGAGCTGGAAGAAGTGTCCGGGGAGAGGGAAGTCTGGGTGTCCCTGCTCAGGCAGCTGCCCCCGCGACCCGGCCCCGGATAAAGCAGACGAAAATGGATGGATGGATGGATGGACATTAATTTGTCTACATGAATAATTTGGAGCTTGCCCAAAAAAGTGTTGAGAACCACTGAACTAAAGAAATATGTATGTTAAATCTTAATAGTCACAGCCTCTTTTCTATCAGTGAAATGTTACCGTCATAAATGGATGACAAGAGATTGTATCGTTATCATGTGTCCCCATTCTGTGATGAATGTACATGTGCAAAGAAAAACAAAAAAAAACTACATGGTTATAGTAGCTGAATGGACTCTACATAACAATGTGTTTCTGTTTCATAATCAATTCTTTAAAACAGAAAAAAGGTACAGTAATGGGAGCCTGCTTAGCACCTAATTACTCGAATCTGTTTATGGGAGCATGGGAAGAAACATTTGTAAACTCTGACCTTAATATTTATTTGGATAAAATTATATTGTGGGGCAGGTATATCGATGATGTCATCCTATTGTGGTCAGGTTCAGAAACAGAACTATTTCAGTTTCATTCATATTTGAATAATACTAATAGAAATTTGAAGCTCAGTCTTGAGTTTTCTTCATCTGAAATCAACTTTCTAGACCTAAAAATCTCTAGATGTCAATGGAGATTTACACACCTCTATCTTTAGAAAATCAACTGACTGCAGTACGATCCTCAGAGCGGACAGTTTCCATCCACCTTATTTAATAGATAATAATCAATTTGGTCAGTTTCAGAGACTCAAACATATATGTGATTCAGAAGAAGATTTTCCTAAAAATGCATGAGCCAGAGATTTAGGAACGAAAAACCTGGCTCTCCACCAGAAAAGGTAACCCCAAGTGTGGAAATTGTAATCACTGCAGTAATCTGATAAATGCCAACTACTTTACTGACATTACATCTGGTCCTAAGTTTGATATAAATTCATTTATCAATTGCAATACCTCATACGTTGTTTACAGACTTGAATGTCCATGTGGTCATTTCTATACTGGGAGAACAAAGCGTAAATTGAAGGCAAGACTGGCTGAGCATAAGTATGCAATAAGAACTGGCAATCCCCAATATTCCATGGCTGTTCATTGTAAAGATGTAAATCACAGCAGTTGTAATTCTTTAAAGATATCAGGTATAGAGCATACTGAAAACTCAGTCAGGAGTGGAGACAGGCTTAAAACACTCCTGCAAAGAGAGTCATTTTGGATGTATACATCCAAAATACATATGTACAAGCTACATCATACCCAGGTGTGAATGGTGAACTGGATTTTTCTCCCTTTTTGTTATTGCTTTCTCTTAAACTGATAGTTCAGTTGTCTTTGACAAGTCCTTAGAGAGAGAGAGTCTTCTACCAAACTCAATATTTGTTACATGAATGCATATATTATGTATGTTTTTTGATTTTTTGATTATTTGTTGAATTAATGATGTTAAATTGTGTGGTGCCTACCTGCTACCTGCCTCTCTCTGATCACCTATTTAACAATGAGCAGAGCTGACTGACAAACACTTTGCCCTTGCCCTGACGAAGCGTCTGAAACGCGCTGGCATGTTTTTATTAGACTAGCCATGTACTAATGAAGGCATTTTAATTTAATTGCCTCAGATTTTTTCTTATATGGTTATAGTATACTTTATATTAAAAAAGTCCAACAACAGTGTAAAGTGCTCTGGATAAAAGTGTGCATTATCTTACTAACATGCAGTAAGGCGCTGGCCATATATGTCACCAGGATGGCTGCAAAGGTTCCCAGTTTCATGGCACTTTTAAAGACATCTGAGGAACATGGAGGACATAGTAAACACACAGAGAACATGTAAATAAAGTTATTAATGTTACTTTCAATAAAACCTGTAAATACAAACTGTATGTTTTGGTGTACCAAATGAGTAAATGCTTTACACAGTTTGTCTAGTCGGTAGGTAGTTAAACACCAGTAGATCTGCAACTATTATTTTCATGCAAAAAATACAATTAGAATGATAAAGTTCTAAAATTAGAATGATAAACATTATATGTACAAAACAATGGACCTTTTTAATCTTCGAAGAAGGTGGTCAGTTTGATTCTCATAAATTCCCTCTGCTGAAACAACCTGGATTAAAAGTAATTTTGTGCTGAGCAAGACTCATAACTAATGCCTGGGTTGATGTGCCTACTAACAAAATGATCAAAGTGCCACACACACATTGGCAAGGAAACAGAAACACACTTCAAGCAGAACTAAGTGTGTCCACCAAAGCGCTGTTCAGTAATGTTAGCGTTTTAAACACAGTGGAGGCTTAGACTTACATTTTTTCAGCCATCGAGACATGGGGATATTCCAGGACGTCACCACCAGGACCATGGAGCGAGGCATTTCGACACTGAAAGGCTTCACCACACTTAAATCCCTGCACAATAAACACACCAATACTGGGGAAAAGGATTAGGGAAACACCCGTTTCCGAAAAATACGATGACACCTAAATCCTATCTAAATGGTGGAGACTACTTTGTGTCTATAGGTAATTACACATCTGATCGGAGATGTGTAATTCAACATTTACATGCTTCCTCTAGCTCAGATAATGGAAAAGAACAAAATACGTTACCATGGTTATGCAGATGACACATACATTTCACCAGGGGACTATAATCCCATACTAGGGTTGCACCGATTGTGAAATTCTGGGCCGATACCGATACCGATGTTTAACATAACAACTTGGCCGATGGCCGATGCCGATGTTCTTTCTTTTTGTTATTTATTCCTTTTTTTTTGTGCCACAGAAACATACAAGTCTTTCAGCTCTTCATAACACTATCCTTGAATGAGCACAAATCCAATGAGACCAAATTATGAAACAAAAACAACCTTTAATGTCACTTTCTGGTTGACATTTAAGATAACCTTAGTTCACATGACAAGATTTCGGGGAGACAGACCTTGGCAAAGTGACGTCGACTCGGCAGTGTGTAGCGTGGCTCCATAAACTTTATCAGACTCTGAAACCCCAAGTCCTCCACTACAGAGAAAGGCTGGTCATCTAAAGCAATGAACTCCATCACCTTGTTTGTTATTTGTTTTGCTTTGGCGCTGTCTGGAGGCAGCTGTTTGGCTGTCCTTAAATGCTGTGTCAATTGAAGTCTGAGGAGCCGTCCAGACGGGCGAAAACAATCTTTTTTATCTCCGTCTTCCTCGTCATCGTTTTAAGAATATTTGCGTCCACATGGACCCACTGAAAATGAGCGAAAACGCTGTAGTTCATATTCCAGGCCTCTAGGTGGCGCTTGACATTCACAAAACACGGAGAAGAAGACACGGAGCATGCACAGTAAACTTGCGCGCTGTAAACAAACAGACAGTAGACGGAGAAACCGAACACAAGAAGAAGAAGAAGTAGAAGATGAAAATGGCGAGTGCAAGGAAACCGGAATCGTTTGTGTGGACCGGTAATGAGGTCGAATTGCTGCTGAGACTCACACTCAAATACAAGGCGGGTAAGTTGCGAGAAAGGCTCGATATCTTCTGCGGCACGAACACGAGCATGTAGTCCGCCATTGTTGTTGTTATGAGACGTCGCGGGGTGGGGCGATGGCGTCATTGTTTTGGAAAGTATGCGGATTCGCTGTCCACATGAAAACTGGAGGGCTGCGTTTCCGGATTTCTCCAAAAAAAGTTTCTCCATGAGCACAGCGTTCATGCCGCAAATCAAGATATAATCATCGGCCACGGCCATCGGCGAATGTCATTTATATTTGCCGATGGCCGATGGCAGTTAACGCGGCAAACATCGGCTGATACCGATGTTCAGCCGATGCATCGGTGCATCCCTATCCCATACTAATGCTGAGTAGATGCATTGAAGAAATCAATGATTGGATATGTCAGAGTTTTCTTCAGTTTTTGGAACCATGTAAGAACGACCAACTGTCTCTGCTCAGCTTCAATCTGTAATGTTGAAAACTACAAACCAAGCCAGAAACCTTAATGTAATCATGGACTCAGACCTGAATTTCAGCAGCCACACTACGGCAATTACAAAGTCTGCCTACTATCAACTTAAGAATATAAAGGATTATGCTTTAGCATGATTTAGGAAAATTGTCCATGCATTAATGTTAAGAAGATTCGACTACTGTAACGGTGTCTTTAAAGGACTCTCTTTTAAACCTATTCTCTTTTGGTTTACTTTCCTAAATCTTAACTTGTTTTAATGTTATGTTTCTTGATGTCTTCTTTCTTGTTTTTAATGTATTACAAATGCAATCTGTAATCTCTTCACACAGACACACACACTACACTACACTACACTACATATTCTCATTGAGTCCAAATCATAATGCAGGGTGAGTTCAGCATAATTACAATTAAATAAATAAATAGCGTTCATGTATCAAACACAATCATATCGGCAGGTGAAGCAGTCAATTTGACCACAGTAAACATATGAATACTGAGATGCCACTCGTGCATAATGGTGAGTGATGCTCTTTCACCATGCTCACACTGCTAGAGGACAATGTGAATGAAAGAGTTAACAATATGTGCTTTGTAACCAGTGTTGGATGGAATGCGTTACAAAGTAACGCGTTACTGTAATCACATTACTTTTTACAGTATTGAGTACTGTAAGGCATTACTGTTCTGAATGTAGTAATCACATTACAGTTCGCCAAGCTCGTTCCTTACGTTACATTGCTAGTCGCAACTAGCATTCTAGAACATGCTGCTGCACGCGACTTGCCTTAAGTCCCCCCGCTGTGTAAAGCCACTTTTTACGGTTGGAGATACAAACATTACTTGGAATTTGTTGAACGTAAGGAAAATAACTTGACTGTAAGGTGCACACTTCGTCGGGGTTGGAACCTTCCCTCTACCGCTGCTACACTACCTCAACCTTAACGAAGCACCTACAGAGATAGCACGCACACACAAAGCTTGTTGCTAAGGAACCGTGGAGCAAGATGAATGTAACAAGTAATGTAACTAACTACTTTCTTCAGGGAGTAATCACGTAATGTAAGGCATTACTATTTTTGAGAGTAATGTGTAATATGTATATAACACTATTTGTAACTAGGGCTGGGTACCAAACTTCGGTTCTTTTATGGCACCGACCGAAATGCTTCAGCAGAACCAAGTAACAAAATTTGCCTCATCTTTCGGTGCCAAGTTTCGGTCCCCAGAGGTTAATCACGTGATCAAGATCTCATAATGCTGATTGGCTGCAACGTTACATGTGATTGCGGCATGCAAGAAAAATACATACGTAGTTACCAGAGAGGTTTTGTGGTTACGCCCACAGACACCTAACCCCCAACCCTGCCACCGAGGTCAAAAGCAGGGCTCCATTCTAGCAACACTGATGCCAATCGTGCGGGATGCAATATATGCAAAAAAGTCATTGTTCCTAAGGCCGGCAACATGACTAATTTGATGACGCGCGTGATCGTGCATGGAATCAATTTAAGAGTATAAAGCTGCTCCATGTTTGACAGCAAGAAGGGCGGACTGCAGCCATCCTCCTCTCAGCATTAAGTCCGCCTGTGGACATTACAGAGCCCGAACGGCCTGATTCAAAATCTCCACCACTGGACTCCAGTGTGTAACGCTAACTTAAGATATTAGTCCATCCATCCATTGTCAACCGCTTATCCAAAAATGGGTTGCAGCGGCAGCAGCTTCAGTAGCGAGCCCCAGACTTCCCTTTACCCGGCCACATTGGCTAACTCTGACTGGGGAATCCCCAGGCACTCCCAGGCCAAAGAAGAGATTTAATCCCTCCATCTGGTCCTGGGTCTACCCCTAGGTCTCTTCCCAGTTGGATGTGCCAGGAACTCCTCCCTAGGAAGGCGCCCTGGTGGCATCCTCATCAGATGCCCGAACCACCTCAACTGGCTCCTTTCCACGCAAAGGAGCAGCGGCTCTAGAAGCTCACCCTCCCATTTCAGACGCTTGTACCTGCGATCTCATTCTTTCAGTCATGACCCATCGCTCATGACCATAGGTGAGGGTAGGGACGAAGATTGACCGGTAGACCGAGAGCTTTGCCTTCCGGCTCAGCTCCCTTTTCGTCACAACCGTGTAGTGAAGCGCATGCAACACCGCACCCGCTGCTCCGACTCTCCTGTCAATCTCAAGCTCCATCATCCCCTCACTCGTAAACAACACCCCAATGTACTTCAACTCCTTCACTTGGGGCAAGGACACATTCCCCACCTGGAGTAGGTGGTAGTCGATTCCTGGGGCTTTGCCACTGTGGAGTTGTTTGACTACCACAGTTACTTCATACAGGGAAATCGGCGATGATACCCCATCATCCTTCAGCTCTGTCTCCATTACAGAGGGTGGCTGAGTGGGATTGAGGAGGTCACCAAAGTACTCCTTCCACCGCCCTATGACCTCCTCAGACGAAGTCAACAAGGTCCCATCCTTACAGCTTGGATGGTTCCCCGTTTCCCCCTCCTGAGGTGGCGGACAGCTTTCCAAAAGCGCTGTGTAAGAAGGAGTCCCCCTGTGTAAGAAGAAGGAGTCCCCCGGGACAACATGTCCCTAAAGGACTCCTTCTTCAGTCGGACGGCTTCCCTGATCACCAATGTCCACCACGGTGTCCGAGGGTTGCCGCCCCTTGAGGCACCTAAGACCCTATGGCCACAGGACACAGCTGCAGCTTCAACAATGGAAGCTTTGAACATCGTCCATTCAGGTTCGATATCCCAGCCTCCACAGGGATGCTAGAGAAGCTCCTTCGGAGGTGGGAGTTGAAGGTTTCTCGGACAGGGGCCTCCTCCAGACATTCCCAGCTTACCCGCACTACTCATTTGGGTTTACCAGGTCTGTCCAGGGATTTCCCCTGTCACTGGGCCCAACTCACCACCTGGTGGTAATCAGTTGACAGCTCTGCCCCTCTCTTCACCCGAGTGTCCAAAACACACGGTCGAAGATCAGATGATACGATCACAAAATCGATCATTGATCTTCGACCTAGGGTGCATATATTGAACCATATTTAGTCTGGCCCCCCCTCACCTGTGTTGCCGTTTGAGTGTCACATTAACCTTCAGCACCATGGACAGCGCCGCAGAGGAGCCACGGAGAGGCCGCAGCTGAAGCGCGTCTGCGCTCAGGGCTTATTAGGGCTTGATGTGCGTCACCTGGTAGACGCCACTGAGAGAAAGCCACTCTCGCCACACGGAAATCTTCTCCCCTACCCTTTCCCCTGATTTTAGAATTGTTAAAGTATAGGAAATAAAGTATATATATTTTTTACCTGCAACTTCGACTCCTCCTGATATTCGCACCTAACATTTTGGTGCCAAAACCCGGGAGAAGAAACAAAAGAAAAAAGGAATAAATGAAAGCTGAAGATGCGGATAACAGGATAAATCAACAATGTCGAACCTGCAAAGTCAAAAGAAAGTAAGGGGAGCAGTACGGGCCACTACGACACGACTCTTGGACAAGATTGATCGGGAGGATGGAAAAGAAGATCCCAGCACAGATGTGTTGGAAGAATATTTGGAACAACTGATGGCGAGAGAAACAGCTTTATTGGAAAATGACCGTGACATTGAAGCGGAGACAGCAGTGTATGATTTGGAAGATGATGTTAACTCAGCCTTTGAATATATGGATCGAATCATGTCAAGAAAGACCAGGATAAACCCATCCTGAGAAATGCGGACGACAAGGAGAGAGCAGCCTCAGTGACTTCCCAACACTCAAACAACGAGGTGAGAAGACAAGCAGTCAAGTTGCCAAAATTGGTCATTGAGAAGTTTTCCGGAGATGTCAGTAAGTGGCAAAGTTTTTGGAGCCAGTTTGACCAGAACAACCTGAGACCAATTTGCCTTGGGAGACTCTACCGGGAGCACGTGGCTCTTGACAACCTAGCTCCCAGATTCACTGGGACACGCAAACCTCTCCACCGCGATAAGGTGATGGTTCCCGGAGAGATATTAGTGTGTAGCTTTATTGTATGGCTATGCAGCTAGCTAAATCAAAAGCTAGCTAGAGATTGACGGTAACAGATAAAGCATAGCATATAATCTTAAAACTTGGTTAAAACGCAATCAGACCTGCCATCATACCTAGCCACTGCGTGCTTACCTTCTGCCTTCATCTGCTTGCCTTCTGTCTGTCAGACTGTGTTCCTTCTGGTTTTATCCATGTCTTCTGTAACGTGATTCATGTTGTCGTGTTTTAACTGTCTGTGTTGACTATCGGCCTATTTTACATTACTTTTCTGCTTTATATGTCCTATTTTGCATGATGGTGCCATATTCCTTCCTGTCTTTTGTATTGTGCTCTATGTTGTCATGTTTTAACTGTTCGCGCTGATTGTCTAATTTTGTGGGGGCTTTTTTGTTTGTTTGTTTTTTTTCAACTTTCTGCTTGTTTATGTCTTACTTTGCGTGACACTGCCATATTTGTCCAAGCTTTTTACTGGTTCAGCTGCTCATGTTTTATTCTTTCTTGTTCATATTTTACTTGTGTGTTTTACTGTTGTTGTTTTTTAATGGCTAACTTAACTTCTGGCCAAGGGACAACGGTTTAGCTTTCTGGCTAACATTGGCACATTTACAGTGATGTTTATTAATGTGCACTGTCCCTGCAAAATAAATACATTTAAACTTAAACTTACAGCTTGTAAAGATGTGCTCATCAATTGGGTCGGCTGGTTAAACAGCTCACCTAATGTTTACCATTATGTTTATCTTCTCCTCACAGTAGACACCATCAGCCAGGAGCAGGCTTGTCTGTGTCCTGAGAAAGCAGACATGTTGATTTTTCTGAAGAACAACTGGTAAGGGACAGGGTTACTGCAGGTTTGAACAAGTCAAATTTAAGACTTTTTAAGACCTTTTTAAGACCATTTTGAACTAAATTTAAAAACTACACAAAGTACGAAAAAGTAGGGAAAAATGCAATCCGAGAATTACTTTAAACGAATAACCACATTTTTTGTCATTCACAGCTGAGCAGCTAAAACAATGAAGAATGGAGTGAATGAGTGTGTGTCAGGGTTAGTATAGTTTTAACATTTTCATTAGTTTTTATTTTTATTTAGTTTTTAGGTTTTTTTTTTTCATTTTAGTTAAGTTTCAATTAGTTTAACAAGAGATCTAAGTAGTTTAAGTATAGCTTTATTAAGGAATTTAATTTGAGTTAACTATAATAACCCTGGTGTGTGTGCGCGCGCACACACACACACACACACACACACACACACACACACACACACACACACACTGTTCAAAATAGAAAGCACCTCCGCTTTCAACGTCGGAGTTGGGCCAAAGATGGTTTGAATGTCGCTTGACTGTTAGGTGGCAGAGGTAGTGCAGAGTGTGATTACGTGACTTTGCTGGAGACTTTTAGAAGCTAACTGGTGTTTTTTCACAAATTTTAATAAATTCCGAGCGCGCTGTTGGCAAAATACCACTAACGTTCCTGGATACTTCAGACAAAAGAAC
>CAEMYA010000544.1:81936-94780 GCA_903131615.1 Diplodus sargus | reverse complement strand
ACACACACACACTGTTCAAAATAGAAAGCACCTCCGCTTTCAACGTCGGAGTTGGGCCAAAGATGGTTTGAATGTCGCTTGACTGTTAGGTGGCAGAAGTAGTGCAGAGTGTGATTACGTGACTTTGCTGGAGACTTTTAGAAGCTAACTGGTGTTTTTTCACAAATTTTAATAAATTCCGACCGCGCTGTTGGCAAAATACCACTAACGTTCCTGGATACTTCAGACAAAAGAACACACAGAGCTGACTGTGAATCTCACCAACACATTTTCTCCCAAAAAAACAAAAAAAAACGGAAGACCCGACTAAATGTAATTAAGACCTATATGCAAAATATGAACGTATTTAAGACTTTTTAAGGCCTAAAATTGAGATTGTCAAATTTAAGACTTTTTAAGACTTTTTAAGACTCTGCGGGAACCCTGAGTGAAAAGGTCCTCAGTATGTAGCAGTGAGCATTAGACATTGTCACTTGTTTGCAAGTGTTCTTTTGCACTGGAAATTATTCGTTGTGTATTTTTTCTGTAAGAAAACTGCTTGGAGTGGGAAAATACCAAAGCTGAAAAGTAAAACTCAATATTTGTACTGTAATGTGGTGTGTAATTTTCTTTTTGTTAGAATTGATATTATAAAATTGGTATCGAAAAAAGTAGCGTTCAGGAACCGGCATCGAAGTGAAGGTATTGGTATTGGTACAGGTATCGAAAATGTTTGATTGATACCCAGTCCCATTTGTAATGACCTTGTTCACAAAAACCTGGTTTTCTGTACCAGAAACAAACATTCATTTGTTTTCATTTCCATCTTCCTCTCAGTTGTGGCCATGATTTACTGTAAGGAACCGGTCAATCTGCAGGCTCATTTCTATGCATTAACATTTAAAAGGCACTTCATGGTGTGATAAGGGGAAGATCCATGTGCACACAATATCAAGTTGATTTGGGATTTATAAAAGGAAGTTGTGCACCGGCAGGCGTCCACCAGGTTTATAAATCTGAAAATGTTTTGCTGTTGGTACATCCCTCATTTATACATGGGCAAAAAAGTTAGTGTGGATTCTCAGCAGAGTTTCATAAAAGAGACCCCTGATATTGGAGTACCAGAGAAACAGGAGGTCCCCTGTTCCATAATCAAGGGAGAGGAAGTGGAGATGATGGACATATACATACTTGGGGAAAAAAATCTATCAAAATCTGGACTCAACACGCCCTGACAGAGCAGACTGTTCCTCCAGAGGAGCTGATGCTTCAGTGGTTGCAACAGGCTACTGCAGATCTTATAGCTGTGAGTAAACAGTGCCCTGTTCTTTGCTGTGGTGTGATGGGGTCGAGGCATTAAGACTGACAAGGTACACAGACTAAACAAGCTGCTACGAAATGCCACCTCTTGTGGTTGGGCTAAACTGGACAGTCTAGAAGCAGCAGTAGATAGAAGGATGAAGGACTTGATGAGATCATCCCACATACAGTAGAGTCCAATAGTCTGAGTGAACATGTCAGTTGTCTGAATGTTATTCTAAACAAAAAGGTCTCTCTAAGCCAGGGGTTCCCAAACTGCAGAGTGCCGTGGCCCACTTTAAAATCGGAAAATCTCTCGCGGCCCACCCAACAACTCTGATCAACACACAAGACTTAAGATGAATTATTTCTTCTTTTATTTCATGAAATAAGCGGGAGAGTCAGCAGCTGGATTTTGCCCCCCAATTAAAATTCCCCCGTCAAGAATGAAATATAAGATAAGTTCTGGCTTACAAATAGGTCAGATAAATGAAGAATAACAGGTAATTTAAATCACATTATTTTGTTTTATTAGTTGTGATTATTTTTTTAATCAAAATATTTAACCATAAATATTTAATGGTAACTTAAAACTTAATTACAAAATAGAAATGACCTCTCGCGGCCCACCTGCAGTACCACACTTTGGGAATCACTGCTCCTAGCATTAACTTATGGCCAGACTAAAGGTTTCTAAGGGAGCATTGCATGGATCTCTTTACAGGAACTGGATCAGTTGGATACAAAGCACGAAAGTACTACGTTCGGTACCTGTAGATGAAATCCATTCTAGGTTGATCGAAGAATGGATGGGTTAGAGGGATAAGGGACGGATATTCCGCTGTGCGCTCTGATGTGATTAGTTGTTACATAAGCTTATGAGTTAACTGTCCTGCCACAGACACCATGTAACATGAAACTTAGCTTGTGGATGCTTTGTCTGACAGACAGTTTTCGTTCAGATTTGTTCCTTGACCTGAGACCCTCCTACTAGGCTCTCCTGCTCACTCCACCAATTTATGACAAATTATTTTGTTTGGAAAAGCACTGTCTCAATAAAACTCAGTATTATATATTATTACCATTAGTGCAGTGCCCGTAGGAAATATGTGTTCCTATAGAAAAGTGGGAGGTTAAGTAGCTCTTTCATGGATGGCCAAATGAGGCTGTGTTTGAAGGTGGGACGTCAGGGATATTTAGGTTTGTTGTGAAATCCGATATTCCAGGGTATAATTGGCTGTTTTTGACTATTTTTGATGTTGCCATTATATTTCACCTTAAAAACGATTTACTTGGTGTCATTATTTTCAGCAAAACCTCACATGTGTGACCGTACAGTTATTTTTTCATTTTGACATACTGTATTAACACAATGGATCTAAAATCACAAAAAAAGATAAAATCCGAGTAGAAAAAGTAAGATTTTTTTACTGTGAAAACCACAAATATGTTTAACAAACATATTTTTATTACTTATAATGCAAATATAAATTGTTGTTTGCTAAACATGTGCATACATTTTAAAAATGTATAAAAAAGTTATATGTAACTATTTACATTTAAATGCAGGCAATGCTCAGGTCTGCCTGAGCTCCTTCCAGCTGAATGAAGAGCTGCACTGCCTGCTCTACACACAGCGTCTCCTCATTGTTTTGACTCATTAAACAAAAAAACGACTCCACTATACACTAAACACACAACACCAAACACTACATAACACACGAACTATACACTCCAAACACGCTAAATGTCACAAATCTCTCAACTCTCAATATCTTTGTCCGTACACCGACCGTCGTTGCCTGTCATTCATCTGCCTCCGTCCCTCCACAACTTCTTGTTCCTCAACAACCAAACTTGCTGCTTGGACACTTTCGTGACAAAAGCCCGTTTTTACAGTTTCTTCTGCACTAGACACAAAGCAAACGTGACGGCAATGTTCGCAAAAAAGCGTGGCGGACATTATTTATCCTAAGTCCGGTTTTGGACGTGCCGGTGCGTCCGGTCCGTCGACTCGGGAGGTGGGCCGTGTGGGTTGGCTAGCGGCTAGCAGCTAGCTAATCAATTGGGGATGTGCATTGGGGAGTGTGCCCCCCCGTGTGTTGAAGGATATCATTGTTTTTATTGCTTTTACTGTAAACTCACTAAGGTTTTTACAGGTTAAACTAACAATTATTCCCTCAATATTTGAGTAATCACTGGATATTAAAATATCAGGAGATTTAAAAAATGCCTGGGTGTCTGGGCTCCGGTGGAGGAAAATTGTGAACATTTGCAATCTAAACAAATTACTCTGGTGCACTTTGAGAGTATAATATAGTAATCACGTATCACATCAAGAAGTTGGAATAACAATTTAAAAGTTTTTAATAATGAAATATGAGCATCTGAAAAACTTGCATTCTTGCATTGACATTTGCCATTGCCATAATCCCTATAGTATAGATATTGCTTTTGAGCGGTAAAATATTAAAAATAAACTGTACAAAGGTATATTTATAACTGTTACTGAATTACTGTATGTACATCAATGTCAGCTCTCCAACAAAAGGAAATTTTTTTGCTTCAAGGTTTTATTTGTCACTCCAAATTGAAGATTAGCCTGCCCTACAGTAAAAATGGCATACACAAAATAAAAAGAGTAAAGCAATAGGCCTATATTAAGTGGCAATATATATTTAAGCATCAAAGATTTTCAATTAAACCCACATTATAGTTTGAAACAACGTTCAAAACACACACAGCCAGTATCACTAAGCATAAAGTCCGCTAGCTATGCTAGTTTATAATGTAAAACCTCATAGACGGGCTAACAGGAATTAGCATCGCTATCGCCAGTTCGCGGCAATCGACAACGATAGCAGTAAAGCTGCTAAAAGCTGTTTTAATTCTGGCTTTAGCGCTGTTACCACATCACAGTTTTAATATTTTTCATGCGAGAAAGTCAGCTTAATCCAGTGCAGAGTCTGTGGGAGCCGCGACCGGGGACCAGGGCAACGGCTGTCACAGCGGCAGCAGCGCCGGTCTACTGATCTGATTGCCCGGGGCCAACCTCGGTCGTCATCCCGGGGGAGAAAACAAGCCAAGTAACTTATCCGCACGCTTTTAGAGGTTTACCACTGGCTGGTTAAATTCTTTTTAGGAGATTAATGTTGGTCTCATTGATGAAATCTAACAACTGTGGCAGTCGCATTAGTTTGTCTAGTTTGCCCGCCCTACTCTGCTCTGATTAGTTAGAACTCCTTGGTTACCTTGAGTACCATTGGTAGTTGGAACTATCACTTTAAACGATGGGTTACAGTTTGGTTTTTTTAATCATGTTGCTGTGGCAGCATGATTTTAAAACAAAAAAACAAAGAAAAAAACCACTTCATCAAAAATATTGCTATGCCGGAGGTCTTCAAGCCCAGCTCATGAATCCACAACAGTCAGTTTAAATGCACAGAACAGAACGGGACCGAACCGCCGGCAAAATCCCGGTCCAGCTCGCACCTCTGCAGGTATAAATCCGCTTGTTTCTAAAGGTATGTCGTGGGCTTGAGCTCTGCAGTGATTGGCTCTGGTGCGCACGTGGCTACAGTGAGCAGTGATTGGCTCTGGTGCGCACGTGACTGTTGTGGCTCTGGTGGACAATGCTTGCAGAATCTGTAAAGCATTTATGAAATAATTTATTCATGGTATCATTGCAGTCCAAACAAATGCGAAGTTGCACACCACTGAACCAAGCAGCAGCCATGTTGAAACTCTCAGGTCAGTCTGATCCTGATCCGCAGAGATAACACACACACAAACACACACAGACAGACAAAGATTCCTTGCTTTTATAGAGAGATGAAACAAGCATTTTAATCACAGCTGCTCAGCCCCAGCGGAACTTACCATCTGATGTTGTCTTTCTCTTCGGTGAAGCCTGCTCCAGCCAACATGCAGGTGCCTTCACTGAGGTGACCAACAAAGTAGTTGCTGAAGTGGAAGGAAACTGCAATCTCATACGCACGCAGCCACCTGCGGAACATCAGCACATACACTTCAGAGACACATCTTATCTTTGTTTTTTCCTCAATTCCATACACTTGACCTTTTTGAAAGAAGACCTCTTTGACCTCCTTTGAGTTGAAGTTAGGACATACCAGTGGTGTTGCATTTATACGGCAAATCTGATTACACCTGCACCTACACCTACACAAAGATAGTTATTGGATCTTGAGTTGAAACTGTTAAATGTTGTTACTGAAACATTAACCCCTTCAGTCTGGCTTCAGGGCACGCCATAGCACAGAAACTGCCCTCATCAAGATCACCAACGAACTCATTGCTGCAGATTCTGGCCACATCAGTATTCTGATCCTTCTGGACCTCTCTGCAGCCTTCGACACAATCTCCCACACCATCCTCCTCACCCGCCTATCTGACTACCTTGGTCTCACCGGTACAGCACTCTCCTGGTTCCAGTCCTATTTAACAAAACAGGAAACAGTTTGTCACCATTGGAGACTCCAGTTCCACCCCAGCTCCAGTCAACCAGGGCGTGCCTCAAGGCTCTGTGCTTGGACCCCTCCTCTTCACTATCTACATGCTTCCCCTTGGTCAGATAATTTGCAAACATGGTCTCAACTGCCATTCTTATGCTGGTAATACTCAATTATATCTCTGCACCAAACCATCTACCCAGCTACCCCCACAGTCAATCGTCAACTGCCTACATGATTTAAAACTCTGGATGACATCAAATCTACTCATATTAAACACCAATAAAACAGAGCTCATGGTTGTGGCCTCCAAGGCGCCGCTCCAGAAGGCTGGAGATCTTCTCCTGGATGTGGATGGCTGCTCTATCTCCCCATTCGCGGAAGTCCGCAACCTGGGTGTCATCCTTGATTACACACTATCTTTCCAATCACACATAAAATCCATTACAAAATCAGCTTTTTACCATCTCAAAAACATCTCCAGACTCTGGCCCTCCCTCTCTAAACATGTGGCTGAGACCCTCATCCATGCCTTCATCACCTCCCGCCTGGACTACTGCAATGGAGTCCTGTCCGGGCTCCCTTCCAAAACCCTGGACAGGCTCCGGTATGTGCAGAATTCTGCTGCCAGGGTCCTCACCCGCACCAAGACCTGGCAACACATCACCCCCACTCTCATCCCGCCTTCACTGGCTCCCAGGTAAATCACGCATCACCTACAAAATTCTCCTCCTGACCTATAAATCTCTCCATTCCCTTGCCCCCCAATATCTGTCTGACCTCCTCCACCGCGACACACCAGCTCTCCATCCCTCACACCAAACTACAAACCCTCGGCGACAGAGCCTTCTGTGCGACAGCCCCCACTCTCTTGAACACTCTCCCAGCTGAAATCTGCAAACAGACTTCTCTGGAGACTTTCAAAAGAGACTTAAAAACCCATCTTTTTAATAAGTCCTATCAGCTCTAGATCCAGCCAAATCAATCAACTTTTTTTTTTTTTTTTTTATCTTATATGTATTTTTTGTTTATCAAATTATTCTTTGTTTTGTTTGTTCCATTTTGTTAAGTGTCCTTGGGTACCCTGAAAGACACTATAAAAATCAAATGTAGACTTAAAAACCCATCTTTTTAATAAGTCCTATCAGCTCTAGATCCAGCCAAATCAATCAACTTTTTTTTTTTTTTTTATCTTATATGTATTTTTTGTTTATCAAATTATTCTTTGTTTTGTTTGTTCCATTTTGTTAAGTGTCCTTGGGTACCCTGAAAGACACTATAAAAATCAAATGTATTATTATTATTATTATTATTATTATTATTATTATTAAATGAACTACAGTAGACTCATGGCAGCCTGTGAAAAAAAATCAAATTATTATAACCCTGAAAACAACCCTTACCTTTCTCAAATGTTTCTTGGAAGCAGGAAAGAAAGACAGACAGTAGGTTCTCAAACCAACTTATTTTGAAAACTGTATTGGCAGAACTACCAACAGGTGAATATTAAAGTAGCAGGGGGATGAAGATTTGGATGAAAATGTGCCTTACTTTTGTGTGAAAGTGTTTCCATAGATGGGGATGAACAAAGGGAAGAGGTAAGGGGCGATGCACGTGGAGACCAGCAGACAGATCTGACTCTTTACAAGGCTGAGGGAGGAACTACGCAGCCACGACCAGCTCTGAGGAACAAATCACCTCATTACCACCACAATTCTATACATGAACAGCCCGTCACATGAATGACATGTTTTCATTTAATGTTTCTGTAAAACAGGGATACATGCAAATGTGTTATGCCACATGTACTATACTGACATTTCTACAAAATGTGTCTTATTTCAATCAAATAACAAGTATAGAAACTAGTTCTGTCTGGAGGTGAGTTTAGAGGCGACAAAGGCTGTCAAATTGGTGACCACAGTTACAGACTGCATTTTAAATTGTGAAATCACTGGATATTATTGAAGATTTGCGTGACACTGCCAAATCTTTTGAGGAAGATCTCAGGCATTTTCCAACAGTGTATATGGCAATAAAACCAGGTGTTTTTAACAAGACAGACATTGTTACTAGGGATGCACAACATGGATTTTTTTCAACAGATACCAATACCTGATATTTACCTGCCTCTTGCAACCCATAACCAATCGAAACAAATATGTTTTTTGTTTACATTTTTGTATTTTACAAAGTCCCAAACCTGCAGTTTATGTGCATCTGAGGGTAAAACAAGCTAGACGTAGTGAGTAAAGATGAATGATTTAATGTTGCGAATTTAATTAATTAACTGTATTCATTTTTTTTTTTCAATTAAAGGAGGAAGTGGGAGCAAAGGCTGCCATGGCCTCACAAGCTCTCAGAAGCCAGGTGGGTTTCTGTTCAAAGGCTCCTGCTTTCACTGAAGCCGCAGAGAAGCAGGAGGGGGTTCGAGTTCAGCAGATGTGTCTCCGATATCGACAGTTGCTGTGGTGTCTTTTCATTGGTTGTAGCTGTGTGTGTTGTTTTTTCCCTCTTGGCACATTTGACATGACACTGGGGGCATGGCTCAATCCTCGAATTCACCTTTGATTTCAAAGGTTGAGATCGTGACATCATTTTAAACCGATTTGGCATCGATGGATTTAATGTGAATCCGTATTCGGAAGCACCGAAGTAATTCAGCGATAACCTTAAAAGTACTACGTTCGGTACCCAGCCGTAGATGAAATCCATTCTTGGTTGATCACAGAATGGATGGGCTGGAGGGACAAGGGACAGATTTTCCGCTGCGCATTCTGATGTGATTAGTTGTTATGTAAGCTTATGAGTTAACGGTCCTGCCACAGACACCATATACATGTAACCGAGGAGCAGTTTTGCTTGCTTGCTTGCAGTACAGGGGATTGTGATCTGTAGTGTCATCCATGACCTTTTTGCTGACCTTTTTTGATGATCTGGGTTTTACTTCTCCTTCGGAGCCACACTTCACTGCCATAGTAGCTCCTTTCACACAGAAAAGCTGCATTATCGCCGCAGCAGCAGTTCGCCAATTCTCCGCCGTTGGTCATTCACACAGAGTAAAGCATCTTTGCCTTCAAGACGAAACCGCTGTATAATTCACATGGAAAGCCACTGCTGTGGCTCCTAAAGAGGCGTGACGGTACACGTCATGATGATGACGTCAGTGTGTTTTCCAGGTGTTTCCCCGGTGTCCCCCTGTCAATCTAAACCCGAAGACAGTTTATAATCAAATAATCCTCACCTTAACTAAGTGTTTTTGTGCCTACACCTAACCAGATCAATAGTTGTTACAACATAAATAGAAAACCTAACCGACAGAAAGAAAAAGTTAAAAAAGTACAGAAATTAAAAGGTTCAACATAGCTGATTACATGGTTTGCAAAAACATGCGTTGATAAAATGTATTCTGGTGACTGGATTGAACCCTAGCAGGCTCACAGACCAAGAACAAAAATCAGTAACTCACCAGTTTTCTGCCTTCAACAGTGTTGTTGTAATTGGTAAAGCTGATCCAAGGTCCAAAGACAACAGTGCCCACAAACAGAACATAACCCAGGAACTCGGCTGGGGAGGGCAGAGTGCCAACAGTTCCTCTGTCCAGGTCAAACGCCAAAGAGATTGCCTTCATGGCCACCACCATCTGAGAGCCTAGGACACACAGAAACAAACAGACACACGTGCGCACGCACACGCACACGCGCACGCACACGCGCGCACACACACACACACACACACACACACACACACTATGTCAACACTATTAATTGTGGACAGCTAAGCCCACCCTTAATTATAACCTTAACACCACAACTAATTCATTCCTAACCTGGGGTTGGGTGATGTCTGCCAAATTGGCGGCAGCATGTCCCCTCAGTAGCCCTTTTCACTCAGAGTCGCTGCAATTGGCTTTAGCGGTGGTTCGCCAATTCTCCGCCATTGTTTGTTCACACTGAACTAAGCAGCTCCGGCGTAAAGACAAGCCGCTGTATAAATCACTGAGAAAGCTGGCACTGTGGCTCCTAAAGAGGCGTGACAGTACACGTCATGATGATAACGTCTGTGTGTTTTCAAGGTGTTTCCCCGGTGTGTTCTTGTTGATCTGACTGCTGACTGTTTATAATCATATGGATGCTGTTATAATGTGTTATGGTTGAGATCCCGACCCACCAAACATCCTGCAAAGTCCAAAAGTGACAAAGTTACGTTTTGCGCTCTAAATTACATCATTAAATAATCACCTACGGTAAACAGGACACTGTCTGACTGTCGCAGTGATTTTTTTTTTCAACACAAACATTTGGTGAGTTACGAGGACTCTGTAGAACAGGCGGGAGGACAGACCATTCTCCACGTTTAACTGTCGTATTTTTTTCCTCATATAAGCTGCCAAAGACAGTTACAGTTACTAAGTTACTGTTGTTTGGTCATGTAACGATGCTTTGTGCCACATTTCTCTTTATTTAGTTGAGTGAGGGACCTGTGTAGTTAACAGACTGACATGCCCTCGATACATGCCACCAGCTTATCCACTCACACATGTACGGTTTGTCGATGCTGCTCATCTGATACTACCTCCAGAGGCGCATCAGAGCTGCACCCAAATTTCATCCCTCGCCACATCTGAGACTTTCACACAGAGGAGGGTGCAGAGAATTGGCCTAGGATCCCCACATTCAAAAGGCAGTGTGGATGGGGCTATCCCTGTGCAAGGTTTAAAAGCGCCCGCCGCCCCGCATGTCTACAACTTAGCTTTGTTCAGCCTCATATGCATAAAACAACGTTGGCTGACAAGCCAATAAGCTAAGAAAACTGTGTGTAAAAACAGTGTAACAGAGAAACAGTGAACACTGCTTTCACAAATGTAACCAAGCGTCTAGGGTTCACTTAACTTAGCTGGTTTAATAAGAAAATAATAAATGGCACACGGAGACGTAATATTAGTGCACCGAGCAGTAACATACGTCTTTTCATCTCCTCTCGACACACGTCACAAACAACGACAACAACAACATCTCTTGCCCTATGGCAACTATGTGGGGACACGCCACTTAATTGTGCTCTCTGGTGAAGAGCCTTTTGAATCACAACGTTCTGTTGGTCACGGATTAGTAGTCGATGGCTGTCAGTCAACCAGCAATGGTTGACGGCATCATTCATCAACCCAAACGTAGCCTAACCCCTACCCTCAACTCAACACAAACCTTACCCCTAACTTTATCTGGGACATAAAAAATTACATGTATTTAATGTGCGTGTGGATAGTGGCATGCTAAGCATTTCATGGGAGGCGATCCCAAAACCCCAAGCACTCTGACCTACATGTCTCATGATGATGATGATATCCCACCTGCCACATTTCCAGCATCAATTGGGGGGGTTGCAACCCTCAGCACAACTCCAGGCAAATGCACCCAAGTCCCAGCCTTTGACAAGACCACCCCACCTCACCCCATCCCCGGAACTAATCTTAACCATAACCAAGTCATGTCTAACCCCAACCCTAACCATAACGAGGACTTCATGAATTACATTTTGATTAGCTCCGGCCTTGGTCACAGCAAGACTGGTTGGTATACCTGAAAAGGACCCAAATGGGTAACAAACACAGGCACAGACCCCATGGGGGAACCTTTTTCTCATGCTAGACTAAAGTGCAATGTTAAAAGATCAGCTAATTGAAAAATATGAGGAAAATAATCTTTGTCATAGCTGAAAGCGCTCCCAGAATAATTACAGAATACTCTTAAAAACACATGCCCTGACAGTAGTATTTTAGAAAACAAGTTTAAAGTCAAGTACATACATGATGTATTCTCAGACCAATTATGAAATATTTACCTCTTATTTTGTGCCAGGTCACCATGTCAATTAAATGCAACTCTCTGAAATGAAGAGGTAGAAAAATACTGTTACTTGAATTCTACACCAGAACCAGAAAGGTTTTACAGAATTACTGCACAAAATTACTGGAGGAAATTGTAAAAACATTCAAGGAAGTGTAGATGTTCCCTGTAAAATCATTTAACAAATAATGACATGGAATGAATCCAGCACAAAGAACATCAACATTATAGCGAGCAAGCACAGGGCTGCGTGGCCCCCCGTCAGCCAGACCCTTGTGTACAGCCAGCTGAAGTGTGTGCGAGACGCAGCCCACACTTGGTACTTCCATATCATCCATTGCCATTTTACATATGACTTATGTTGTCACGTAAAATTACATGGACCTGTTGCTTGTCTATTTCATACGCGTTCAGCATCTCCTCGATTGTGCGGTTTACATGCTTTGCTGTACTTAAAAAAAACAAGCGATCAAATGCCTGTTTCAATTGGAGACATAAATTAAAGACCTTGAGATAATGCATGCATCTCAACCAAACCCTGTGGTTCTTTCACAATTAAACAACCTCAGGTTTGAGTTGAAGTCAATAATGCAGAAAAAATGTTTAAAAAGAAAACCATTTGTGTGAAGGGTACCTTGGTACTATTAGCATTGGGAATATGGAGTTCTCTGACACAATAGCACCAAGATAAATTATAGTATTTTGGGATGCATTGGAGAGGTGTACAATGCCAGAATGCAATCTGCTTTAATAACACTTATACATAAAAAAAATGCAAGAACCCACAGCGAGGCCTCTCACGATAATCAATAAATCGTACAATAAATAAAAATGAGCTTGACAATTTTGCCGGCCTCGATAATTTCCATTTGCATGGTTGTTTGCTTTCCTCGTGTCTCTCATGTGAACCCTCTTGTCAGTCACTCTTTGTCTCTGTGTGGGGAGGCGGGGCCCTGCCCCTGACATAACACAGAGTGCAGCATGAGTGGCCGTGAGGAGCAGCAAGCCAGAGGTAACGCTAGTTGAGATTTGACAGAATAAAAACAACGGAATTGGTTTCAAAGCCGAACGCGACAGCTGCAGTGTGGGAGCACTTCCGATTCAAACCAAATGACCGCGGTGAACCACTTAACCTGGACGAGTCGGTATGTTGCATTTGTTATATCACAGTAGCAACTAAAAGCGGCAATACAACAAACATAGATAGATAGATAGATAGATAGATAGATAGATAGATAGATAGATAGATAG
>CAEMYA010000544.1:66238-77404 GCA_903131615.1 Diplodus sargus | reverse complement strand
TGAAAAGGGGAATTGCAAAAAAAAAAAAAGAAAGGTGTTGGACAGCTGAATCATAATGGAATACTAGAGGTGTGAATCTTCACTGGCCTCACGATTCCATTATGATTCAGCTGTCCAAGTTTGGAATTCAAAATTATTCTTGATGCATCTCAGTGTATGGCATCCTCAATTATCTATATCACTGCACATGGCTACTTTATCACAGTCTGAATCCCCTCTTTATTCAGAATGTCCTTCTAATAATCAGATTACAGCAGTCTAGAAAATAGCTGTATCTTTTCAATAAATAAACATTACAAAAACAAGAGATTCATCCATCTGCAGTGCTGTACATGTTTGTTGTAATCTACAATAATATGGTTTTCCCTTGATTAGATTTGAACTTGGCTTGCTGTAACTGTTATTATGTCAGGCAAATGTTTGCTTCAAGTGACAATGACTAACATGAATAGCAGCTGTTTTGAGGCAGAGGTTACAATGTGGGTCTCGTCCACTTCGTGCTTCCCTGCAAGTTCATAAAATCCCAAATGTGTCGCGAGATGCCTGTTTTTAAAAAACTAGGTGAGTTGGTTTTATCACTTGCAGGTGATCTCTGCCTCCCTCTGACATACCCGAGGCCGGACAATAAACAATCAACACAAGCTGCAGACTCTCAATTATGCTCTAAATCTTCCACTCTGCATCAAGATGCATCTTATAATCAAGAAATTTCTACGCCTGTAATAAATAGCATTTTCAAAACAATCTGGAATCTAGGGGCTCCATAGGCTCCTTCAGTTGTTGTTCTAGATTCTCAAAGCTGTTTTGCTGTGAACTAGAAAAAATAATCTGACTTTCCATCTGCATGCACATGAGTAGATAAAGACTGAATTTTTATTTTTGGGTAAACTGTTCATTTTATGTTAACATTTTTGGTTTTCAAGCCAACGCTCATCGAAACCACATGGCATGTTTAGCATCTGTTAGCCTCCCACTCATGGTTCTATCAGAGGGCACACAAGAAACACTGGCAGATCATACAAGCACAGTCAGACACAGAGTGCCAAATGAGGCTCAAGTGGAGGCATCTTCATTTTGTGTGGAGGGCAGAGCAATTAAGCTCTCTTTGAAATTTTTTAAATGTTTTCATGTGTGGAAAATGCATGTAATCATCATCACTTCAAGTTACAAGTGGCACACTGCTTTTTCTGTTTTCTTTGGAAAGCTGCAATAATTTATTTTAGTTTCCAGGTTAGTATATGGTTTTTGCTGTGTTTTCTCACCCAGTGAGGAGGAAGATGAGGATGACCACCGAAAGGAAGAAGCCACTGCTGCTGGAGTGTCTGCTGAGGAGCAGAACGAGGTAACAGAGCACACTGAGCAACAGCACCCACAGCACGTGTAGCTCAAAGAACAGAAAGAGGCCGTACATTCCAGTCAACACTGATGTGACATGCTTCACAGTGGACACACCTCCTAAGGACACAAGCACCAAAACATTTAATTGAATTATTTTCAGATGCAATGGCCCATGGTTCTCTAATGAAACTTAAATCTGACTGAAATATGTTCATTACATCAATATTGGTAGAATTTTCAGTTGATTCTAACCAGGTTTAGAGAAAAAGTTCACCCAAAAATTAATATTCAGTTACACCCTCAACATGCGGTCAAGCTCATATGTCCGCTCCAGATAGATGTGCAACAGCTTTTAGCTTCATTTTTCAAATCAATTTTGGATCTCTGAGCTCCTGAAGACTTTTATATCATGCTGGGCAATGGAGCCATTTCATTGTTTTTCTGTTTTACCATGTAAAAACAAGTCCCCGTCTACTTCAGGGCCCGTATTCACAAAGACTTTTATCTTAACGTTAGGAGTACTCCTAAATCGGACTAAAAGTTTTTATGTAGAAGTTGTTTCTTAAAAGTAATTCACAAAGCCACTGAGACCTACTTTTAGTTAGGAAAACAGTGAACTCCTAAACTAGAAGTAACTCTCTGTTGCTATGGATGACGTCATTTTATAGGGACGCACTTAGAAGCGGTGACAACGGTGATTGGTTGTTGAGTGACAGGGCAGCCCACTAAAGTCATTCAGGCTACGCAATGCAAATGAAAATACGGAAGTTGCCTACAAGCCCATGACAACGCCTATGAAAATATATTGGATAAAGAAATGAATTTATGAAAAAAGCTGTGTCAAACCACTCTCTATAAAAAAAAATGTGGGAATCGTGTGTTGATCCGGGCCATTTCGCTACAATGTCCAGTATATTGTAACATGCATCAAAGACATTTTGTGTATTGATAGAAAGCAACTTTTTCCGATTGACATTTCGCATGGGACTAGTATAACCTGGGGACCTCCAGTAATTTGTAATAATTGCGGAGGTCGTCTGTGATCTTAATCTCATGTGAATCTGCCATGTCTGTAATTTGTAAAGTAAAAACTCCACAGCAAATTACCTCCATATTTCACCAAACACAGAGGTCATTTGATAATATTAGTCCTGTGCGAATCTGCATCTCTGTGATTTGGGGTCGTTTTTTTTTTCTTAAGGTTTTTTGTGTTTTCCACGCCTTTTTCTGCCTTTTTCCCGGTGGAGAATTATGGAGGTTGCGTTTGGAATTATGAATGAAAGTTTTGACAGCATTTTGGGTGCAAATTCAGGAGGCCCATCAGAAGAGCGAAATCTCGAAAGATGTAAGGAACACTTTTCCATCTTTCAACAGGCTCACCAGATATTATATTAAAATTATCCATATCTAACCGTTGTGCTGCTCCAGCAAGGGCTCCGGGTGCGATCGACCCGGAGGATAATGTCAGTAAATTAAAGTTAAAACACAGACTTCGCTTATCCTGTGCGAATGCGCCGCACGAAACACAGATGTGGTGGGATGATTTCTAAATCACTTGAGGTCCCCAGGTAATACTAGTCCCGTGCAACGAGCTGCATTTTCCCTGTAGCCAAATACCGGAGTGTTGCCAAACATTTTAACTCCGGCGTTATTGGATTGTTTCAGTTGATTGAGAACATTAAGCGTCCCTCACCAACTCAACCACAATTTCAATCCCTTTGTGGTCCATCCGATATCGTTTTAATAATTCCCTGTCATTTAGCGTCGCCAAAACATTCAGCTGTGACCAGGTCTTAGCGAGTCAGGAGTCCTAAGGTCTCCCAGACTTAGGTGCTACTTTAAGGCTTAAAATGTTTTGTGAATAACTCTTATTTTCAAAAATTAGGAGTCCTAAAGTTACGACTGACACGCCCATTATTTTTAGGAGTTGCTCCTAAATTTGCCTGTTAGAGGCTACTTTTAGCCTTAAGATTGTTTGTGAATACGGGCCCTGATGTTTAGGAGAATGCTGCAACTTTGTTTTGCTGTGAAGCTCCAGAAACATACAAAACGTTCCCTTATTTTTCATCTGTATGAGGGTGAGTGGATAATGACTGACAGCTCACCCAGTCTGAAGCAAAGTCTGCAGATCAGGCAAAGCAGCACCAGCCTCCAGACATGCTCTAGGCCTTGCTGGACTGTAGTGAGACCACAGCTCTCAGCCAGCTCCTGCCACACTGCTAACCTGCTGGACATGTCCATCCTGCTGCAGCCAACACACAGAAAAACTACAGAAACATATTCAAATATTTAATCATCTTATGAAAAGAATTAAATGAAATATTAACAGAGGGACAAACAAGCCTTATGACAGTACTGAATTCATAGAATTTTTACATCAATGTGACAAAACATCCCTGTTGATTGTTAGTTCAGTTGCTGTCCTTTAGATTAGGGTTGCAGGCACTAAGTGCTGGGTGCCCTGGCCTATTAATAGTATTGCAATACTACAAAATCAACAATACTGTTGACAAACATCTCAATTTTGATTTTGTAACAACATGGATGACTATTGATATTTTACTTAATATCGACACAATGATATTTGTATAGACACCAGAAATGTGGAAATAATGAGTAAGTGGGTAATGTTAAAGACAAGTGTAAACCAAGCAAAACAGAAGTGAACTGGTAAGTTCAGAAAATTACACAACTTTACTGTAATGCTGCCTTAAAACCAGTAACAGACAACACGTAGAACATATCACCACATGCAACAACACCATATTATATTGTATCATATTATATCATGTATTGCCCAGCTGTCAAAGCGACAAACGTTATTTTCAATCCCAGGGTGTCCAAGGGGATGTCTTGTTTTGTTCGGCCAGTAGTCCAAAAGCCAGAGATATTCAGCTAAAAAAGGGAAGTTATTGGAGAAGCTGGATCCAGACTCAGAGCCTGTTCGGCATGTAACATCTCTTCTAACATGACTTGGCGAGAGCTTTTTCTCCACAGAGCCCATCTTCATACTCAAACTGTGCTACATTCAGGCCTAGTTATTTCTGCAAATCAACTTACAGTCAATCAGTGACGATTGGGCGTCACCACTTCAGCTAGTTACCAGTTCAGCTAATTCATCTGGATCATTACTAGTTCAACTGTTGTTTTCACAGAACGGCGTGTTTTCCAGTTAGTTAGTAACTATAGACAAAGTGGAGCTAGGAAGCTAACCTAAGCTGTGGAAGAGAGGAAGGCGGGTCCAGACCGGGTAGAAGTCTGGATAACTGAAAAGTTAACATTATACCTTTGGTCAGTTCTCTCTCCTTCTTCTACGCTTTTTCCTGCTCTTGAAGCCACCAGGAGGTGCGCCAGTCTTTATCTCCAGCACATGATTTTCTATATTAAATCTATGATCCAGCTGCAGCCGCAGCGCTGACGTCAGGGACGAACGTGACGGAAGTTGAAGGAACTATACTCCCAAATTTGGTTTGTGGGCTGGCTGGTAAATTCAGGAAATTATACCAAAAACGACTTTCAGGTGTTCATAAATATTATAGCCGAGGGTTGTAAGCTGCCTATACACTTATAAAGACAATGAAATGGTAACACTCGGCTGTGTTGACTTAACCTTGCCTGGACCAAGACGGCAAACTTTTAGCCCACTCACATAGCCTCCGACTGCAGCGCGCACACAGGCACCTTCCGCTGCTCCCCTTTCACAATAAAAGTCTTGATATTTGTTCTCCTCGGCGGCGAACAATTTCATTTCATGAACGGATCGTTACGTGGACAGCTTGGATTATTTGGAGGAGAGAGAAGGTTCAGTCGTTCAGTGCCTTGTCCCTATGGTGTCCCTATGTGTGTAAATATGTATATATTTGTATGTATATTGATCTTTTTCTGTGGACATTTCAATGGGGAAGAGCTTTTTTTATTTTGGTGCTTTGCAGTTCAGTTTACCGTGATTTTATTTACATAGCTATTTAAACAATTATAAATTAGTCATTGAATCAGTTTACATACTTTTGGCTTTTAAAATACACTAGTAAAAAAATAAGGGAACAATTAATGATCACAGTATAACACCAAGTCAATCCTCCGGGACATCAATATGTCTATTAAGGGAAGCACAAGTGATTGTGAATCAGTTTCACGTGCTTTGGTGCAAATGAAAGTGACAACAGGTTTGCTGTGTCTCCCAACACAGCCTTAAGAGCATGGAAGAGATACCAGGAGACCGGCCACTACTAAGACAGCTGGATAAGGTCTGCCATTGACGCAAGTTCTGTTCACTGATGAGAGCAGGTTCACAGTCTGCACATGTGACAGGTGTGAAAGTGTCTGGAGACGTCATAACGTCCGGCATGACCGGTTTGGTGCTGCCTCGGTGATGGTTTGGAGAGGCATATGTTTGGGCAGTTGTAGAGACCTCCATGTCATTTGTCTCCACAGTGATTTGCTGTTTTTGTACATCATTTATGGAACAGGGGAGATGAGATGAGCATTTTCACAGTTTGACTCACTTATTTGAGTCATTTTCCAAGCTAAAATGTCAAACATTTAATGTTTCCAGCTTCTTAAATGTAGTATATTGCTACTGTTCTTCTTGTGAAGTGAATGAAGAGTCCTTAGGTTTTGGACTGATTGTTTGACAAGCAGGGCTGTGGGAAATGGTAAATTAAAAAAAAAGTTTTTTGCACAAATTTTTCAGTATTATTGTTCCAAGTGGAGTATATTTAGATACACTGGTGTCATGCACCAGTAGGGGGCTTTGGCACGTCCTGCTAGTGATACATGGTTATCATCAAAGTTAATGAAACACCTACATTTAGTAGAGCTACAAGAAACCTTGTCATTTTCAAATAAATACAAATCTTAATTATTTAAAAAATATATATATTAGATCATACTTAATTCCTATAAAATCTGAACTTTATTTTTTGTTATGTATCGTATTGCCATTAAAGTCATGGCAGGATGTGTAACTGTTCAGCTAAGAATGAGAATTAGAATGAGAGATGTTGTGTGTCTCATCTTCCAGCCTCAGTGACCTCCAGTTCCTGCATCGTCTCCAGCATACCTCAGTACTGCCCCAGCCCAAGAGAAAGCTCTTACTGTTTGCTGACCCAACATATGTCATTCATCACTTCAACTGAATTAAACAGGCCAAACCAGTCGCAAAAATATGTACCATACATCCATGATACCAATATATTTATATTTAGATTGGTTTTGGTTTGTAAAGAAACAAAGAAAAAAGGATCCACACTAAAGTGAAGCAGTTCTGTGTAATGGTACAGAGACATGAAATGAGTCGGACTATAGTCCTTTCCCCAGAGTACAGCTGTTCTGCTTACTCCCAGGGTTAGGGTTAGCAGAGATTGTATCAAGGGAGTAAACAAAATGTTGGTGCATCCCAAAATAACACCAAACTGAAAAACTATTTAACTTTTTTTGTTAACATTTTTATGAATCTTTTTGTTTAGTTAAATTATTATTTTTTATCTGTTCAAGGTATAAAACATTAAGCGTTGGCATTACCAGCCACAGTTACTGAATTAAGTGGAATGCTGATACACTGTATGTTACTGAAACTGTATGTGCTACTGTACCATGTGTGTGTGAGTCTACCTCTGCCTGAAATTCTGACACTGCTGCCTGCACTTGGTTTGTTTGTTTGGCAGTTTGTAATCTCAGAGGAGATCCCTGTTGAATGCTGGATTTACTGCACATCGTGTGCAGAGTCAGACTGACTGATGAACTGATGCCTAACATTGTCTCTTGTCTAACATAGTGACCACACATGCCAGCAATGGTGCCTAAGAGTAGACACTTGGTGCAGACAGACTGACATGAAACAAAACAGGTTACAGTTTAAACAGTTTATAGATAGAGAATTATTTTATAACTATATGATGATAATGACGCTTCACCATACACTATGAACTGAAATGTTATTTAAGTTCATACACTATGAACTGAAATAACATTTTCAAATTTAAACTGTAATCCACACATTTCATCTTTACAAATATAACCCTCAGAGTTTGGGAATGTTCCCTGGAGGTCATTTCTGTAAAACCTTAGAAGAACCTTTAAGGAATGTTTCCTAAAGGTTCTGTAAACGTTTTTCAGCTATATTCTTTAGACAACCCTCAGGGAACAGGTTACATTAAAAAAAATACACTACTGACGATAACATAATACTTATACTAATAATATCCACTGCATGGGGATATGATAAACTCTGAGACAACATGAAACTATATCGAAATTGAGAGTATCTCAGCCCACTCCCAGCTAACATGTAACCCTCAGTAAATGTTCACAGGAACCTTTAGAGAACTGAGGGTTCTCAGAAGGTTAATTAGTGTAACCCTAAGTGAACCTTAAGAAAACATTCCATGGCAGTTATCTAAAGGTTTTTTTATTATCTCTTACCTCACAGAATCTCTAGTAAATGTTCGCTGAGGGTTTTCAGAAGGTTTTTTTGTGTAACCGCTTTAGCAGATTGAGGTATAATTCCCTCCTAATTCCTGAGAAATATACTCCTGAGTATTGCCCTTCTTCGAATCTGATGTAAACTGCATCAACATGTAGAGTGTAGAGCTTCACAGGACTGCCATTCCTAGTAACAGTTACTAAGCTGCGATTGGACGGTAGCTGTTTGGAGGAGGGGTTTAGCAGCTCTTCTTCTTTATTGGTGGTTGAATAACTAGGTTATTGGTGCATTACTGCCACCAGCTGGACAGAAGCATTAGTGGCTGCCTGATATTCCTTACTGATTTTCCAAGAGAGTTTTCAGTGAAATATTTCTATAATGCAGTATTACTCTATTTTTTGTATTGCTGATTTACTGTGTTTTATATTGCTATATTACTCTATGTTATTTCATTGTGGATTTACTGTGTGTCTTGTATTGCTTTATTACTGTACATTTTGTAATGCTAATTCAGTGTACATGACTTGTCGATAATTCATCTATGTAAATCTGTAATGTTGAATATAATTAATCTAACCATATATACATGCTTGATATACATAATCCATGCACACTTTGTTTGTCCAGTATTAATTATTTTTTTCTTTGCACTGCTTGTACTGTCACAACTTCGCAGCAGCTGATTTGTAAACCGATTAATGGAGTATAATTTTACAGTGTCAGCCGAGATGATTGTGATAGACTATACACAGGAATATCTTTTCACATGTTATTGCATACAGTGTGTCCTGAACATTCACAATGCTTATTCTTTATTATTCTTATTAAATCTTTATAATCATTGTCATCATCATCGTCATTCCGATGTTCAGAGTTTTTGTTGCCCTTGTTCCTAGCAGTATGTCTGTTTCTGTGTAGTACACTGAAAACAATGTCAAAGACCTGTATGTGCAGACTTGGTCAATAAAGCCAAATCTGAGTTTCTCTCACATGGATGCACAAAATGAAATAAATAACAATAAAATGAATGCACAGTATGTGTTGCTTAAGGACGGTATCTCTTCATATTTTAAAATTGTTTGTTAATAACATGAAAGTGAACAATAAAGTGTTTACACGGTAGGCAGCTGTCTGACGTTGATCTGGGACACAGAAACAAAGCTGTGCTCTCTGATTGGCTGATCTTGAGGGCAGCAGTGAACTCTACTGGCTGAAGAGTTTTTTCCAGGGATGAGTGGCTGAGTGGCTGATGACAAATACTGTAGAGAGTGACATTTGACTAATTTAGTGAACAGTCGGTAAATAGTATGGTCCACTACCAGTGATAGTAATACTAGAAAGCCTAATGCTGCTATGAGCTACTATTACAACTCAGCTAGTTATATGTCACTGGGGGTTTTACTGATTGGAGGAGTGTGTTTGGTCAGATCCTTCCTAATTCTCCTCCTCAATATCCCATCCACCAGCTGCTCGATGGCTCTTTAAATATTGACACCGTGTTCGCCTCTCGCAGCCCACGGATCAGGCCGAGGGGCAGACCAATCCAAGCGGGGCGGTCCTTCCGTGAGCTGCGGCCGGCTGCAGTTCTCCTGTCCTCCTGCAGGAGGCAGTGCAGCGGGGCTTCTGTCCATGGTGCTGAAGATTCGACTGGATCTGTCCGGGGTGCTGAATAGCTCAGGGGACCTGGGCTCAGTCTGAGGATGCTGTCACACTGATTCAGTCCATGCCACTTCCTTCTGGTGCTGTACTCTGGTTGTGTGATAAGTGAACAGAATCTATCTGCCAGCCTGGAGATGTCGGTGCGGAGGGGGAGGGGAGGGCAGTAAGGTAAGGCTTTATGTCTCTCTGACAAAGAGCAGTTGTCGGTATTTTCCGTGCTCTCGCTGCAGGCCCTACGGTGGATTTTACACAGCAGGGAGAATGTGATATGCGATATGTGCGCTCCTCCACAGTGGATGTCAGTGTGCTTCCGACGGTTTCCTTTCATGGAGAATTATTTCAGCTCGTTCCAATACTGTGCGCACGGTCAGGCTTTAAAAAGCCACTATTATATCGCCATTTCCGGCCGCTACAATGGCGGCACGGTGTCGATACAGTCTGTGTGGAAGTGTCAACTGCTGAAGACCAGCGGCCTTTGTATGTGCTGTGTTTGTCAGCGTGCCGGCAGAGGAGAACAGAAAGGCCTCGTCCTCGTTAACAACTCGGCCTACATCACTGCTGTCAGAGCACAACGAGCCGATCGCTCTGTAGGCTTGATATTCGCGTTCATAGTGTGCGTGTGTAATATCTACTGCTAGGCTAAATGTAGAAATCAGTAACGTTACACATTTAAACTAATGTCAGCTGAGTGTCCGTGATGCCAGGGCCTGCCAGCGGGCACTGAGTCACTACAAACCTATTTCTGGCCCGTGAGCCTGTTCGAAGAGCCAAAAACAGCCTGCTGTCACACTGTGAGGACATACCTTTGTGTTCTTAAATGTAATATATTCACGAGATACATGTCGACATGTCGTCTGGATTTTTCCCCTTCCTTTTCAGTTTTGAAAATCTTTCATCAAAAATAGGCGTTAGTTATTATGTAATAAGTCCTTATAATATACTTAATAACATTATAAGACTATACGTATTCATAATATCACAGAAATGACGTTTATTGTTTGATTATTAGATATGTATAAGCTCTTATGAGAAATGTATTCAATGTTTGACTGCTTACTAGTCTGATGAGTTTATAATAACATAAACAGATACTTATCTATTATGTCATTGTTAAACCTTTAATAACATTTGTTGTTGCTTTATTAAGATTAATATATATTCAATTATGCACTTATTAACAGTTAACAATGCTTTTTGCAATAATGATATCCTATGAAAGTCAGCTAAACTCAATTCATGTGTTTATAATGCTATTATACCCAATCATAAGAAGCTCATAAGGATTTTATTAACAATATTTAGCTGTCAATAAACTATTAAAAAGTTTTGTTACAAGTGCTCAAAAATGCCTTATAATCTATCAATATTATCACTGTTACTCTATTATTAACACTTGTATGGTCTTATAAATGTTAATAACCTTCTTATAAGGACTTCTACATGCCTTATTATTATTATCATTATATTTTTATTTGTATATTTCATTATGGTATTAAATTCTAGATTAGACTATTATAACTAATATAATTTCAAAAGACACACTCTATGTCCATGTCATATAGATTCTGCAGCTGTCTGGTGCAATGCATCATAGCGAGACCTAAGCCAAGATGAGCCAAGCCCCCTTTTTGTCTTTTTGTCACCTCAATTAGTTATATAGTAACTGCTTGAGTAAGGGTGTTACTTAATTAACTTGTACTTTAATTCCAAGAGTGGATACATATTGTTTTTCTATGTGTGTGTGT
>CAEMYA010000544.1:43145-55657 GCA_903131615.1 Diplodus sargus | reverse complement strand
ATCGGTGGCCGATAATCGGTCGGTCCCTAGAAATGACCATTAAAAAACTGACATTACAGCACAGTAGCAGTGTGGAGACCAGAGCAAGAGAGAGGTGGCTTATCACATTAATTATCCTGCGAAACATCGGATTACACCAAACCGGCCTGTGTTCAAAGACTAATGTGGCCAATGGAAGTCAGCATTAAGTAATGCTTTACAACATTATTAAAATACAGGAACAAAAGACTGAGTAGAGTACTGACAGGTGATGAAAAGAATGGTTTGGATAGATGTTGCAGGAAGAAGAGTGTGAGTGTGGAAGCAGACCAAAGTTGACTGCCTTAGCTTCACTTTATTAATGATAAACAGGGCAGATCAGTCAATCAGTCAGTCAGTCAGTCAGTCAGTCGCAATGCACATCTCAGTTGTAAGTTACCATGGAGAGATGACACTGACATGTATCTATATTTTCATCCACAGCAGACTGCTCACTGACTAAAGACGTCACAGAAACAGCAGTTTGTCCTGCAGCTAAAGATGGCAAGAATGAAAGCATCACCTCGGAGACTGAGAACGAAACTGAGAAAAGTGAGGAGGCAAAGCCAGTAATCCTCACAGATGATCATAAGCAGGAGGAAATTGAGACCAAGGAGGAGGAAGAAGGTCAGCTGTTGATGAAGGACCAGGCATCAAAGCAAGCTGAAGAAGAAACGTTGGTTACTGAGCTAAAAGACACAAAGGAAGAGGATGATGAGAAAGCTGAAGAAGAAGAGGAAAATGACGAGGAAGAGCAGCAAGAAAGGCAAGTGAATGTTGTAGAAGAGAAGGAGGTGGAAAGACAGATGATAGGGCAGGAAAACTCTGATCACCAGTACTCCAGTGGAGATTACAACCATCAGGCCAAAGAATCAATGGAGGACCAGAGTAAGATGGAAGGACGGGAGGAGGAGGAGGAGGGTGAGGAGGAGGACGAGGAGGAAGAAGAGGAAGAGGAGGAGGGAGAAGAGAGGGAGGTCCACCAAGAATTTACTTCTCCTTACACTTTGAGTCCATGCACTCAGGGATCTGAAGACGCACTCAGGGAAGAAAAGGTCAACACTCCCATGACTGAGGAAGAGGAAGATGATGAAGACCCAGAGGAAGACAGAGAGGAAGAGGAGGATGAGAGGCAGGGGAAAGAAGCTGGAGAGGTGGTGGAGGAGGTAGAGGAAGACCAAGATTCTAGCAAAGCCTCTTCGACTACAGTGGTTATAGAAGTCCGCTCTGAGGAGGATGATGATGAGGATGAGGAGGAGGAGGAGGAAGAGGAGGATGAAGAGGAAGAGGAGGATGGAGAGGAGCAGGATCGTCTCTCAGAGGGCTCAGGAATCACAGATGACTCAGAGAACTGGGATATGACTCGGGGGAACCTAGGCCTTCTGGAGCAGGCTATCGCCCTGAAGGCAGAAGAGGTGAAGGGAGGTCAAGAGGCCCAGGGCTCCCCAGACTACCATCCATACAGCGCCTCCAGCAAAAACTGTGAGCCTGCTGCTGCAGCCCGCCGCGCCGCACACTACAGCAAAGGTACATTTACTGTTACTACTAACAGACACAACAACAGTATAGTGGATTATGGGCAACTGAAACTGTCAAAAATGTGTAACTAAATTAATGAATATAAAAATAATGTGCCATTAAAATGCATTAAAAATAATATTAGAAATAAATGAAGGCACTAATTGATTTCTAAAATGTGAAAGGAATAGATATTTATCACTTACACTGAAATTTCTGATTTGTTTATCCATTTATTCATTACTAAATGTATTTATTGGTTGTTGTGAATGCTGGAGGCAAGATGCACAGAATTCAACTTTTAGATAGAACTGTAGGACATGTTGTCTTTCAGCTGATGGTCTCATTTCAGATGTAGGACTTACACTTTTGGCTGTAGAAGCCCTATAGCGACACACACTCCATCAACTGCCCCATACGCAACAGTGTTAATTCTGAGCCTACATTTCTGGCAAGCAGATGTACCAGTTTTATCACTCGCAAGCTCCCTCATACTTCACACTGCAGAAATAATATAAAATAAAAAAAATAAAACATCTCTAAGTGTAACATGTCTCCTGATGCTCACAGGATCTATTTAGGCCTTAACCAGTATGTTTTTTTGAGGACAAGCAGGAACAAATTTAGGTGTTTTTCTATGTAATTAAATGGGCCCAATGAGGCAGTTAGTGTTATTCATAGAATAGAATAGAATAGAATTACTTTATTGATCCCAGATTGCTTAGTTAGCAGACAAAGTAGTAGTAATACTTCTAGTACTATTATTACAAATACTGCTGTAACTATGACTACTACTGCTTTTACTACTACTACTATCACCTACACTTGTAATATTACTAGGCTACTACGACTAATACAACCTTAACTGTTACAGCTTCTACTACAACTAGACTCTACATACTACTGGGGCCACTGCTGATACTTATACCACTAGAAATACTACAACTACTACTACTACCACTACTTCAAGTAGTATTGCTACTACTTCTACCCCTACTACTACTACATGAGGGGTTTTCAAAAGTGAAGTGCAACACATTATAGTTTTATGCATTTCAGGCAATTATTGTTCTGTATATTCAGCAGTATTTCAAAAATTACTTCAGTTGTCAGCATTCACACTGTATTTTTTTTTTCATTCTTAAAGTCAGATACTCAATTTAAACATTTAAATGTTTTAAAATGCGTTCTACTACTTTCAGTAACATATTGTCACACTCCATAAGCTGTTCAAAACACAAATTCAAACCAACAATGCAGGTTAACTCCCAGCCTATAGTATATTTTGGATTCTACACTATCACTCCACTATCATGACTGTTCATACTCCTTCACATGTGACTTCTAATATGTCAATATCACTAATTCATTCTTGGCTGTAGCTTTTCAAGAAACCCCAAAATAAAAACTCAAAATTTTCATATATTCTTGTAATTATTCAAAGTTTTCTTAGCCAGTAATGTGCATTTAGTGTCTGCCTTTCAACAAACCTTAAAATATTCCAAATATTTAATTCATTCTTGGCATCATTCAAAGTTTTATAGGGAGCAATTCAGTTTGGCAATTGCTTTTCAACAAGCCTTAAAATATTCCAAATATTTCATTAATTCTTGGCATCATTCAAAGTTTTATAGGGAGCAATTCAGTTTGGCAATTGCTTTTCAACAAATCTTAAAATATTCCACATTTGTCATGCATTCTTTGCATGATTTTAAAATTGACAGCCAGCAATGTAAATTTAGCATCAGCTTTAAACAAACCCTAAAATATTTTTCAGTGCGCATTTCGTGTCAGCTTTTCAACAGCTGGCATTCACAACCCAAAGTTCTTCAGAAGTGCCTTGAAACACTTCATGTGACAGCCCCCTTATTAGCAAAATGCATAAAGAATTTAAAAAATATATATATTAATACCATTTATTTGTTAATTTATCCTTTATTTTGACACATTTGGTCCTCCACAGGGGATATGGTTCTATTAACAGTGCTGTTACCAATTGTTTTGGTAAATGCCGTAAAATACCAAATAATAGCCGGGGCATTTATTAGTTTCAGTCACTTAACAGACCAGGTGTTTATTTGGGACCAGGCGTTTAATTCCTTCCTCACAAAAATCCGGGATGAAAATGTCACAAACTTCGCCAGCTTCTCGGTGAATTCTCTGGCATCCTTCTGGGCATTAGTCTTCTGCAAGTGAAGTTGTTGCGGCGGAGGAAACAATTTAGCCAGCCAGCACACGCAGCAAACTCCTCATCTCTGCTGTCACTCATGGTGGTGTACATTTGTTTCACCATCACCCTGAACATTTTGCGGGACACTCTGTCTTGGCGTGCCAGTTTGCTGATAACCCATCCCTGCATGTTTATCTTAAGCTCCTCGCTAGCCTTCTTCCTACATCCACCAGGCAGCCTGGCGCTTTCTGTCCTAAAATTTAATATTTTTTTACCAAAATATATTTATTTTGCATATATTTGTTATTTAGGTTTAATAAAACTCCAAGTTTAGTAGAACTGTACTTGACAACCAGGACTGTTCACGGTTTCTGGATGTTGTCTGTAAAAACCGTCTCTGTTTTGAATTCAGTGAGGTTTTTCAATGGTTTTGTGTTCTTAGAGGAGGCCCTGATGAAATTCTTTTTTGTGTGTGTTGGTCACTGCGCAGGGAATCTTCACATGGCTTTGTAGTAAAATAATCAATCCTTTGTTAAATTGGTGGTCCTAAAAGTAGTCAAAATTATAAACACTGACTCCAAGGCCTAGTCCACACACACACAGGTTTTTTTTTAAATGCTTTTAAAACAACAACAATCTCCATCCAGACTCACGTTTTAACACAGTTTCAAAAGAAATCATACTGAGAGATCTGAAAAAGCACATCATATGTACCTATATAAACAGAAACAGATTCGCAAATCTGTTGGTGGTTGCTTCGTTGCAAAAATGTTACCATTTTTTTCTTTTACCTACTACTCTTTGTATACTTACTACTACTACATACTCTACTGTATTTGTTAGGTAGCGTCCTTTTAAGAGATTTTAACATTGCTGAACAGCCACTTTTGTTTCTCTTTTAATATCACTGAATTATTTTCTGTTTGTGTATTTTCAAAATATAAAAAATATAACATCAGTTCTGTCAATGTAAACTCAACACAGTAACATAACACACACTCATAGTTCACGTTAGCTAATGATGCTACCAACAGTGATAAGTCTTAATGCATAGAAAAGTTATGTTTTAAGAAATACCTGTGTATGCGTGGACAGGGCCTAAAAAGAAGGTTAGAATCACCTTTAAAAAGGTCCACCAATGATGAAAGAAAACTCCACACAGAGTCCCAAATCCTCAAACTGGCTGCCATGCATTGCACATTTGAGTGGTACTTGTAATGGTTGAGTGGATCAATACTTAAAGTTGCTGATCAAATCAAATCAAATACATTTTATTTATATGATGTGCTTTAATTCAATATTGCTGCCATCTTAACCACACCCTCCTGTATACAGAGAAGAAGGAAGTGAAGTGTCCAACCCCAGGGTGTGATGGGACAGGTCATGTGACTGGGCTGTACCCTCACCACCGCAGTCTATCTGGATGTCCTCATAAAGACAGAATCCCTCCAGAGAGTGAGTAGCCAATACATTACCTTTAATATCACCAGAGACCACCAGGAGACAAATCTGACATACGTTCTTCTGTTACACTCCTTATACACACATTTTTTTTCTATTGCTATTATTATTACTAGTACTACTCCTACTTTCTTATGTTCTACTAATGCTACTAGATGTGTTATTGCAACTGCTTTTTCAACTGCTGTGTGTTTCATATATACTCTTCTTACTTCTGCTAGTGATGTAGAACCATCTGCAGCAAACTAAAAAGACTGACCCGAATTTGTGTCTGCTGTGTGTCTGTAGTCCTGGCTATGCATGAGAACGTCTTGAAGTGTCCGACTCCTGGCTGCACAGGCCAGGGCCATGTCAACAGTAACCGCAACACACACCGCAGGTTAATGACACACCCAAGGACACACACACACACACACACATAGACACACACACACGCATGCATGCGCACACAAACAGAAGAATTGAGGACTGCTTAAAATAGCTGAAAGTTTGAATATTGAGCATCATTTTGTATTTCACAATTTCATAGAAATCAATAGCTGTGTTAGCATGGACCCTAATATTTCTCTCATAATCAGAATGATTGGCCAGTTGGGCTAAAAATGTCTCATGTAAATGTCTCCACTGGAAGAGACTAATCTGATCTGGTAAGATCTGAATAATTAATTCACATTGAGAAGTGGTGTAATCCTTTGATAATATGTTAAATTGGAAAACATTAGCCTCTAATAGCCATGTGTGAATGGAGCTGCAGGCTGAGCGGAGAGACGCTGAGGGTGATTCCGGGACAGGGGGAAAAACATAATACCAAAAACCCTGACTGCCACGGACATCCAAGGCGATGAACTGTGAAGACAGGATGGCCATCCATGAGTCGCGGGCTTGCAGGGGGTTTGGCTGACAGTAGGGCATGGGAGGGCAGACCAGAGTTTAAAAAGGAGAATAAAATGTACAACTTTGGGGAACCCATTGACAATGGTGAGTATGGTGTAATTACATTCCGTTGGAGGCAGGCCTGTGATGGCTGGAGCAGGCCAGCGGGAGCACGATACAAGGCTTTGCTGCAGGTACAGACGGAGAAGGCTGAGAAAGACTTGTTCTTGTCGGAGTAGACAGTGGGCCAGTTGGAGGGTTTTCCGGAAACCTGAATGACCTTTGAGGTGTTCCCCCACTGGAGCACTTGGGGAGACAAAGGGCTCTTCAGAGGTTTCTTCTTCTGACGAGAGAGGGCAACTGGCTTAATGTTCTCAGAGCTGGGGCATTAGGTGAGGGTGTAGTTAAATTGGCCTACAAACAAAGGTGGGAGATTAGCCGCTTGGCAGAATACAGATAAGCGATGTTTTTATGGTCAGTCCACAAGAGGAAGGGATGGGCAGCTCCCTCTGGCCAATCTCTCCATTCTTGGCGGGCGTGGACAATGGCCAGTAACTCACGATTACCAACATCGTAGTTCTTTTCAGCTGGAGAGAGGCAGCGGGGGGAGAAAGCTTCATCGATATAAGTTGGCAAAACCAAGGAAACTATGGAGTTGCTTACTGTTCTCTGGAGTCAGCAATCATTCACTGCCTTCACTTTGGTAGGATCCATCTTCACCTGCCCTCGCTCGATGACATAGCGCAGGAAATCCACGCATGGAGAGTAGAAGTGAAATTTATCCAGCGTCACGTAAAGTTTCTTTTCCAGGAGCCTCTGGAGTATCAAATGGACATTTTTCTCCTGAATCTGGGAGAAGAATAGAATATCATCCAAATAGACAAACACAAACTGGTTCAGCATGTCACTGAGAGCGTTGTCGACCAAGTCTGCAGGGGTGTTGTTGAGACCAAAGGGCATGACTTGGTACTAAAAATGGCAAAGAGGAGTGTTCAAAGCCATCTTCCATTCGTCTCCTTCTCGCATGTGCACCGGATGATATGCATTGCATAGGTAGAGCTTGGAGAAGACGGCGGCCTGGTGGAGGGGTCCAAAATACTAAGTCGATGAGAGGAAGAGGGTATTTGTTCTTTAATGTTATGTCATTAAGACCTTTGTAGTCAAAACATGGCCTTAGAGATCCGTCCTTCTTGCCACGAAGAAAAATCCTGCCCCTACTGGTGAGGAAGAGGGGTGAATTAGTCCAATAGTCAGTGAGTCGCTGATGTAGGACTCCATGGCACCTCATTCAGGGCGGGTAAGGTTGTAGAGACAGCTCACAGGAAGAGTGGCACCAGGAAGTAGGTCGACTGAACGGTCATGGTCTGTGGGGAGGTAGTGAGAGTGCAAGGTCCTTGCTAAATACGTCCTAAGATGACTTGGGAGTGAGGTGAAGGGATAAGAAAATAATTTTTAGTCTCTGTGAGTGGGAATGTTAGATTGGGAAACAATGTCAATGAAGAGTCAATGAAGTTATCGCCAGCACCTGAGAGTCTGCTGAGGAATAGGGTTCGATAAAGTTGAACCGTTTACAGTGAATGCTTAATCTGATCGTTTTTCTCTGTTTGGGATAATAATATTCTTTCTGCACATTGGCCTCATGTGGAGGTAACATTAGGTAGTGCTGGGGGACAGAATCATGGTGGTAACACAACAGAACTGCTCTGTGGCTAATACAACAACAAGAAGGAGTGTATTTTCTTCTGTTATATTTCCAACAGATCTACAGTGAGAGGAAAAAGTTTGCACATGTCAAGAAAATTATATTCTAATTAAAATATTTGGGACACACATCTTATGTCATCTCTTTATTCAGCATCCATGTTGGAATCTCTATTCAGAATGATTACAATCAGATTCAGTGTGACCACAGCTAATCTTTGTACATAGTCAGTGGTTGGGCAGCTTTTCAGTTTTCAATAATCTAAATTAAGTTTTGGAGTTTTTTTGATTCAAGTTCTGGAATAGTCAGCATAGAAATGATCCATAATTAAGACAGACTATTTGCACATATACAGTGAAACCCTAGATTGCATCAATTCTCCACCGTTGTTCATTCACACAGAATGAAGCATCTCCGCCTTAAAGACGAACCGCTGTGTAATTCACACAGAAAGCCGGCGCTGCGGCTCCTAAAGAGGTGTGACGGTACACGTCATCATGATGATGTCTATGTGTTTTCAAGGTGTTTCCCCTGTGTCCTCCTGTTAATCTAAACCCACGGACAGTTTATAATCATATGGATGCTGTTATAATGTGTAGTGATTGAGATCCTGACCCACCAAACATCCTGGAAAGTGAGAAAGTTACGTTTTTTCACTCTAAATTACATAATTGAATAATCGCCATCAGTAAACAGGACTCAGACTCGCTGTCTGACTCTGTCACTTGAAGGGAGGGAGGCTGTTTTCTCAGGGAAAGTTCACTGAAGACTCGTTCTGGAGGACTGACCATCACAGTGACTTTTTTTTCAACACAAACATTTGGTGAATTAAAGTTTTTTGCCAGTGACAGACGCTGTTTTCGGGCAGAAATGTGATGAAGAGTCAGTAGGACAGACAGGAGGACAGACAGGAGGACAGACACTTCTCCACATATAACTGTGGTATTTTTTTCCTCATAAGTTGCCAAAGACAGTTACAGTTACTACATTACTGTTGTTTGGTCATGTAGCACTGCTTTGTGGGACATTTCTCTTTATTTAGTTGATTGAAGGACCTGTGTAGTTATCAGAATGTCCGAACGACACACCTTTGATACATGCAGCTGGCTAATCCATTCACACATGTACAGTTCACCAATACTGTGCCTCTGATACTACTTCCAGAGGTGGATCAGCACCGCAGCGAAATTTCACCCCTCGCCGCCTCTGAAACTTTCACACAGATGCGGAGGCGGAGAATTGGCATAGGATCCCCACATCCAAACAGCAGTGTAAATGGGGCTAGTGTCATCTAACACTACTTACACTTACTTAAACTGTCTTTAGAAGCTATATAAACAATTTAAACTTCTTGTCTGCATATTAAAGTATAATTTCTGCCAAAAATGAAAATTCAGTCATTATCTCCTCCCCCATGCTGATGGAAAGTCTTGTCAGTTGTTTAACATTTCAAAACAAGTCCCTGTTTCTTCTTTAGTTGTTTAGGAGCTGCAACACAGTTATGCTGTGATGCTCCAGAAATGTTTTGCAGATTATGAAACTTTACTCGACTTTTTAATGGCATTTGGGGAGGAGATAATGACTGAATTTTCATTTTTGTCCAAACTGTTCCTTTAATTGTGTACGTACTCATTAGAGTTGTGTTTCATAACATGCAAATCTTTGGATCTGTCCCCCCTGTCAGTCTGTCTGGCTGCCCCATTGCAGCTGCAGCTAAGCTGAATAAAAGTCAGGACAAGCAGGTTCATTTACAAGCTTCAGCCAGTGAGCCTTCCTCCAACTCTGACAGGGTGCTCAGGTGAGACATGCAAGCGAAGTGTTTTGTTTTCCAGTTGAGCTTTTGAATGCATACATACGACTATATCCATACCACTATAGCGATAGTGCATAACTAATGGCTTGTCCTCTAGGCCCATGTGTTTTGTGAAACAGCTGGAGATCCCTCAGTATGGCAACTACCGGCCCAACACGGTAACCACCACACCTCGAGCTAACCTGGCCAAGGAGCTGGAGAAATACTCAAAGGTGTCTTTTGACTATGCAAGCTTTGATGTCCAGGTGTTTGGAAAGCGTATGCTCATTCCAAAGACACCCAGCAGCACTGAAACGTCACCCAAAGCCTTCAAATGTAAGACCCACACACTTCATCTCCATGCTCTACTTCTGTGATTGATTTTGACACACAAGCCTTGTTTTACAGTGCACAATTGAGAGATTTGCTTGAAAGTGCGTGTTTTGCTGGAATAGAACTTAATTTATAAGAAGGGAGATATCGGAGATATGAGCTGACAGTACTTTTATAGACACAAAATATGAAGTGGAACTCAATTCAAACCATCTTTGCCATCATATTTGTCCAACTTTACACGCTTCTTAGCAGGAAACGTGCTTTAAGAGCTACTTTCTCTGAAATATAGATTATTTTATTATAGGGGGCAACAGGGTGCTGATTTTATAGAGAGAGAAAATCAAAATGGACTTGACTGACTTGGACAAAAAATATGAAGTCGAACTCAAATGAAAACATGTTTCTCATCATTTTTATTCAGCTTAAGGTGTTTCTTGGTAAGAAACTTGCTTGAAAAATCATATTTCACTTAAATACAGCTTAATCTACAATAAAGTGCAAAAACGAGCTAGTCTCACAGAAAAAAAATTTCATTGTCCCAATTACATTTCTGACCTTGACACAAAATATGCAGTGCAAAAACAATTTAACTCATCGTATTTATCCAACTTTCACGTCTATCGGAAGGAAACCTCCTTGAAAAAGATACTTTCCACTGAAGTAGCTCAATTTATAATAAGGGGCAAAAAGATGTCTTCAACACAAAACATGAAGCGGAACACAATTTTAACCATGTTCATCATCATATGTATTCAACTTTACATTTTCTTTGCAGGAAATTGACTGAAAAAGCATCTTTCACTGAAATACAGCTTAATTTATAATAAGTTACACTCATTTCGGAGAGATTGGTCAATTGAGTCTGGGAGTTATTTCTTTATTTCCTTAGAAAAGAGACAATAAACCATTTCTTAGAAGCAATAAAGATAGATCCCATCATAGACATATTAAAAAACAACAGTTAAGCAACCATGTGAAGGAGACTGATTAGATGTCCATGGACATTGTACATTATCTCCTTGGATCTATGCAGGTTTATTTTCATTTTCTAAGGAAATACAGTATGTAGATATTCTTCAGATTCTTCCCATTAAGTAACATCAGTATATTTTATAATGTCAATGCCAACAAGAATCTGTCACACAAGATAAGGACCCAGAAGTACAACTTGAAACTGTTACCGAAGAATAGTTCAGTATACAGGAGATCAGTCAGTGTAGCAAATGTACAAAATCTGACAGAGGCAAAGTCAGGAGAAAAGCAATCACTTGGGGAATGCTGGAATGCTGGCAACAAAGGGCAAACACGAACTGGCACAGAAGACAGGGAGCACACGGAATACATACACAAGGGAGGTGGGAATAATTAGACACAGGTGAAACACATTTGGGGAGGGGGGGAACAAAAACATGACCTCATGGCAAACAAAACATGACAAATGTCTGTTTAATGTGATGTTTATATGCATTCATTACTGTAGTTTAAGAGCACACATTAGATATATATGTCCTTGGTTTATTAATTGAATTAATTCCTTTGTATACACAAATTACTGACTCTTTTCTCTACCTGCCAGACTCTGTACATGACTGTGGTTACTATTCAAAGAAGCACACACTAGGGCTTTTATCCTGCTGTATTAGGGTGGGTTGGTAGAAATAATAGGTAAACAAGTAGGTAGGTTGCTCAGAGGTTAAAGAGGCAAAGTAGTAAAAGTTGTCTGTTAAAAATCCTCGGCGAGATGACACAAAAACCTAGCAGTAAGAGGGCTGTCAGAGTCGAGATAAGATTAAACATCCCGTTGCAAATGTGTCATGGCCAGTGTTGTGCCTGAACGCGTTCAATGAATGATCGTTCATGAACTTGTTCATATTTTGAGCGAACATGAACTGAACGTACTGTATTTCTACCTGATGAACATTATTGTGAACGCGTTCAGTCTGGTGTTTGTGAACGGCGCGTTCTCTCAGTTTAACTTCGTTCAAGACAGTGACAGATTTCCATCGAGCCTTCCAGGTGAAAACCAGCTAAAACACACCGTGAACAGGCTTTAATATGTAGCAGAAAAACACCCAATCTGGCTGTTGTGTATAAAAAGGATGCTGGACGAGAGGTTTGTGCAACTCGCTTTACTTTCTATCAAAACAAAACGTAACTATTTCAGACAGAAACAGCTGCATACCAAACATGCAGTTAGACATTACCAAACGAACACAGATTAATTCGTCTTGAACGGACAAAACACTGGCAACACCAGCCTCCACAGAGTGGCACCGCGTATGCATCATCAATGTGCTCAGCATGGAGACAAAAACAAATGAAGGCTTCACATCTGTTTTTTTTATTGTGATATATGCGTTTATTGTGATATATAAGTTTTGGAGTGATGCTGAATCTCATTTTTTTGATGCTGCTAACTCTGTCCATTCTCTTACCCTGAAACATGTTATTTGCTACTATGTTAACCCAGGAGATTATGCTCTTGAACACATGATGAACTTTGTTATCCTATGCAAAATGTTTTATTCACAAACAAAAATTAGCAAAATCACTACCTAAATTTGCTCCTTTTCTCCTGGAACCGAGCTCTTTGCTTAAATCTCTGATTTTGTTAAATAACAAAAAAAGTTATACCTTACTGA
>CAEMYA010000544.1:0-11126 GCA_903131615.1 Diplodus sargus | reverse complement strand
AACAAACAAGATCATTAAGTTATTTATGAAGACAATAAGACAATGTCCCTACACTAAAGAATGCATATACAAATAGATTTATCATCATCAGACTTCAGTCAACATTTTATTGATCCATCATGTTAAATCTTCAGTGAAATCCTCTTACTGCACTGCAGACAGTCAGCCAGCTCCTCCTGCTTCATTCTCCTCAGGAAGTGAAGTGTGATCTTCAGAAATGCCTCTCTGCTGCTCCTCCTCTGCTCTTCATCCTCACCGTCCAACACCTCCTCATCCTCCCTCTGACTCTCTAAGCATGCTGGGTAATCTGAAGTCAGAACCTTCTGGACCTTCTTCAGCTCGTTCTTCACAAAAGTGACAATGTTCTCCTCCAGCAGCTGAAACAGAATATTATGTGAATGACAACATTTAACATCAGATCCATGTTGGACGGATTCACCACTGGTCTGTAAAGTGCAGCATGGAGATTATTGTGAACAGACTGGATGTAAAAGTAGTTGTTGTTCATGTACAGACCATAAATATGGAGTCCAGGTGTGTCTGATGCTGCTGGACAGACAGACCTCTGGGAACCCCTGAGCTTTCCTGGTCGACTCTGTGGAGGAATCATGAAGAATCAGTCACATTGTGTCTGTCCACTCAGAGACAAACACAAGCTGAAGCTGAATTAAATTTGAATCCGACACCAAAAATTGAAATTACTGGTTTATTTTTGGTACAAACTTGATTTTTATATTTAATTTGTCTGATTTGTGCGACCGGAAGGTTATTTATTGACTTTTTTGTGTGTTGCCTTTGGGTGATTAACAACACAACAGCCTGAATTTAAAGATAATAATGAAGTCATTGTTTGTAAATATAAGCTATTAGGGGTGTAACAATACATGTATTTGTATTGAACCGTTTCGGTACAGGACGTTCGGTTCGGTACAGGGCTGTGCACAGGTGAGTTCCGCGAACGGAAGTTGCGTGTGTTTATTTTCCGCCTGCAGCTACACGTGCAGCCCGTTTACGCTAGCAAGAAAACAGAGCTTGAAGACCTCCTGCTTGAGAACACTTCGGCTTCCTGGTCAAATATTGCACAGCAGAAAGACATATTTCTGGTGTGACAGTTTAACTAGTGTTCATTTTACCCGTGAGGGTCCCAGGTGTGCTGGAGGTGTGGTTTGAGAATTGCATCTTGAGAGGGGTCCTCGGCCATGTCCACAAACCAGGGAAAACATTCCGATCGCCCTGCTCATCTATCCAAGTCATATATATGCAAGCAAATTTCTGTTTTGCATTTTGTTCCCATACTGTACCGAAAATGAACCGAACCATGACCTCAAAACCGAGGAACGTATCGAACCGAGATTTTTGTGTATCGTTACACCCTGTCAAAATAGTTTAGATCCATTCACTCCTGTCCAATATAAATACCAGTATGTACACACACACGCAGACAGTGTCAGGAAAGTTGAGATTCATACACTCCTGCCAGACACAAATACAAGAAAGGGACAGTATACTTAGTCCTGAAATGATTCTGCAATATATCAAAACTTTGCCTGCTGCATTGTGTTTGCCATAAATTCATTGGAAAGTGTTCAACCATTACATTAAAGGTATGTTGAAATAGGAAGTGAAGAGGAAATGGCGACACGGGGTGTCTGTGAAAAAGAGGAAGTGTTACACTCGAGGTTCTGTCTGTCATTCTGTCTCTCATGATCATTTTTGATTTAGTATTAACTTTGCAAATTTCAAGGAGGTCTAAGGTGTAACCATGATGTATTGAAGTTTGGAGATCTAATGAAAATCAGTAAAGAAACAGTGTTGAGATGAACTCATGAGAAAGTGTTAAAGAGCTGATCAGGTCAACATGAGGCCAAAAAATTATCAAAATCTGATCACGCTTTGGGCACAGACTGTGACCGAGGTGTGTTAGATCATTATGAAATTGTCAGCCGTCATCAAGGGACTACCAGTCATTGAACAGAGAGATGGTGGGAAAATGTCCTAATAAGGACATAAAACCAATCCAGTGTCCGAAGCAAGAGTGTATATAACCTGAGGAGCACAGACTAAAGTTTGTTTTTCAGCTCACTCCAGCCTTGAAGAAACACCTGAGACGGAGAATGTGAGCAGCCTAAACATCACAGAAAGGACTTCAAGAAATCTTCAGCAGAAACAGACCAAGGGCTCTATCTTAACGATCTGAAACGCAACTATCAAACGCAAAACCCAAGTAGCTTTGTGGGCGGATCTCAGGCGCTGTTGCTATTATGCCGGCGGGATAAATGACTCTTGCCCCCAACGCAAATCTGAAATGGGTTGGTCTGAAGTAGCTGCATTAGTCATAGGTGTGGTTTGGGCGTAACATGCAATAAACCAATCAGAGCGTCATCTCACATTCCCTTTAAAAGTAGGCGCGCTTGTTCCATGGCGGGTTGCTATTATAATGGCGACTTTGCCAGGCGCACACCAGGAGCGGTTCACAGCCGAGGAGACCGGCGTTCTCGTTGGGGCTGTAAAAGACCGAGAAGAGGCATTGTATGGGGAGAAATCCATCCAAATTAGCTTTGGTTAAACGGGCCTGGCCCTGGGAGAAAATTGGCATAATTGTTTCTACGGCTGGTATCCCCATGACATCGCACCTCGGGAGCAGTGCGCAACGGCCAGCTGATGAGGGAGCAGCGCAAACACCAAGGTGCAGAGGATCCAGACCCATTACACGCCGTGGCAGCATTGTCAGACCAGACCGCACTGCCCAGGATGCGGCAAGGTATTAATGCCCGTCTTGACCGGGTGGCGATGTTGCTGCTGCCTCTCAGGCGCATCGCCTCAAGTCTCCAAACGCCCCACCTGCTCCTGCTGTGCTCCTTCCTCCTTCCTCCTCCTCCCCCAACTCCATCTCCGTCCACCTGCTCCTGTTGTGCTCCTTCCTCCTTCCTCCTCCTCCCCCAACTCCATCTCCGTCCACCTGCTCCACTAGGAGCACATCGCACATTGCCACTCCCGGACCCTCACGGCTACGGCGGGCGCGTCGCATACGAGAGGGAAAAAGAATTAGTTCTTCTGTTTAAATCTTTTCAACTTCTTTTTGTATGGTTTGCAAAAACGGGAACTGCTTCCTTGTAGATGAGAGAAGCATCTCATTAGTGTATGCAGGTTGAGCACACGCTACATTGTGGCCAAGCATGCGCCCTTAAAATAGCAAACGAAAAAGCGCCACTGACTTTAGACCAAGTTTTTCCTGGTCTGTTGCGGAATTGTTTTCTGAAACAGCAAAATAGTACCAGTGAACGTTTGCGCTGGAACACGTCTCCTCTTGTCGCTGAACCGCCCCCGGAGCGCAAAGTCATTCCCTAATTTAGGGACGTGCGTCTGTGGAGGGAAAATTCCAATGTGCGCCGAATGCAAAATAGGAATTATACAAGCGCCAGTGTACAAAGTCAATTGCGCTTAGTGCAAGATAGAGCCCCAAGTGATTCAGAGCACAACTGATTGACCATTTTTGCCAACATGCTGTGGATTACAATTTGGATATTGGAGTAGTTTTGTTCATTCTGCTGGTGTGAAGTTTGGACTTTGAGGAAGTTACGAGACCTTGGTCGGGGTTTTGATTTGCCTCAAGGACTTGGACTCTCAGCAGGAAGGGAAAGGCAAGCCATGGACAGACCTGACCCTCTCCATCTCAGCTAAATTTAAGTATTTCTAACCAGGTCTCAACTCTTTAAGATTAATTGGTTATTTAAAGTATTGTGATTTATCAATTAGTATTCTTGATAACAACTGATAAATTGAAAATAAGTATTGTGCTGTATGCTTTGCCCTTGTTAAAGTCTATGCAATAAAACCTACATAATATAGTTGAAGTTAAAGTTGTAGACATTGATTTTATGTCTCTTTGATGGAAGTGAGAGTCAGGTGTAAGTGTGCAGAATATCTTAAAGGTTCTTAAAGTTACTCTAGCCTAGCAAATTGAAACAGTCCCTTAGGGTTTACCAGAAGCCCTTAAAATCCAATCTAGTTGGTGCACAGATCATTTAGAGGAGAGCTGCCATAACAGGCGTGGTTGATGGCCGCATCTGACTCAAGGGCTTCATGTCGGGTGCCAAACCAGAGGAAGCAGGTAGACGTTCGGATTCTGGCAGTTAGAAGCTAGGCGAGTCTCCTCACCACCAGCTTGAGAAATCCCTGTTTAAATTGCCATTTTTTAAGCAACCTCTTGTAGCTTCAGTGATCTAACCCTTTAAACAGAGAGCTGGTCGAGTGGCTCCTGGACAGGGGTAAAACTCAGGATCTAACACCTCTCTTATATTTTTTAGAGCTGGGTGCAATTCATCGATGTGGCGATGCATCGCGATGCCTCATGTGACGATTTGGCATCGATTAATTAACGTCGATGCTTTGCCGCAACACCGGAACAAAAACACGTAACCGGAACCTTAGCGCGCGCACTGCCCGGACTCTTTAATGAGTGGGACCACAACAAACGGAGCAGTAACTTTAGTTTCGGTTAGTGGTACGCACCATGGAGCCGCGCTACAAACTCCCTCACTGATGAGTGTGAGTGCCACTCTGCTCCACATGTGCTTGTATCACTGTTCACCTCACTGTACTGAAGCTCCAGACTGAAGTTCACATGGATTTCCGTCATTCAAACTTCACAGAGGCGACTTATGAGATCAATGTAGATCGGAGGAGAACAAGTGTTGGCTGATCTTTATTGACAGATTGTCACACTCACATTAGCGGCGCTAATGTTTAGCTGCTTAGCTAGCAAGGACTCGTCGCGCTGCTACGTTACCAATTAGTTTTTGAGTTTAGTCAACACGTGAGAACTCGTCTGACACGGAGAGTCTCCTGTTGTGTGCTACATGTGTGAAATAACATATATATATATATATATATCTGGACTTTGTCTTCACTCAGCGTCTCTCCCTCCCCTCTGACACCGTGAGTTACCATGGTTACAGGAACGCCCTGAAACTTTATAACGATCAATAAGAAGGTTTTGGTTAGTTTGACTGTACAAAATCATAAATGTTGCCTGATTGTAGCTCATTACAGAAATCTTGTATTATAACATATAGAACTAGTGTCTCTGCGGATCAGGATCAGACTGACCTGAGAGTTTCAACATGGCCGCTGCTTGGTTCAAGGGTGTGCCATGCGGATTTGTTTGGATTACAATGATACCGTTAATGAATTATTTCATAAATGCTTTATGCACTCTGGAGCATAGTCTATCGGAGCCCCCACAGTGACATGCACATTAGAGCCAGTCACTGCAGAGCTCAGGACTACGACACATTAAGAAACAAGCGGATGTATACCTGCGGCAGCGCGAGCTGCACCGGGAGTTAGCTGGCGGTTCGGTCCATTCTGTGCATCTAAACTGACTGTTGTGGATTAATGAGACCAAACGAGACCGGACCGTGTCTGTTCGGGTCTGAGGAGAGCGGATTTATACCTGCAGCGGCGCGAGCTGGGCCGGGAGTTAGCCGGCGGTTCGGTCACGTTCTGTTCTGTGCATGATCTAAACTGACTGTTGTGGATTAATGTGACTAAACAAGACCGGGCCGGTCTGTTCGGGTCTGAGGAGATGCGGAGACGCGCGGAAAAACAAAGTGGAATCAGAATCTGTGGATGTTCGTGTGTAGCTAGCTGCTAGCTGCTAGCCGCTAACCAACCTACACAGCCCAAATCCCGAGTCGATGGACCGGACTCACCGACCTGTCCAAAACCGGACTGAGGGTAAATAATGTCCGCCACGCTTTTTCTTGAACATTGCCGTCACGTTTGCTTTGTGTGTGGTGCAGAAGAAACGGTAAAAACGGGCTTTTGTCACGAAAGTGTTCAAGCAGCAAGTTTGGTTGTAGAGCAAGAGGAAGTTGTGGGAGGGACTTCGGCGGATGATTGACAGGCAAGGACGGCCGGTGTACAGACAGCGATATTGACATTTAGCGTGCTTGGAGTGTATAGTAGTGTGTTATGAAGTGTTTGGTGTCGTGTGTTTAGTGTGTAGTGGAGTCGGTTTTTTGTTTAATGAGTCAAAACAGAAGAAGCTGAATTTGGAGCAGGCAGTGCAGCTCTTCATTCAGCTGGACGGAGCTCAGGCAGACCTGAGCATTGCCTGCATTTAAATGTAAATAGTTAAACAGAACTTTGTACATTTTTAAAATGTATGCACATATTCAGCAAACAACAATTTATATTTGCATTATAAGTAATAAAAATGGTTTGTTAAACATTTGTGGTTTTCACAGCAACAAATAACTTTTTCTACTCAGATTTTATGTTTTTTTTTTTGTGATTTTAGGTCTATTGTGTTAATACAATATGTCAAAATGAAAAAATTTGACGTCTGCATTAGAGAACATGGTGTGGGGTGAAGCTGTAAATCTTATTATATTTTTTCGCACATGTCAAGTAACGTGCCCTGTAACATGTGTCACAAATTACAAATTGGGAATATGACTTGGCTACAGCTTGAAAAAACATTTTAGTCAAAAGGTTTTTTATTTGCTTTAATCCATGAGTTCAGTTGAATTATGCACTTTTGTTCAGAAGAATGCAATTTGTTCCCTTGGAATAAGGCAGCTTTTTTGTTAAGTTATCCTATCCATATTCCAGACTGAACAAGTTGAATTATTTAATTTTAAAGAATGCGCTTTTGTTCCCTATGACAGCTTTTTGAGATAATTGATAGGCTATTTATTTACAAATTTAGCCACAGATGAAGACAAAATCAATCTTGTATGGAAAAAAGCATTAAAAATACAATCGTAGAATCGAAGCTCCCCTAATGGTAATCGAATCGAATTGTTAGGTAACCTTGTTGGAACACCCCTAATATTTTTCATATTTTTGTAACATTGTCAGCCTCGCTTCAATGTCTCACTCGACCTCACGCAACCCTGTTATGCATATTTCCAGAATAATATAAATACTTTACTTGTTTACTTATGTAAGTTTGTCATCTTGGTAATTACCAAGGGTTAAATGCTAACAGCCAGCTAAACAGCTAGCATAGATTTGTGAGAAAAAGCTAAAATTAGCATGTATTTGCAGCCCTGTTACTGAGTGTTGGTAACAGGGTTGCGCTAGATTTAGCAAATATCAAATGTAACATGTAATACAAAAAAAAAATCCTTTTATGCCTGAGATGAGCCAATAAAGCTTTTTATAGTTTAATACCTATTACTGATGAATATGTAACAGATAATTGTCAAATACAAGGTTAATTTTTGGAAAATTCTGAAGCCCAAATGTCCTCCAATTCTGGAATGACCCATGTTACACTCAACCAGTCATCAGACAAGAGATGAAGACTGGTTCTACTGGGCAGCTTTCACATGTGAGAATATAAGTGTAGTGAAGAAGAACGATGATGACAAATAACAACAACTTTAAACACATTTCTCTAAATAAATAACATAAAACATTGATCAGTCATATTTTCATGATATTAACAGCTCACCTCTTTACAGTAGCAGGTTTTTCTTCTTTAAAAGTAATGTCACGATCTATTGACTTGTCACTCTTGAGGGAAACGCAGCTGGGTTCAGTTCCAGGTTCAGGTCCAGTAGAGGCTGGTCTCCTGTTGGACAGAGAAGAAGACCACCATAGACTTTAATTCACTTTCTAGCCTTCAGACTCAGAAGCTTCTCTCCATAAAGTAGTGGAAAACATCAGGAATAAACCTTCAGAGAATATTGGACCAAACTAATTCAATAAAGTGAAATGAAGAGTTGAAGACTGGTTCTATTGGGCAGCTTTCTAAAGTGAGAAGATACATTTAAGTGAAGAAGAACAAAGCTGAAAATAAACATCAGGTCTCAAAAAAACATCTCTCTCCACAGTTAAAACATGAATCAGTCACATATTAATGTTATCAACAGCTCACCTCTTTACAGCAGGAGCTGGTTGTACTTTAAAATTAATGGGACAATCGTATGACCGGTCACTCTTGAAGGACACACAGCTGGGCTCAGGTTCAGGTTCAGGTCCAGGTCCAGGTCCAGTGGCTTTAGAGGGAGGGCCTCCCTCCTCTCTGTCCTCACACTGATTCATGCTGCTCATCTCACACACACTTTCATCTGGAGAGGAAACACAAATCATTCATCTGCACATCAACTGAAATCAGCCTTTGGGTCAGAAACACTCTTGAAGGACAAAATGTCTGAAAGTCGACTTCCTCTTCTAACATTTAAACTCAGAGCACATTATTCCACAACTCACCGACTCTATTAATACATATTTCACTGAATGGCTGCTACAGGACATCAAACCCAAACTAAATCATGTCATTAAATCATTTGTATTCTGTTTTTTATTGTTCTCTACTAATAAAGTCGCTCACAGCAGTGACATGAAATCTGGAGACAAATGTGAAAATGTGTTCTGACAGAAAAGAGACAGTGGACTGATCCAGGACCTGTCTTCAGATCTGCAGGAAGGAAAGTGATGTCATCAGTCTGAGTTGTATTTCAAAATAAAAGAATAAAAGGGTAGAAAAACAGTCACTTTCCTTCTGTACATGACTGTGGAGACTTTCTGTGGAGCTTGGAGTGTTAAATAACTGATTAAAAACAAATACTGACAAGTTGATTTAACCAAGAGGCAGAAATTGTTCTAATAACCTGTTGTGTTATTATAAAATATGAAAGTCTCAGGTGTGTTCAGGTGTGTTTTGTCTGTAGAGGCTATGACGTCTCTCACTGACATGTCATGTCTCCTGTCAGAACATCAGCTGCTGGACTTGGATCAGTCCACTAGATGACGTCATGACGCTGTGGTGGAGTCAACACACACGTTTCTCTGATATCTTATAATCTAAAAGAGTCAATCTGGTCATCTGCTGTTTATTTAAAACATTTATCTGCAAAGTAAAAATTTGAATCTCTTCCTCTGAGAAGTAATCAGGAGCAGAAATACTCCAGTAACGTAACGGGCACTTTAAGTACTGACACTGAGAGCTGACGTGTTCCTGCTGACTGTTAAGTTCTATTTGTATTAATTAAATAAACTTTCAGACTCCTGGATGTCCTCTTACTGCCTCCTCATCAGTCCTGGACTGTAAATACAACCACAGATTATTCACCGACACCAACAGCTGCTCTGCAGCCGCGTTTAGTGCGTCAGACAGCGGGAGAGCGGCGGCTCGTCTCGGCCTCCTCCACAGGCTGATTCAGACAGGTGTGTGTCCGGACGCTCCGAGTTTAAACTCGTAAGTTTGGAGAAATAAACAACCGAGCTTCACTTTTTGTGCCGTTTCCGGTGCAACAATGAAAAGTAGAGCTTGTGTTAGCGAGTCGAACATGTCAGATTCATTACATTACCTTCAGCTGGAGGTTCAGTCGGCCAATACAGATAAATGAAACTAAACTTTGAGGAAGAAACATCCAGAGAAGCGTGTGACTGACCGGGAGTCACATGCCGAATTTACAAGAAGGCCCAAATAATGAAGAATCAGTCAAAAACAGCTTCACAGAGTTATAAAGTGTCTCAGACTAACTCAAAAACTCAGTAAATGGAGAGATTTCATAAGGGAGTCTGGGGGTTGTCTCTCCCTCTTCGCCTCCTGGCTGTTGATGTGACTTGTAATATGTTGGTGTTCGTGCTGTCGTAAAAAAAAGTTCTCAGATTGTTGTAAATGATTGTTAACAACCACAGGAAGCATCTAAAATGTGTGCTGGACAATTTAACGAGGTTCTGGAGGTCCACATCTCAAATCAACAGACTACATGTCAGTTCATGTGTTCTGGTTCCTTTAATATGAAAACAATATTAACTATTTGCAATTTCACCTGGACACATATTAGAAGATTTCTAAAAATACAGAAATTAATTTGATGACTAAAATACTCAATTACTTTCCAGCAGCGCACTGACAGAGACAACATGATGATGATACAAGTAGAATTTTATGTTCAGCTTCTTTAGCAGAGGAGAAACATTTCGGTGATCGTGTGTCGTGTTTTCAATCATCTGATCTGATCTCATGTGTGCTGATCCAATAACAAATCAATGCATTCATATGTGTTGAAGAAACAGGTTTGCTGAAGTTGTGCTGTTGTACTGACGACTTTAACTGTGAGGCAGCTCTTTATTTACTGCAGCAAAGGATTGTGGGTATTTCTACCACTCTTTATTCTTAACATACAGATGGGGGCCTGAATAAGTTTGTCCCTTTTTTATTCTTACATCAAGTTTAAAAATCAGCTGAACTACCCAGGGATTGAACCCACAACCTCCAGACTTCACAGCATCACTTCACCATCCTGAGCTGATGAATCAGTCTGAAATGAATCACTTTCTTTGAGCATTTCACTTCTTTTGACCACAAAATAATTGTGTGATCCTGAGAGCACAAATCTACTTGTATAATCCAGATTTTTAAGGAGTTCATCTGTCAGTTCATTAATGTTGGTAACATTTGGGCAGTTCAGTAACCAGCTGGGTGTCGGCTTAGTCTCCATCTTGGCTCAGCAAGAATCATGAACAGAACATCAAGATCAGAAGTTACACAAAGAAAAGAAAACTCAGATAAACACTATAGTTATGACATTGATCTGGTCTCCCTTTCAGAGGGACGGGCACTGATGAAGGTGTCATGCATCAGAGACTGGGAACAGTGGCTAGAATATCTTCTGGGGAAAAACTACCTGTGACCTCACTGTGTGTTTCAGAAAGATGGAAGTCATGTAACTTATCTCTGTGTCTCGATGGAGGTTGAGGAGCTGACTTCATTCCCGAGGACTAAGGAGGTCAGTCAGGAAGAGTTCACATGGTCTGAGTGGAGAGGGAGTTCACCTTCCATCAAGGGAGGAGTGTGAACCAGAGGAACCAGAAGTCCATTTTGAAATCCACAATGAACGACTTCATCTGCTGGTCCCAACACTGCTCTGAATCTTTTACTCTGCTCTTCATTTCTGTGATGTGATGTCGTCATCTTATCGTCCTTTATTGATCTCAATCTTTTATTCATCTCTTTATTTGCATCACCTTTTTCTGTTCATTGTTTATTCTGTGATGTTCTTGATTCTGCTTGATTGTCAGAGCATTTTGTAAACTCTGTTTAAAGCTGCTGTATAAATAAAGTTTATTGTAGTAAAAATCATATATTTGTGTGAAGCCTC
>CAEMYA010000543.1:842931-911677 GCA_903131615.1 Diplodus sargus | reverse complement strand
CTTGAACAGAAGCTGTGGTTGCAGCTCAGAGACACAGGATCTCTGAAAGTCTCTGAACACACATAGCAGCTCAGGAAACTTTCAAGAGAAGCAATTTTCTCAGCCATTTGTTCGGATATGTGAATTATTCTTCAACAGCACGACTCACCAAATCAATGTCTCTCTGATTAACAGTTTAAGATCCTTGTGATTCCTGTTGATTGGAGAGATTCTTCGCCCTGTAATGTCGTCTCAGCTCCGATCAGGAAATGTCAAAATCAGTTTCGCTTTCATGGAAAGTAAATAAATAACAGCTGACATTTCATTTTCTCACCAGCAGATGGTGTTCTGTGATCTATCAACAGATTTTAAGGTAACTGTCCACTTGAGGTGCTGATGTACAAAATAAAATGCAAGTTTTATAAATACTGTTTACATGATTTATTAAAAATAATCAGCATGATGATTCATGTTTGAAATAGCCAAAGTGCTGTATACATTTCTAATGAAAAATATTGATTGTAGATTAAATATATTCACAATAAATAGAATATAAAAAGGTAAACATTCAATTAATGTATTCAAACAGCACTACATGGAAAAACGGTTTACATAGCACTTCACTCAGAACAAGAAGTAAAAACTAGTGATGTTCGATACCACCGATTTCCTTTCCGATCCGATACTGAGTAAAATTGAGGCTGGTATCGGCGATACCGCTCCGATACCGATTCTTTGTGCAAATACACCTGATGTGTCCGGTAAATCTAAAAAAAAAGTAATGTACTTCAAACCATAGCTTCATAAAGAATACAAGACTTCAGAGTAATTTAATTATTAATGTTAAAATCACAGGGCCAAACAAATGATGGGGCTGCTCTGCACTGAATCCTTAATCTTATTTAGATTCAACTATGTACGTAATCTCTCCAAATAACCTACAATAAGGGGATACAAACACTTGCTGTTTTATAATATTGGGTGACTCAAATTGAAATTGCCAGTAAAATATTTAATTAAATAAATAAATGCCACACAAATTGCACAAGATTGGCAATACCTACATTTAAACATATTCATTTAACAGTTAAAGCAAATTAGACTTATTGTAAATAATAATATATATATTTTATAGATAAGATATTATTTTTTATCAGTCTTTTTTAGTATGTATTTTTAGAAGTTCGCCATGGCTGTTTTATCGCACTCCAGTACTCCAGCAGTCAAACACACAGTCACATGAGTGTTTTTGATAAAATGATGGTTCTTGTTAGAAAAACAAAACAATACAAAAAACCAAATAAATACAAATAAAATCTCTATCAGTGTGAACAGCTCAGGACACTCCTTCCCTTCTGTGATGCGAGCAACAGTGTGTTAAGGTGTCATCAATAAAATGATCATTTAAATATAAAAGTGACTCAGTTTCTGTGTTCAAAAACATTGTACTTTTATTGATCATAGTAACTGGGAAAATGTTGGAACTGCTCTTGACTAGAATATTTTTTAAGCAGGTTGAAAACATTCAAGTTTTTTTTTAACACAACTTAAAGTGAGTCCACAGTTATCCAGCATCAATCCTGAAGATCATCCAGCACAGACTCGTGCTGTTGGGACAGTTAACATAAACACACAGGAACAAACAGCAGCTGCATCTTAATGAATGTTCAGGAATTATTAAAAAAATGCTGCTGGGAAATAATAAAGATTAATGTCTGAGATCAAGATTAAAGCAAACACTGCTTTAGAATTCAATATCAACAATTCTGACATGTGGAATGTGGTGACATTTAATTAATGTTAAGCTGTAATCAATTCTGATGTCAACTTAAACAATTAGTACCAAGAAAACATTTCATAGACTGTCTTTAACAGTCGTTAGTGTCAACTAGCAGAATCATTCACTCAGCAGTGAGTCAGGTGATGACGACCCTTTAGTTTCACCTGCAGCGTCACATTAGAGAGAAGTCTTTCCATTATAACTGGACCACTAATCCTCACTGCTAAACCAGACTGTGTGAATTAGATACAATAATGTTCAGCTCAGTTTACACTGACAGTTATCATAAAATAATGCTCACATGACAAAAACATCTTTCATATAAATCTCACCGACAACTGAAATGTGCAATGTTATATTTTATTTCTCAAGAGCAAAAAAACAAAAAGCCAAACTGGCACATTCTGCCAAGTACCATCCAACAGCTGTAACAATCAGGATGAACCTAAAGACAAAATACAACTTAATTCATCATCATACAGAGTTAAACAACATGGAGGAGGCAGTCTGCAGCAACACTCCCAAAACTAATCAGTAAAAGACTGAATCAGGAAATAATCAAATCTCTTGTGTCCTCTGAGTAAAACGACGGCCCCAGAGTGAACATGATTAGAGTACGTTGATACACAACATTGTGACTGACAGACGTAAAACAAGAGCCTCAGCACTTTATCATGACCTTAGAAACAGACATAAACAACTTTATCAACTGTTATCTGTATGAGAATCAAACTGTACTTTGTTAAAGAGACACCGCCAACAGATCAGCAATGTTAGTAAACATAAAACAACATAACAGAATATTAAACTGAAATAATCTCAAATGGAAGTGGTAAGTAAAAAACAAAAAGTTTTGATAAACTAACATGGATGAACAACATTGATTGGGAGGAACTGAGATTCAAAAAAAGAACAAACCAACATGAAAAAAACTTTGAATGATTCACGTCAGACTGTAGAACAGTTAGAAAACATTTCAGGACCTTTGACACCAAATCAAATCTGCAGAAGATGTTGAAGAACAAAAACAATGAAGAAGCTGATGAACAGTGTTTGTACTGTAACACTAACCTTAACCCAACCTAAATTCACACCTTACCCCGACCTGAACCAGGACCTGAGAAATGGCACCTTGTTTGCCTCTTTATGACCGGGCTTTGGTCCCAATGACGACTACTGGGTCGTGACAAGGTCAGTGTTTAAGAAACACACACACACACACACACACACACACACACACTACAGACAATAATATTCCTAACATTCCTGAACATCACAGAGAAATATCAGTCTGACAGATTTTGATATCAGCAGTTTTAGCATCACCAGCCTTTCCAACACTGAAAAATGGGAGGAGTTTCTCAGTGAAAGTGTCTCTGTGAGTGCAGATGTCAGTCATGTCTTCAGGGTCGTAGAAGGACACCTCCCCCCTGTCATAGTCCAGCTGGACTCTGATCCTCTGGAGACTCTTCTTCACTGTGACATTCTCACCAGCACAATTATTGTATTTTCCATCACCATGCCATAAACACCAGATTCCATATTCTGGTGAAGCATATATTTCTCCCTTCCTGTCAAATGATTCTTTAACCAAACCTACAAGCCAGTCAGGATGATCTCCCACCTCCACCTCCCAGCTGTGTTTCCCTGAGCTGAAGCCCTCGGAGCCAAAAACAATTTTATACTCAGTGTTTCTCTCTGGATTGTCAGGAAGCTGCTGCTTTGTGTCCCCCCGTCTCACACTGGTCAGATCATCAGACAGATGGAGCCAGCCATTTGCAGTGTTTGGGTCCAGAATGACAGGACTGAAGTGGACCTGGTCCTTCATCTTCTCCCAGACTCTGAAGGACAGGTTGCCCAGGTGTTTGGCCACATCTATCAGCGCTCCTGAGACCAGCTGTGGATCTGACAGTGAGCACTGGACTCTGGCTCTGGTCTGAGTGGCTTTATAGCTGCTGAGGAACGGCACGTTGTGTTTCTGCAGCTCTGCTTCAACAGCACAGATACTGTCTGACAGAGAGGAGATCTGCTCCTCAATCACCTTCATCTCTCTGCTGACAGTCTTCCCCTTCTGCTCCTCTTCCTCCCTCAGAGCTGCCAGTCTGGACTCCTCTTCCTCTTTCAGGAACTGGTGGAGCTTGTTGAACTCTGCTCTGATCTGCCTCTCTGTGGACAACAGCTGCTTCTTGGAGTGTTAGATCACTTCATTGTATGTTTTCTCCACTTGTTTGTATGTGTTCCTCTTGTCCTGTAGAGACTTTAAGTCAGATTTCAGCTGCTCCTTCAGCTCACTGACTGCTTGTTCTACAGGAACCACCTTGTGACTCTGGTGGAGAGAAAACTCACAGACAGGACACACAGCTCTCTGCTCGTCCTCACAGAACCAGTAAGAGACTTCTGGGTGTTTATCACACACGACCTCCTCTTTCACCTCCACCTGCTTCTCTCCTTTTTCTGTCTCAGGTGGTCCAGTGTTCAGTCTCTCAGCAAAGGAGTCAGCCAGTTCCTTCAGAGTAAAGTTCACATCTGGATTTTCTTTTGAGGATTTCCTTTTACAAATAGGACAGTTTTTGTTTTCAGCTTGTTCCCAGAATTTGTTCAGGCAGCTTGAACAGAAGCTGTGTTTGCAGCTCAGAGACACAGGATCTCTGAAAGTCTCTGAACACACATGGCAGCTCAGGAAACTTTCAAGAAAAGCAGTTTTCTCAGCCATTTGCTAGGATATGAGAATTATTCTTCAACAGCACGACTCACCAAATCAATGTCTCTCTGATTAACAGTTTAAGATCCTTGTGATTCCGTTTAGTGGAGAGATTCTTCGCCCTGTAATGTCGTCTCAGCTCTTTCATGGAAAGTAAATAAATAACAGCTGACATTTCGTTTCATCACCAGCAGATGGTGCTTTGTGACCTATTGACAGATTTTAAGGTAACTGTCCACTTGAGGCGCTGATGTACAAAATAAAATGCAAGTTTTATAAATACTGTTTACATGATTTAGGTAATATTCACCGTGATGATTCATGCATGAAATGTATGATAAAGCCAAAGTGCTGTATACATTTATAATAGAGTACATTTATTGTAGATTAAATATATTCACAATAAATATAAAATGGTAAATGTTCGATTGATGTATTCAAACAGCACTACATGCATAAAAGCTTAACATTGCACTTCACTCAGAACAAGAACTAGAAACCTCTCCTATTCCTTTGCAGGCTTTGAAAGTACTTGTACTCCAGCAGTCAAACACACACAGTCACATGAGTGTTCTTGATAAAATGTTGGTTCTTGTTAGAAAAACAAAAACAAAAAGCAAAAACAAATAAAACTTCTACCAGGGTGAATAACACAGGAGGACACTCCTTCCCTTCTGTGATGCGAGCCAAATAGAAAGTGACTCAGTTTCTGTGTTCACAAACATTGTATTTTTATTGATAGTAGTAACTGGGAAAATGTTGGAACTGCTTTTGACTAGAATGTTTTTTTTTAACACAACTTAAAGTGAGTCCACAGTTATCCAGCATCAATCCTGAAGATCATTCAGCACAGAATCGTGCTGTTGGGACAGTTAACATAAACACACAGGAAAAAACAGCAGCTGCATCTTAATGAATGTTCAGGAATTATTAAATAAATGCTGCTGGGAAATAATAAAGATTAATGTTTGAGATCAAGATTAAAGTAAACACTACTTTAGAATTCAATATCAACAATTCTCACATGTCGAATGTGGTTACATTTAATTAATGTTAAGCTGTAATCAATTCTGATTTCAACTTAAACAATTAAAACTGCGAGCAGTGATGAACGGGCCCTCGCAGTCCGCGCGCATGTTGGGGCATGCTGCCGTCCAAACGCGCCGCAGCTGAAGCCACATTGCTTGATTGTTGTTCCATAGGCGGCAACCGCCTGCGTTTGGGACAGTGCACGCGGAGGATGAATATCAGCCTCGTCTCCCAACGTGTGTTTGTAACGCGATGGGTTGCCCCTGCCAGTATTAAGTGCTTTCAGGTGAAGTCAGAACAACTTCCTGCAATCCACAGACATCCAAATGGACTGCAGGTGAATGATTTCTAAAACATTTAGTAATCAGGAACGTTTTGACAATCGATTCTGCACTGTTATGTTGTGTGAAGTGTTACGGCCTTCTCTTTGCCTTTGTCTGGAATTCAGGCATGGACACCTGTGTTTTTGCAGGGAATAGATTGGAAGTGGGACAGAGAAGGGGGGGGGGGGGGTTGTGGCTTGCAGTAAACTTCCTCAGCCCTAAATTCGAACCCGGGTCCACTGCGTATGTGGCATACACTCTAACCACTCGACTACAGGTGCAGCTAAGACACTGCCTTCTGTTGTCACTCTGAAGGCAGGAAGGCAGCGCATCATAGGGGAGGATGGAAGTGGAATGCCACAGATTTAGATAGGTAGTGGAATGCAGCCAGATGTGATTCTTCCTTTTGGAAAGGGACAGCGGTCAAGTGACCAGGTTTGACGAGCGTCCTGCAGCAGCTGTGTTTAACCAAAGAACTCACTCAGTCGTTTCATATCGCAGGGGAAGCCACTTCGTTCATCGCGGAAAAGTTGTGCAGAATCACAACTACACACATCTTATTTAGTGCAACATTGACAGGGCAGACACAACACGCAAATGGCATTCTTAGCAAAGTGGCTTATTTGAAAATTGTGTGCTGTGGCTTACTACCACTGCCTTATCCATTATGTGGCTCAAGCCATTACCCTTCACATATGCCCTGTTGTAATGTGCAATTTACACAAAACTACCTGCAAATGCCATGTACATCTGACTATGATTGTCATCACTGCACATAAATGAGTGTAGAATAATGCTTCACTTGCCTTCTTTCAAAAATGTATTTATGGCTGTCTATCAGTGTCAAGCTTTTGACCTAAGTTCTGCTTTGTTTGCTAGTTTTTATTCCATAAAGTAGCGTGCAGCCAAATTTTGCAGTTTCAATAAAATCTGATAAATATGAGGCTGACTTCCTGCAATGGAATGGAACTATTCAGAGGTTATTCAGATAGGATACATGTGCCTTGAGAGAAAACAATGCCATCTAGTGGCGACTTGCATCACGTACACCATAAATTCATGTGCTTCTAATCAAAATTGACCACTTCCTGTTGGACTGAGAGTGTGGGTGTAAATGAGTCATTTGTGCGTCTTGTCATAACACACATGCGTGCCAACTTTCATTCATGTACATGCATGTAGGGCGCCAAAATTGACTGAGATAAACCTTACTTCATGTTTCCAGTGGGTGTAAAGTGGGTGGCGCTATGGATATGACACAGTATTGATGCACAGATCTATTCATGGCGACTCCCTCTAGATTCCCTCTAGATTTAGCCGAGCTAGGAAAGAGTATGAAGGAGTTATCAGGACTTGATGCTTCATGACTAAGGACTGTTATGGCGGGCTCCGCAACCGCCAGCAGGTATGACGTAGGATAAAGATTTCCATAACTTTTCATCTTCAAGGTAAGAGGATGCTACTGAGAGACTTTGAAGTCGGTGGTCTTACATCTGTAGGAGGAGATAATTTAAGTACGAAGATTAGCATAATTCAAAATGGCGGCCAAAAGCAAAATGGCAGACTAAGTATTGATGCTGAGATTTGTTCGGGCAGACAGCCTCTACAGTTACGAGCAGTTTGGTGTGGATAGGAAATTATATGTTGAAGTTATACAGCCTCGATGCTTGACGGCGTGAGGACAAAATGGTTTCCACCGCACCGCCCACTAAACTTTGGCGCAGCTGAATGATTTCAATAACTTTTGTTCTTCGAGGCATGAAGAAAATTACTGAGTTAATTTGAAGACTGTGGTGTTTGAGCTCTAGGACAAGATAATTTTCAAAGTAGGCATGAATTTGTCAAAAACGCCGCCAAATTTCAAAATAGCTGACTTCCTGTTGGACTGAGAGTATACATCCAAATGGGTTTTTTGTGCGTCTGTTCATGTTGAATATGCATACCAATTTTCGTCCTTCTATGTTACAAGTAGGAGGCGGGGCATCACAATAGGTGGCGCTACAGAGCCCACGCGTCACGGCCACGCCCCATGACTACACAGGTCTCATCAGGGCGACTCCTTCTGCATTCCTGAGAGATTTGGCCAAAATAGGACATTGCATGAAGAAGTTATGAGGACACAATGCTTTACGGCGAAGGATTAGAATTGACCGCTCCAATGCGGCCAGCAGGTATGACGCAGGATAAAGATTTCCATAACTTTTCATCTTCAAGGTCAGAGGATGCTACTGAGTGACTTTGAAGTCGGTGGTGTTACATCTGTAGGAGGAGATAATTTAAGTACGAAGATTAGCATAATTCAAAATGGCGGCCAAAAGCAAAATGGCAGACTAAGTATTGATGCTGAGATTTGTTCGGGCAGACAGCTTCTACAGGTACGAGCAGTTTGGTGTGGATAGGAAATTATATGTTGAAGTTATACAGCCTCGATGCTTGACGGCGTGAGGACAAAATGAATTTGTCAAAAACGCCGCCAAATTTCGAAATAGCTGACTTCCTGTTGGACTGAGAGTATACATCCAAATGGGTTTTTTGTGCGTCTGTTCATGTTGAATATGCGTACCAATTTTCGTCCTTCTATGTTACAAGTAGGAGGTGGGGCATCACAATAGGTGGCGCTACAGAGCCCACGCGTCACGGCCACGCCCCATGACTACACAGGTCTCATCAGAGCGACTCCTTCTGCATTCCTGAGAGATTTGGCCAAAATAGGACATTGTATGAAGAAGTTATGAGGACACGATGCTTTACGGCGAAGGATTAGAATTGACCGCTTCAATGCGGCCAGCAGGTATGACGCAGGATAAAGATTTCCATAACTTTTCATCTTCAAGATCAGAGGATGCTATGGAGTGACTTTGAAGTCGGTGGTGTTACATCTGTAGGAGGAGATAATTTAAGTACGAAGATTGGCAATATTTCAAAATGGCGGCCAAAAGCAAAATGGCAGACTAAGTATTGATGCTGGGATTTGTTCGGGGAGACAGCCTCTACAGTTACTAGCAGTTTGGTGTGGATAGGAAATTGTATGTTGAAGTTATAAAGCCTCGATGCTTGACGGCGTGAGGACAAAATGGTTTCCACCGCATCGCCCACTAAAGTTTGGCGCAGCTGAATGATTTCCATAACTTTTGTTCTTCAAGGCATGAAGAAAATTACTGAGTTAATTTGAAGACTGTGGTGTTTAAGCTCTAGGACAAGATAGTTTTCAAAGTAGGCATGAATTGGACAAAAACGCTGCCACACATCTAAATGGCTGCCTTCCTGTTGGAGTGACAGGGGATGAACATTAGGGGGCGCTACAGAGCCCGCAGGTCACGACCATGCCCAATGACAATGCAGGATCGCAATTTTCGCCAGATGTAACATATATTCCAAATTTGGTGAGTTTTTGGGTATGTTCAGGCATCCAAAACTGCAGTCAAACTTGGAGAAGAAAATTTCTTTCCTTCCAATAACAATAGGGACCTCGCAGGTCTACCTGCTCGGGCCCTAATTAGTACCAAGAAAACATTTCATAGACTGTCTTTAACAGTCGTTAGTGTCAACTAGCAGAATCATTCACTCAACAGTGAGTCAGGTGATGATGACCCTTTAGTTTCACCTGCAGCGTCACATTAGAGAGAAGTCTTTCCATTATAACTGGACCACTAATCCTCACTGCTAAACCAGACTGTGTGAATTAGATACAATAATGTTCAGCTCAGTTTACACTGACAGTTATCATAAAATGATGCTCACATGATAAAAACATCTTTCATATAAATCTCACTGACAACTGAAATGTGCAATGTTATATTTTATTTCTCAAGAGAAAAAAAAAAAAAAGCTAAGCTGGCACATTCTGCCAAGCACCATCCACCAGCTGTAAAACTCAGGATGAACCTAAAGACAAAATACAACTTAATTCATCATCATACAGAGTTAAACAACATGGAGGAGGCAGTCTGCAGCAACACTCCCACAACTAATCAGTTAAAGACTGAATCAGGAAATAATCAAATCTCTTGTGTCCTCTGAGTAAAACGACGGCCCCAAAGTGAACATGATTAGAGTACGTTGATACACTACAGTGTGACTGACAGACGTAAAACAAGAGCCTCAGCACTTTATCATGAAGTTAGAAACAGACATGAACAACTTTATCAACTGTTATCAAACTGTACTTTGTTAAAGAGACACCGCCAACAGATCAGCAATGTAAGTAAACATAAAACAACATAACAGAATATTAAACTGAAATAATCTCAAATGGAAGTGGTAAGTACAAAATAAAAAGTTTTGATGAACTAACATGGATGAACAACATTGATTGGGAGGAACTGAGATTTTAAAAAAGAACAAACCAACATGAAAAAAACTTTGAATGATTCACGTCAGACTGTAGAACAGTTAGAAAACATTTCAGGACCTTTGACACCAAATCAAATCTGCAGAAGATGTTGAAGAACAAAAACAATGAAGAAGCTGATGAACAGTGTTTGTACTGTAACACTAACCTTAACCCAACCTAAATTCACACCTTACCCCTGACCTGAACCAGGAGCTGAGAAATGGCACCTTGTTCGCCTCTTTATAACCGGGCTTTGGTCCCCATGACGACTACTGGGTCGTGACAAATTCAGTGTTTAAGAAACACACACACACACACACACACACACACACACACACACACACACACACACACACACACACACATTCCTGAACATCACAGAGAAATATCAGCATGACAGATTTGGATATCAGCAGTTTTAGCATCAGCAGCCTTTCCAATACTGACATATGGGAAGAGTTTCTCAGTGAAAGTGTCTCTGTGAGTGCAGATGTGAGTCATGTCTTCAGGGTCGTAGAAGGACACCTTCCCCCTGTCAAAGTCCAGCTGGACTCTGATCCTCTGGAGACTCTTCTTCACTCTGACAGTCTCACCAGCACCATTAGTGTATTTTCCATCACGATGCCTGAAACACCAGATTCCATATTCTGGTGAAGCACTTGTTTCTCCCTTCCTGTCAACTGACTCTTTAACCAAACCTACAAGCCAGTCAGGATGATCTCCCACCTCCACCTCCCAGCTGTGTTTCCCTGAGCTGAAGCCCTTAGAGCCAAAAACAGTGGGATACTTAGTGTTTCTCTCTGGATTGTCAGGAAGCTTCTGGTCTGTGTCCCCCAGTCTCACACTGGTCAGATCATCAGACAGATGGAGATAGCCATATGCAGTGTTTGGGTCCAGAATGACAGGACTGAAGTGGACCTGGTCCTTCATCTTCTGCCAGACTCTGAAGGACAGGTTGCCCAGGTGTTTGGCCACATCTATCAGCGCTCCTGAGACCAGCTGTGGATCTGACAGTGAGCACTGGACTCTGGCTCTGGTCTGAGTGGCTTTATAGCTGCTGAGGAACGGCACGTTGTGTTTCTGCAGCTCTTCTTCAACAGCACAGATACTGTCTGACAGAGAGGAGATCTGCTCCTCAATCACCTTCATCTCTCTGCTGACAGTCTTCCCCTTCTGCTCCTCTTCCTCCCTCAGAGCTGCCAGTCTGGACTCCTCTTCCTCTTTCAGGAACTGGTGGAGCTTGTTGAACTCTGCTCTGATCTGCCTCTCTGTGGACAACAGCTGCTCCTTGGAGTGTTCGATCACTTCATTGTACGTTTTCTCCACTTGTTTGTATGTGTTCCTCTTGTCCTGTAGAGACTTTAAGTCAGATTTCAGCTGCTCCTTCAGCTCACTGACTGCTTGTTCTACAGGAACCACCTTGTGACTCTGGTGGAGAGAAAACTCACAGACAGGACACACAGCTCTCTGCTCGTCCTCACAGAACAAGTGAGGGACTTCTGGGTGTTTATCACACACGACCTCCTCTTTCACCTCCACCTGCTTCTCTCCTTTTTCTGTCTCAGGTGGTCCAGTGTTCAGTCTCTCAGCAAAGGAGTCAGCCAGTTCCTTCAGAGTAAAGTTCACTTCTGGATAATCTTTTGAGGATTTCCTTTTACAAATGGGACAGTTTTTGTTTTTAGCGTGTTCCCAGAATTTGTTCAGGCAGTTTGAACAGAAGCTGTGGTTGCAGCTCAGAGACACAGGATCTCTGAAAGTCTCTGAACACACATAGCAGCTCAGGAAACTTCCAAGAGAGGCAGTTTTCTCAGCCATTTGTTCGGATATGTGAATTATTCTTCAACAGCACGACTCACCAAATCAATGTCTCTCTGATTAACAGTTTAAGATCCTTGTGATTCCTGTTTATTGGAGAGATTCTTCACCCTGTAATGTCGTCTCAGCTCCGGTCAGGAAATATCAAAATCAGTTTCACTTTCATGGAAAGTAAATAAATAACAGCTGACATTTCGTTTTCTCACCAGCAGATGGTGCTCTGTGATCTATTAACAGATGTTAAGGTAACTGTCCACTTGAGGTGCTGATGTACATAATAAAATGCAAGTTTTATAAATACTGTTTCCATGATTTAGTAAAAATAATCAGCATGATGATTCATGTTTGAAATAGCCAAAGTGCTGTATACATTTCTAATGAAAAATACTGATTGTAGATTAAATATATTCACAATAAATAGAATATAAAAAGGTAAACATTTGATTTATGTATTCAAACAGCAGTACATGGATAAAAGGTTAACATATAGTGGGGCTGTTAAGCTCTTAAAATATGGACAATCTTGCTTTTTTGTGAAAGAAGTATGAAACTTTCAGGGTTTGTTCTTTATGACCGAAGCTTTAATTTAAGATGTAGAGGCATTCTCAGTTAGACCCCTGAGGTCAGCTAGAGGTCACTGACCCCTGTAATATGTCATTTTCATGCACAAAATTGTAAATGTGTGTATCTTAGGATCTAAATGTGATAGAAATGTAACACAAATATGTATTTCGAACTTCTGTTATCCTGTAAATACTGTAAACAGCAATAGTTTTTAGAAATAATCCTTTTCTGTGATAAAATCGGTGTTTTCGTGTAAATGTGAGGCCAAACCACGTAAGAAATATCTGCATTTTCCCTTCGTGTAAACGGGATCTTATTTTCCCACAGTATGTACGTTACGTGTGTGTTAGGGCTAGAGTGTGAGGTGTGTGTTGTAGTCTGTAAACAGCAGACTCAGTAGTACAATTGTGCCATTGAATCTTTTCTTGAAGCCCATTTAAAATACATTTGCTAACCTCAACTAAAAATCATCTGCTAAGCTTTCTTTCTTGGAGCATTAGCTATGTGTGAGCAGTGTGTCAGCTGTGTTATGTGTGTGTTACAGGTGTGTTAGGTTGTGTGTTAGGGTTAGCTAGAGTGTGAGGTGTGTGTTGTAGCCTGTAATGTTGAGGTACTAATCATGGCGAAACGCCATGTGCTAGTAGATTTAGACAAATGTCCTCTGCCCAAGAAACCCAAATCACAAAGGAATTGGGATCTTTGTGCTTTGTGTCAGTTGGACACCAATGAGGTTCTACTAGTCTGCTGTTTATCGCTCTGTACTGTTGGACAGTCAAAGGAGAAAGTGAGAGAGACAGAGATCAGCACACAACCTTTCAGGTTCCCAAGTGCCGGAACTTCTGAAATCACACCATGTGCCACCTATTGCCCCACCCTGTACCGCAGAACTGTGGGAAAATAAGATCCCGTTTACATGAAGGGAAAACTCAGATATATCCACGTGGTTTGACCTCTCATTTACACGAAAACCCTGAGTTTATCACGGAAAACGATTATTTCTAAAAACTATGGCTATTTACAGTATATTCTGATTTACAGGATAACAGAAGTAGATGTCCATAAACACCTCTGTAATTATTTTCTCATCTAATATGACAACACAATGAAAAAAACGTTTTGAGCCTGGCTTTATTATACAATCTGATTTCGTTTTTTAAAAGGTATGCAAATTGGCGCAATTTTAATGAGATAAGGCCTCATTTGCATATTCAAACATTAAAATACAAACAACTTGCAATACATTTTTTTCTTAGCTTAACATGAGTAATCAACTGAGAAAGTTTCATGGTCATATCTATTATTTAATTTGTTTAACCTATTCACCTATAGTGTCTCGCCTTAAGCCACTCACATTCCTAGTAACCTTCACTGCACTTCATGATGTTGACCTCTTAGAGTGCTATCAATGGCATAAATGAGTTCCTGGTGCCCAGAAGCTTCGCAATACATATTTGGTTTACATTTCTATCACATTTAGATCCTAAGATACACACATTTACAATTTTGTGCATGAAAATGACATATTACAGGGGTCAGTGACCTCTAGCTGACCTCAGGGGTCTAATTGAGAATGCCTCCACATCTTAAATTAAAGCTTAGGTCATCAAGAACAAACCCTGAAAGTTTCATACTTCTTTCACAAAAAGCAAGATTATTGAGCTGAACAGCTCCACTAATAGCACTTCACTCAGAACAAGAAGTAGAAACCTCTCCTATTCCTTTGCAGGCTTTTAAACTACTTATACTCCAGCAAACACACACAGTCACATGAGTGTTCTTGATGAAATGTTGGTTCTTGTTAGAAAAACAAAAAAACAAATAAATACAAATACAATTTCTATCAGTGTGAACAGCTCAGGAGGAAACTCCTTCCCTTCTGTGATGCGAGCAACAATGTGTTAAGGTGTTATCAATAAAACGAAGCCAAATAGAAAAGTGACTCAGTTTCTGTGTTCACAAACATAGTATTTTTATTGATTGTAATAACTGGGAAAATGTTGGAACTGCTTTTGACTAGAACATTTTCTAAGCAGGTTGAAAACATACAAGTCGTTTTTTTTAACACAACTCAAAGAGAGAGTTCACAGTTATCCAGCATCAATCCTGAAGATCATCCAGCACAGACTCGTGCTGTTGGGACAGTTAACATAAACACACAGGAACAAACAGCAGCTGCATCTTAATGAATGTTCAGGAATTATTTAATAAATGCTGCTGGGAAATAATAAAGATTAATGTCTGAGATCAAGATTAAAGCAAACACTGCTTTAGAATTCAATATCAACAATTCTGACATGTGGAATGTGGTGACATTTAATTAATGTTAAGCTGTAATCAATTTTGATGTCAACTTAAACAATTAGTACCAAGAAAACATTTGATAGACTGTCTTTAACAGTCGTTAGTGTCAACTAGCAGAATCATTCACTCAGCAGTGAGTCAGGTGATGACGACCCTTTAGTTTCTCCTGCAGCGTCACATTAGAGAGAAGTCTTTCCATTATAACTGGACCACTAATCCTCACTGCTAAACCAGACTGTGTGAATTAGATACAGTAATGTTCAGCTCAGTTTACACCGACAGTTATCATAAAATGATGCTCACATGATAAAAAACATCTTTCATATGAATCTCACTGACAACCGAAATGTGCAATGTTATCTTTTATTTCTCAAGAGCAAAAAAAGAAAAAGCAAAGCTGGCACATTCTGCCAAGTACCATCCACCAGCTGTAACAATCAGGATGAACCTAAAGACAAAATACAACTTAATTCATCATCATACAGAGTGAAACAACATGGAGGAGGCAGTCTGCAGCAACACTCCCAAAACTAATCCGTTAAAGACTGAATCAGGAAATAATCAAATCTCTTGTGTCCTCTGAGTAAAACGACGGCCCCAGAGTGAACATGATTAAAATACGTTGATGCACTACATTGTTACTGACAGACGTAAAACAAGAGCCTCAGCACTTTATCATGAACTTAGAAACAGACATGAACAACTTTATCAACTGTTGTCTTCATGAGAATCAAACTGTACTTTGTTAAAGAGACACCGCCAACAGATCAGCAATGTTAGTAAACATAAAACAACATAACAGAATATTAAACTGAAATAATCTCAAATGGAAGTGGTAAGTAAAAAATAAAAAGTTTTGATAAACTAACATTGATGAACAACATTGATTGGGAGGAACTGAGATTAAAAAAAAGAACAAACCAACATGAAAAACACTTTGAATGATTCACGTCAGACTGTAGAACAGTTAGAAAACATTTCAGGACCTTTGACACCAAATGAAATCTGCAGAAGATGTTGAAGAACAAAAACAATGAAGAAGCTGATGAACAGTGTTTGGACTGTAACACTAACCTTAACCCAACCTAAAGTCACACCTTACCCCTGACCTGAACCAGGACCTGAGAAATGGCACCTTGTTCACCTCTTTATGACCGGGCTTTGGTCCCCATGACGACTACTGGGTCGTGACAAGGTCAGTGTTTAAGAAACTCACACACACACACACACACACACACACACACACACACACACACACACACACACACTACAGACAATAATATTCCTAACATTCCTGAACATCACAGAGAAATATCAGTCTGACAGATTTTGATATCAGCAGTTTTAGCATCACCAGCCTTTCCAAAACTGAAATATGGGAAGAGTTTCTGAGTGAAAGTGTCTCTGTGAGTGCAGATGTGAGTCATGTCTTCAGGGTCGTAGAAGGACACCTCCCCCCTGTCATAGTCCAGCTGGACTCTGATCCTCTGGAGACTCTTCTTCACTCTGACAGTCTCACCAGCACCATTAGTGTATTTTCCATCACGATGCCTTAAACACCAGATTCCATATTTTGGTGAAGCACTTCTTTCTCCCTTCCTGTCAACTGACTCTTTAACCAAACCTACATTCCAGCCAGGATGATCTCCCACCTCCACCTCCCAGCTGTGTTTCCCTGAGCTGAAGCCCTCAAAACCAAAAACAGTGGCAGACTTAGTGTTTCTCTCTGGATTGTCAGGAAGCTGCTGCCTTGTGTCCCCCTTTCTCACACTGGTCAGATCATCAGACAGATAGAGACTGTGCGCTGCAGTGTTTGGGTCCAGAATGACAGGACTGAAGTGGACCTGGTCCTTCATCTTCTGCCAGACTCTGAAGGACAGGTTGCCCAGGTGTCTGGCCACATCTATCAGCCCTCCTGAGACCAGCTGTGGATCTGACAGTGAGCACTGGACTCTGGCTCTGGTCTGAGTGGCTTTATAGCTGCTGAGGAACGGCACGTTGTGTTTCTGCAGCTCTTCTTCAACAGCACAGATACTGTCTGACAGAGAGGAGATCTGCTCCTCAATCACCTTCATCTCTCTGCTGACAGTCTTCCCCTTCTGCTCCTCTTCCTCCCTCAGAGCTGCCAGTCTGGACTCCTCTTCCTCTTTCAGGAACTGGTGGAGCTTGTTGAACTCTGCTCTGATCTGCCTCTCTGTGGACAACAGCTGCTTCTTGGAATGTTGAATCACTTCATTGTATGTTTTCTCCACTTGTTTGTATGTGTTCCTCTTGTCCTGTAGAGACTTTAAGTCAGATTTCAGCTGCTCCTTCAGCTCACTGACTGCTTGTTCTACAGGAACCACCTTGTGACTCTGGTGGAGAGAAAACTCACAGACAGGACACACAGCTCTCTGCTCGTCCTCACAGAACAAGTGAGGGACTTCTGGGTGTTTGTCACACACGACCTCCTCTTTCACCTCCACCTGCTTCTCTCCTTTTTCAGTCTCAGGTGGTCCAGTGTTCAGTCTCTCAGCAAAGGAGTCAGCCAGTTCCTTCAGAGTAAAGTTTACTTCTGGATGACCTTTTGAGGATTTCCTTTTACAAATAGGACAGTTTTTGTTTTCAGCTTGTTCCCAGAATTTGTTCAGGCAGCTTGAACAGAAGCTGTGGTTGCAGCTCAGAGACACAGGATCTCTGAAAGTCTCTGAACACACATAGCAGCTCAGTAAACTTTCAAGAGAAGCAATTTTCTCAGCCATTGGTTCGGATATGTGAATTATTCTTCAAAAAGACAACTCACCAAATCAATGTCTCTCTGATTAACAGTTTAAGATCCTTGTGATTCCTGTTTATTGGAGAGATTCTTCGCACTGTGATGTCGTCTCAGCTCCGATCAGGAAATGTCAAAATCAGTTTTACTGTCATGGAAAGTAAATAATTAACAGCTGATATTTTGTTTCCTCACCAGCTGATGGTGCTTTATGTTATATCAACAGATTTTAAGGTAACTGTCCACTTGAGGTGCTGATGTACAAAATAAAATGCAAGTTTTATAAATACTGTTGACATGATTTAGGAGAGATGTCTTCAACAGGGGGTCTGTCTCCTGTGAAGGAGAGGCGAGGCTGCAGTCTGACCCACAGCCAGAGCGGGTTCAGTACGATTACCGTAAATGTTAAAGCATTTGCGCATTGAAAAAAGATTTGACTAAGCAAACTCGAACCACAGCTGGCTTGATCGCAGTCGACAGCCATAGACTCACAGAAAAGATGCATACTACTGTTATTCACTCAAAAGTATGTTAAACGGTAGTACACATATCGAGTATGTAGTTTAAAGTATGGAATTTCGGACGCAACCAATGAATACGACCCGCTGACTGGTCACGTGAACGCCTCGCTGTCCTTAAACGAGAGGTTAACGTCAAGGTAGCATGTAGCCATAGCAACACTTCCGGTTAAGACATTCTAAATACAACTAAAAATTAGGCAGACGTGAATTTTGGTGTTCTGTCTCAGGGGATCGTTACAAAAGATTAAATATATCATCTTTGTCGTCTTTCTGTATTTCTGCCACGATACTTGAAAGACTGCCTCGAGCGTAACGTCAACTATACAAAGAACTACGCTTCCCGGCATGCTCCGCGGCCAGACAACATGGTGTCATACACTGCACCAGCTGCAGAGGATTGTGTACTTTAATATAACCTTACAATTTGCAGCCATGTCGAGTTTCTTCGTGGTTGTTTTGCTCCTCGCCGGTCGGGCGTCTTCCTCGGATACTAAAGGTGAGCTTACTTCACATTTTAACGGATCTGGGAACGAACTTTAGGTGATGTTTAAGCTAATGTTGGTGAGATTCTTAGCATGCTAACCTGTCATCCGCCTTTTGATGTGGCTGACCTGAATGTTGTTGTCTTGCTGCGCTGGATTAACAGACGCAGACACACGTAGCTAGCTACCATTTTATTATTTATTAATGTGTTAACAGAGGACGTGATGTTTCGTCTCTTCTCCCTCCAGTCTCTCAGAATGCCTACAGCCCCACTGAGAGCTATTTCATGTCGATATGGCACAACAGGCTGTACTTGTATTCAGCTGCTGCACTTGCTTTTGGGATCTGGTTCTCACTGAAGGTGGCGCTGAAGAAGGTGAATTCTCTACTTGCTCATATCATCACATCACTTGCTCATTCCTGTCCAGTTTGTGCTGTTGTTGTTGGTATGTTGTGTTATCAGTGGCTCCAAATATTTGAGATCTTTGTCTTAGTAGGACAACGAAGCTCAGGGTACAAACATACCTGACATTTATTTGTCGTCCCCTGTTTGTTTGTTTTTTAGAAAAGCTTCTCCAAAGACGTCGGCACATTGGTCTACAGAGCTGTGAAGAACAATGACCGAGACACTGTGGTTCACCTGTCAGGAGTTAAAATCTTCTACGGCTCACAAACTGGAACAGCAAAGGTACAGAGATCGTTTACTGAACACTTCCACATCTTCACAGGGTTATGATAATAAGATATGAACAACTTGATGCTCTAATAACATGACGTAAACTCCGGGGAGACGGACCAATAGTGTTCATGATATTCTAAAGAAATGAGGTTAACAGTTTATGTAACGACGCCAGCGAGCGCGGCCTCCCAAATGTGATCAAATCAAAAACCACATGTGAACAAAAACACTTAATTCATCACAATACAAACGGATCAAATCAAAAGTAAAGGTCACAATTGATTAATCCAAAGCCAGACAGACCAGCAACTCCCTCAAAGTAAATATACCATTCTGAGAGGGCTAACAAGCACCAACTGTGGCTCTTCTTTTGTTTAGGGCTTTGCACAAGAGCTGTCCGAGGAGGTGAAGACTTTGGGTATCCCAGCAGAGGTGATAGACATGAAAGACTACGATCCAGACGATCGGCTTGCTGATGAGGTAAGACGAAGAAGAAGAAGAGTGCTTGTTTATTAAAGCGCAGAAAGATGGCAAGCATGTGGAGACATATGGCCCTCAACTTGAGGATGTCACTTATCTTAAATTAGAACCTAAACTCCTGCCAACTTACAGAGCTGCTCCCCTTGAATTTGGCATTATATAACATGAAGTGACTAATTAATGCATCTGTGAATTATGGCGTCTCGGTTAAGAGGATAAACACACTGTATTGACTGTACTAAGAAGTTGCTCCAATTAAATCCTTAAAATGTAACTTCAAACACAAACGATGTGTCTTTTTTTCAGGCGAGGCTTAATTAGAGCCGAATTAATCAAAGTTAAATAAATCAGAACTGTTTTTTTTTTTTTTTAATGAAAGCTTGACAACAAACTGTACAGTAAGCCTCACGTCGTGTAATGTTCCAGCTCAGCCTTTCTTCAAACGGCTGTCACAGAGGACTAATGTGTTACACAAATCCTGCTCAGCTGAAGAGAGATGGATTATTTTCATCAGCGCTCCCTTGTTATTTTGTGGGCGCGGGCACAGACGGTGCATCAAGACAGGAATAGGATATTCGTTTGCTGCTACACCGCTGGAAAGAAAATGTCTTTTTGCTCTATAGGACCGTGATAAAGTTTTCAATGAAGGAAAATCTCCACAAGGGAAAAGATTGCAGACACCAGACACTGACCAGCCATCAATCACGCACGTTGAAGTTTTCTGTTTGTTGAGACGAGGTCAAGGACACGATGTCGGCTTACTTTAGGTTTAATCTTTATTGATTTTCTGCTGTGTGTTGCATGAAATCTGATTCTTGGAGGCAAGTCGGCCGAATCAATGTTAGTTTAATCATCATTCGTCACACGGCTGCCATAAATAATATGGTTTGGACTTAAAGTAGGTGGGCAGGTTTTTTTTACTCCAGTTGTTTTTGTTGTCTCTGTTCTGCTCTACCGTGTGGTGAAATACATTATTACACAATTCTCTCCCCTTATTCCAGATAATCAATGGTGTTTAATTAGAGATGTTCCTAAAGACTCATCTACCTGACACTTAATGGAAAATGTGAATATGTAATTTAAATGTGTAAAGTGAAATAATGAAACGGCTACTCGAGCACATCCCTATTTTTTTAATATCGTTGAATAATGTCTTGGATTAAAAAAAGCTACATTTAAAAAAATGTCTCCTCTCGTTGTGTTTAATGAAATCTTTAATTATATTAATCGTTTCCCTGTCGTCTTTCACGTCTCCACTCAGTGCTCCAACAAGTCCGTCTGTGTGTTCCTCGTGGCCACCTACACTGACGGACGGCCCACAGAGAACGCTGAGTGGTTCTGCAAGTGGTTGGAGGAGGCGTCCACTGACTTCAGATACGGGAAGACTTACCTCAAAGGCCTCAGATATGCAGTGTTTGGTCTCGGCAACTCTGTCTACGTTGGCCACTACAACACAGTGAGCAACGGTTTCCACATTCTTCTATGTGAATAATGATGCTTGATAATGTACTTTTTAGATATTCGAGGATTATCCAAAAGGTAAAAATGTGGTGGGAAATGGATTTCAGGTCAAAAATGTCAAAACTCAAGACCAGACAGACTTTATTTGTTTGAACTCTTTTAACTCACTTTGTCTTTTTCCTCACCAGGTGGGTAAAAACGTGGACAAGTGGCTGTGGATGCTGAGCGGCATGCGAGTCCTGACCAGGGGAGAGGGCGACTGCAACGTGGTGAAGAGCCGTAATGGCAGCGTCCAGGCGGACTTCCTGGCCTGGAAGGTCAAGTTCCTGAACCGCCTCCAGGCTCTGGCGAAGGGAGAGAAGAAGAGCTGCAGTGGGAACTGCAAGACTGGAGGCTCCTGTAAGAACAAGAGGAGAGACACACAGGAGGAGGAGGAGGAGGAGGAGAAGGCAGCGCTGAAGAATAACAGCTCTGAGGTAAAGACAGAGGAACAGTTTATTTCACTGATGTGTTTTTAATGACACACTGATCATTTTTACTTTTGGGCCAGTAGTTTGACTGAGCAGTTAAAAAGATTCCCTCAAGCAAAATAAATGGGTTCTGGTGATAACAATGATGTTTTCTTTATAATTGGGGGCTACGGATCTGGTCACCTGTCCGTTACCTGTCACGGATCATATCCCCCTTTATAAAATAAGCTCTGCTGATCTGGATTTACTGAACATGCACACAGTGTCTCCAAGCTAAGGTGTTAGAAATGATTTACTGGAATCATACGCATCAGTATAGTGATAACTGCCATTTCTCCTACAACTACAATAACCACATTTTACTGAATGTACATTGATCTAAATGGCAGCCGGCCTGAAGTACAGAGTCACACACTCTCACAAGACAGTGATTCTAGTCTAATACATGATAGATTCGGCTGCTCATGTTAGTTTCTGTGCATTGTCCCTTCTTTAAATGAAATAAACAAACAAAAATACAGTGTATTAAAGATCTAGACTGCGTACTGCTGACTGAGGATGTCAGTGAGCTGTTTTTCCAAAGAAAAAACTCTCCTGGCTTCTGCCTAAGGCTGTAATGAATTACAGTATTTACAGTCTTATAAATACCTGGAAAACATACCTTGCTTTACCTTTTTAAATTATGAATTAAAGTAGTTTAAACTCTGTTATAACAGACAGCATTTGCATGATAAGTCCGCGTGGCTCCGTAATAAAACACAGAACAAAAGATCACAACCATGTTCTTCAGCCTTTGAACAAATTAATTCACTATGTGCCATCAAATCAGTCAGTTTCATCAAAGGATATAGTAGAACTAATAGTTCAAATCTTTCATATAGACTCCATCTTCTCCCTTTGACCCAGAATACAAACAACAATACAAGAACAGCTGAGAAAGTGTAGCTGATGTCTAATATTGAAAATGTCCTCTGCCTTATGATGTCATCTTTCAACATTACAAGGTCACACACACACACACACACACACACAACATCCCAGCAGACTTCAGTAGTCTCAATGGACCAACAGCCTCCTGCTGCACTTCAACAATGTGATTAACGTCTGATGAGGATTCAGGAAGATGAGTGTTACTCTCTTTATCAGATTCTTAGCAGCTGATGTTGTGCAATTTCAGTAGTAAGCACAGATGAAATTTGTCATCACTGTCAACACTGTCGTCACGTCAAAATAGCGTCCATACGCATCGCTGCACACACGGATGACCAGTTGTCATGGCAGCAGGCACCTCAGAGCCAAATCTAGCCGAGACTTCTTCCCCTCTGTCCTCAACACTCGCTGCACTCAGCTGAGGTGACATTCAGCCGGAACCAAGAGCAGCTGAAGAACTGTGGCGAAGTGGATCATCATCGTGATTTATCTTTCCACAGCGCCACTCATACACTTTATCCTGCCGCCGCCGAGTGTGTGTGGTCAGAATCTTCAACACTGCATTGTGATAAATCCTCTAAAAGACCATAAACATACACGTGGCTTTTGTTATTTAATCACGCAGCCCAGGAGGCGACGACAGTGTGCAATAAATGTGTTCCATATGGGCTCCCTCGCTTAATCATGTCAGTCGTCACAGGTTTTTAATTGGTTATGTGATGGGACATATGTGAGTCTCTCTGCGCTGGAGGATCATTTACATTTCTCCTTGAGCTTGTTTAACCTCATTTTGATGTTTCTCACTCTGTTTGTTCTGGTTTTAGGAGGAACTGATCGAGTCCAGCAGTGATGACGAGGACTCTGGTCTGCAGGATGAGAAGAAATCTGCTTCAGTGGTCGACGTGGAGGATCTGGGCAACATCATGAAGAGTGTCAAGAAAGCAAAGGTCAGATTCTGATACAAGTGACTCAAGTACATTTACTCAAGTATTGCACCTCAGTAAAGTTTGGAGTCTTTGTACTTTGGCTTTTCCTACTTTAAACGTCCACTTCACTACAATTCAGAGGCAAATATCAAACTTTGTACTCGACTACTTTTATTTGGCAACTTTAGCTACTAGCTCCTTTGCAGGTTTATGTTAATAATCCAAAATATAATGATTAAATATTATAGATTACGATAAACTTCCTTCATCAGCTCGATTGCATCAATTATTACAATTCAATATAATGAAATCTGCCATCCTGCATTAGTACTTTCACTGTAAGTAAACGTTTAAATACATAACTTTTACTTGTAATAGAGTATTTCTGCACTTCTGGTACAAAATTGGTACTTTAAATTGGCCTCAAAACGCAGCAAACCCTCAGAATCAAAATGTAAACTGTACAAGTTAGATATATAGTGCTTCACAGCCTGCTTCACAGTATTACAGTTAAATGATTCTGTAATTATTTTAAGCTGGACCTCCAGTCATCATCCAGCAGGTTTATTTTGAGCATTTCCACATTGATGCCTATAAGCAGGCACCATCAGGGCATTAAGCTTCCACCACCTTAGTCTGATCTAAGTGTGTTGAGTGAGGAGAAAAACGAGGTGTCACTGAAGGAGAAATGGCAGATGGGTTGATAGACACCAGACCCCCGGCAGGCGAGAAGCGGAGGCTTGCATAAGAGCGAAGACGCCCACCTCACAGACTTGTGAGGAACGAGTGAGTCAAGAAAGCAGAAAAAAAAAATCAGAAGGCAGAAACATTATCCGTCTCCTTTATAGACTGTAGTGTAAAGAATATAGCGACGAAGTGAACATGAGCGGTTTAAGGGAAGGGAAGGAAAAGATGGGGAAGTATTCAGTCTGACATTTACTTTACTTCTCTGGGATCCCTAACTGGAGATAAGGTTTCATTCATAGAGTGTGTCCTTGGTAGAAGTATGACAGCATGTTGTTTAGTATCAGTCTGTTAAAGTAACACACAATTTGTGTGAATTTAATACTTTATATTTGAAAGTCGCGCCCCCATGGTGTTGGTTGTGGTCAGTGAACGTGCTGACTTCTGTTTTGTTTGGACAGAATCATTTTCATGTTTTTCAGCAAGAATACCAGAGATAATATTGCAGTTTATAACTTGTTAATGACAGTTAATGTTGTGCTGGATTGCAGTGGGAGTGTCCACGTCTACCGCAGATTTAACAACATGTTCTCTCACGTCACATGAATATTACAGCACGTTGTGTGTCGGCGCTGTGCGGTTTGGACAGTCCTCTTTGTAAGCACGACGTGGACGTGTTTATACATCACAGCTGGAAAGTTGAAGAAGTTTCGGTTGATGACTCGAGGAGTCTGGGAAGCTCAGCGCAGTGGAACGAGGCAGACGTCTTTTCAAAGTGTTTTTATTTAGTGTTCATGACGAAGCCGTGGGGTTCCCATTGGCATTCTTCCTTCCGAGGATTTTCCAGTTTATTTTTTTTGTGATGGCCAAACACAAACATGAACACAGTCTTAAAATAGAATTTACTCTAATTGTCTTGTAGCATTTTAGTATGATTGTAATTGTATCATCACACTTGGATGTCAGGGTGACAACTTTGCTGCGTGTCTGCGGTAACAAATTAGTGTTTTTGCATAATTTGGTCACAGAGAGCAGCCGGTGCAAGATGTAATTAGTTTGTACACTAGAAATGTGCTATTGCCAAGAGACGACGAGTATTTATCCAAGCTGCAAATTAAGTGTGAACAAGGAAATTCCCATGACAGGAATATGTTAGTTGGCTAATTTTCAGTGTGGAGCCGACCGCAAGTTTGATATCTGTTTTTTTGATAAACTGGATTATGTTTTCTTTTATTTTTATCTCATGTTATAAAGGTAAAATATAATTCACTGTCATGTTGCAGTTTTCAAAAAGGAGCTTGAGATCCAATATTTCATCATAACTGCAGGTGAAAGCACACTTTGGCCACGTTTGACCACTAGGTGATGGCAGAGACTCTCAGTTGCAGACACCTCAAGTCTCAGAATGAACCACAGCTCTGACATTTAACACCACACTGTCATTTCACCTCCAAAGCGATTTGCTTTAATGCTCTGTGAACACCAGCAGGACAGACATTTAACAGATTTCATAACATTTTCTCTCTCTGTTTGTCTCCAACCTGAAGCTAAACCTCACCGACTGTCTGAGGCTGTATTCAAGAGCTTTGAATCAGGTTGTTGGTACATTTTTAAGTTAATTCCTTCAAAGTTATGTCCAGGTGATCTAGAACACCAGTCACACACATGCAGAAAAACAATTATGTTCATGTCTCTGTGGAATAGATTGCTTGGATTTTGAGACTGATCCGTTTTCACATTAAATACTTAACGTGATGATATATTTCCTTACTGCTGATGTTCGATCATATTTCTTTGCTAACGTTCTTGTTTTCTTTTCGTCTTTGTTACACAACTATATCACCCCCAAGGGCTGCGTTTAAAAAATGCAGTAAACATCAACACATTTCCATTCACTGGTACTAATTCGTATCGTACCTCAAAGTCTCTGTTCCTTATATACACTGGTGAGTAGGGCTGCAAATAACGAGTATTTTTATTATCATTTCATCTGACAGTTTAAAAAACATTGTGAGAAATGCCGTCAGCACGATTTCCTAGAACGCAATATGACATCTTTTTTTTTTTCAGCAGTCCAAAACGCTTCATGTACTATGAATGACCCAAAAGAAGCTGGAACCAGCACATTTCTGTTTTAAAAATGATTAAAATACTTACCAGTTCACTCACACTAATCTTCTTTTGATCGATTAATTCATTAATCAGCGACTTGTTGCAGCTGTAATTGTCACTCCCCAAAGATGTCCAAGAGAGCGTGCAGGCATAATTGTTGAAATGTTGTTGTTTAATAGAGGAATTGTTTTAGAGGTGTGTTTGTGTGAATAAGCAGACTGACACAAGACAAATGTTTTCAAACACAATATTGATCAGCCGGCCTGTTATTGAACTGAGCCGTCCAGAGATTAGGGCTGTTTTCACCCACTAATGAGATTCATTAGCTGTGCCATTTCATGCTTTCAAAGCCATTACGCTCAAATGAACATCTGTCTCCAGTTGATTTTGATCATACAGTTCCTGAAATGAAGTGTCAGTAGCTGTCATGTCACCTCACCCGACCCTGAATGGTCTTTTTGTCATCATGACTGTTTTTGTTTTGGCCGACCCATAAAAAGCAGGAGGCTGTAGAGCTAAAAATGGCACTGATGGATGTCTGTGTTGATGTCAGTGGAGCTTGTAGTCCGGCAGGAATGAGGATGAGTGGACTGCTGCTAAACCTGATGACATGATTTGCTCATTTTGCCAGACCTTAGTCAGTATCAGTCTTTGGCTGTAGTTTTATTTGTTGTCTGCCAAGTTCCAGTAAAGCTCCAGTGTCTTTGTTTTTCTAATTGATTGTGCACAAAAAGATGTTGCACCGGCATCTAAACTCTGTCAAAGGAGGCGTTTTTTGTGTTTTTCATGCTGTGGGACTGTTAACAGATCGGCGTTTGTGTCAAGCGGATCGTTCAGCTTGGTGGCTGGATCATGATTTTTTTCAGCTCAGTGTCCAGTCGAGGTGGGAATCTCTCGAGAGATTCTGAATCAGAGGGATTATAAAATGATCATGGACACATTTTGATGCATTCAAATTTAGAATTTCAGTTTATTTCATCTCTTATTTGTTTCCCTGTTTCCTCTTAATCCGTCTCGCTTGTGCTCTCTGTCCCACATGTACCGTTATGTTTGTCCCTCGATCACCTGCTTGCACTGTGTGTTGTCGCCGTGCTGTCCGTCTGCATCAACCCCACGTTGCGTCATGGTTCCAGAGCACAACGTGGTGCTGTGAGATGTCCCAGTTCTGTTAGTCCAGACACATCCGGGCATAACTGGATGTCTGTGAGCTCTCGAGCGAAGGGTGAAAGCGGAGCTGTGGGAACCAGAGACCGGGGCCAGATGAATCGCTGGTGCTGGGCGCAAAAACCACAGGGACAGATTGTTGCACTGTCGGCTACATGTAGCGTATGCTGTCAGAATTTTACATGCAGTAAGTGAAGGTGGACATTTGTGCTGGCTGATGGTGTCAAACTAGTCTTATCCCCTTTTAGGGTTTAAATTGCAGGCCACAGAGTTTTCACCCTCCGTATAAATATCTGGCTCACCTGAACGGCTATTAGAGCCACATCCTCCTGATAAGTGAACCTCAGGGTGGCTGATGTTTTTACAAATTGATTATTTGTGTTAGTTACCGTACACCAGAAATGATAACTGGAGTAGAGCATGGCTTAGGGCATCATTTAAAGCAGCTAAAGTAAGGCAGAATTATTTGCAGGGACAAATTAAGTCTCAAAATCCTTTTCCACCTTGGAACAAGATGTGGGTGGATTACACAGCATGATGGCTTACTTATTCACAGTGTCTCCTTTCAGCAAAGGAGCTGCTCATCCCAGGGACCACAGGAGTACCGTGATCTGGGCCAGTGCCTCTTAATGTTAGGCACACATGGCCTCGGATAGACAGAGCAGTTTGGGCTGCAAGATAGCTGCATGGGTTTTAGTTTGAGGAGGACCATTGTCAGGTTTCTCAGCAGAAGATTGATTCTGATTACACACACATTGCAGCCTGGTTTCTTTGAGGTAATGCTCAGTATGATTTGTGCAATATTTGTGGGCTGCAGGAAGCAGGTTACTTATGTGGAAACAAAATGAACAAAACATATATTTTGATAAGATTGATGAGTAGTGTGTCGCAGCTGCACAACGTCGTTTAGCAAAGTGGTTCATTGCAGTTAAACAAAACAAAAAAATGCAGCAACAAGTCACAGTTGTGAAACTGCAACATTACAGATGATTTGCAAGTAACCAAATATTTAAATTGTTTTAGAATTGTTGTCTGTCTGCCTCTTACTGTTTTGGTTCACTGCCCCCGTTCTTTCAGAAGCTGGAAGAAACCGTCATCTCATTGCCAAAAACAACCCTTCAAATTAATGATCGTGTCGGTCCGACTGGATGTGTAAATAGACAACTGTCAACAAGTTCGCCACGTCAACTTTAAAGTTGTTCACAGCTTGAGCCAAAACAGTGTTTTCCACTTAACTTTCTAACAGAAAGAAAGTCGATATATTCTGGAGTCTAAATGCTCTGATCCAGGAGGAATCATTTGGAAAATATGGAATTGGGGAGTGTAAAATAACGCATGTTTTTTTTGTAAATATGGATATTTACTGTTCTCTAAATCAGGTGGTAATCAGACTGACTTGTCTTAAACGCATATCTTATTTCAGCAGTCCTCTCCGAACCATTACTTAGACTCAGTGGTGCATGTCTGTAGCACTTAGAGCTGTGTGTCCAATAAACAAGGGATAGCGCCCTACAGCAAGCTGCACAGAAACCAGTGAACTGTCTCGTTCCTTCAGATATACACACAAACATTCGTCAGTGTTTGCTGACAGAGTATCAGCCCCTTATGAACACTGCAGTGCTGAGAAGATGACATATAGATCCCGACAGACAAGCTGAAGCAGTGGCAGCAGTTCCATAATTGGGTGGAGCTGTCACTTAACGTGGTTTAATCTCCGAGACGTCTCGTCCATCACGCTCCTCTGAAAGTAATACCTGTTCCCATCCACCAGTGTTGTATCAGTAAACAGCACATCTCTGAGATACTTAGATTTACATACAAACGTTGTAGTCCCGGCCTGAGGGAAGTTTCTAATCTTTAAAATGCTGCTGCTGTTTCCACATCAAAAAAAGAGCTTTTGGGATAAATCTAAATAACTCTTGTGTTACCTTTCGTTGCATTTCAAAGAAGAGCCTTAAACCAACATTACCCTCCGCTGTCTCGACAGGAACATGGTCCTGTATTAGACAGATGAAGTTGTCACGCACTGGTTAATGGTTATATCACATACAAAGTCATGCGAGGATCGCCGAATCATAATCCTTGATCTTCTCTCCTGTCAAACATCAGACGCTTAAGTAAAAAGCAAGAAATTCTAATGAGCTCCTCTAAGTGTTAAGCATCAAATCATGTGGCGAGCAGGTAAGACACATTCAAAATGGATTTATTAAAGCTTTTCTGGATGTTTGCTGCTGTTGGAGTCTGCTCGAAGAAATGCACATTGTATTTTTTCATCTGTTTCACCTTCTAGCCTTATCGTGTGTATTTTGATTTATTGGCATCTGGTTGATTTTTTTTGTGGATCACGACACAGCAACAGAGTCTGATCCTCATAGATACCAGCAAGGTTATAAACAATAACTGAGGTTTTTCTGTCTGCCGCAGAGTAAAGATGAGAGTCGAGGAGACGGCCAGATGGTGAAACTATCCAAATTGAACGGAATGAGGAAGATTGAAGATGAAGGGGAAAGAAGAGAGATGATCACCCCTGCCCTTAGAGACGCGCTGACAAAGCAAGGTGAGGAAAAGGATAATTTGGTAATTAAAGTTATAAATTACAGAGTTTATATGAAACAGATTAGAAACAGGGATGAACACGCTTGTCAATATGGTCTATAAATGACAGCGCTTCATTTGTTGATATGAATCTTTGACTCGTAAAACTGTGTATTCATTTCCAAAATAACATCTGCTGAGTGTCACTGAGTAATATATTCATATTATCTAGCTGCGCTGCTCCACAATAAAAAAAAATCACATTACAGACCTTGCACACCAGCTGCTTGTCAGCATATCCTTAACCTTGCTCTTTCCACAAGGGCAGCAGAGTTGTAATTCACTTTAAAATATGAATTATGAGTCATGTCAATTTTTTTTATTTCCACAGTAAATCTAACGAGGATATGCAGCTTGCCAGCCGAGAAATCAATCTAGATTTTCTTTCCTTGAAAGTATTGTTTCGTTATCAAAGTCACTGATTGAGGTGTTCCCTCTCTTTAAATCAGGTACCTAAATACGTGGAAATGTTATATATTTTATTTTGAAAGCTAATCTGAGGCGCTCCGTGAGGAAAAATGTCGATTGTGTGTTGTCTAATGGCACCTAATGATTTATTGCAGTCCAATTAGCCTCTCTGCCTCCACCTGTCCTCAGGGTGCAGTACCAAGAGTTTGATTCCTCTCTCCTCCCACACAAACACTCCTAGCTGGTGTCATAAAGTTCCTAATTCATCATCCAGAGCCTGTAGTTGAACTTGCATAATGTCACCTTGTCTGAGAAGAAAGTTCCTCCTGTATAGATGTTTGTACACCTGTTTCATTAGAAGAAACGTCTGCTACATTTACTCACCGAAACCTCTCAGATCTCTGATTACACATGCACATCTGATAACCTTAATGCCTCTCGCCTCTATGCGAATGCTTAACTCTGAGTAAATCTCAATATTTATGATGCTGCATCTGTGTTTTGGTAAATGAAGCTACATGTAGTGTATCCATATGTTCTCTGTGTAGGTGTTTGCGTCTCATAAGGCCCGAGACTCTCAGTTGTTGACTCATTAGCGCAGCCTGAAACATTTTACAATCTCTCCTCTCTTTAGTCCATTCACAAGTGTAACACAGGCCGGTCATTTTCAGCCAAAACCCCCCCCGACTGTTTGCTTACACAACAGTCTATAAATAGGACTCTGTGAGCAAGACTTCGCTTTATTTGACCAAATGGTGACCTATTTCATCGTGATTGTGTTGGCAAAAGTCAGTCCCCGGAGACAGTTTGTTTTATTTGCCATAAAAGAATGAAGGATGAAAGTTTTGGCATTGTTTTAATGATACTGTGTCTTTTGAAGGCTGTATCTTCTGCGCCGCCATTTTCTGGCATGCAAAAGTCACTCTTCCAATTTAATCTCTCGTGTAGCGTCCAAGAACGTTTTAACGTAGTGCTGCACACAAGAATCTACAGATGAGGCTGAAACGTGTACACCTGTACCAACAATCTGTTTCTTTAAAAATGCATTCACAAAGAATAAACGTAGAGGGCAGACATGCATTTAAAAACAGTCACTGTAATGGATTAGACCACAGGAATCTCGTCAACTACAAACCAAGGTGAACGTCTTTTTTGTTTTTCTTTCTTCCACATGATTTATGAGCTGGCACACGTGTGAGTAAGGAGGTAAAAATGAGGTCATATCCAGGTCCATAAGAATTTACTGGACAGCGGAGCTCTAGACATTTCTCATCAGAATATTCAGATCGTGCAGCTGAAATATTGAAATATTATTTTGCCAAGTGTCTCTTTGTTTTATTGTTGGAAATCTAGTACCTGTGAGATCCTGATAAAGGACGCTGCAGACCTGTCCAAACAAATTAGGCTTATTTTCCAGCTCTTTGATTATTCACATCCTCCTCTTGCTCATTTTTATTTCCCTCAAAGCTCAGAGTAGAGGACAGGAAACCACAAATCAAAGCATAAATTGTCTGCAGAACTGTCAATAGTGTTGTACCCAAATCGCTCGGGCACCACTGATTCTGTGCTTTACAAATTAGAGGCCCTGTGGGTAAAGACCTGTTTCTCTTTAGCGGTTGTTTGTAGCAGCAGGCCGCCTGTTAGCCTCGGTTGATTAGATCTAGTGGCAATTTATCTTTTTAAAGAGTTGTTAGAGAAGCAGGTGGTCACTAATATAATCAAAGAAACAGATGTTTTATTAACAGGCTTTGAGTTCGTTATCAATCTGTTTTGGATTTTGATGACACATCTCCAAATACATGTAATGAACACCTGTGCATGAGGCTGCATGACGCCTCCTGGTGAAGCTCTGGGTCTTTTTCCTTGATGCATTACATGTGTAACATATCACAGCACATATTCTACTCTTGCAGTGATAACAGAGAAAGGGGGGAAAGGAACAGACTTTCTTTTCTTCTCTCCATCCACCTCCCACTCACTCTGGCTCCATCCTCTCCACTGACACATTAAAGGATGTGAGGGCATTGGAAATCAATTTCCCTAAGAAACACAAGAGGGGAAACGTTGCTTACATTAAAATCATTAATAGTTAAATAAACTGCCCGCAGGTCCAATTCCTTACTGTTATTTCCACAGTCTCGTCGGCCTGGGATTATATATTTTATGTATCTTGCAGTTGCTAGGCTCGAGGTTAAAGGAGGACGTGTGCTCTCGAGGTATTTTTCAAGTGGAAAAACAATTTGATGCTCGTCAGCATGTTTTTGCCCCAAAGAAAAAAAAAAGGCAAAGCAAACTTTAGGTGAGAAAAAAGGAACTGAACTGTGTGTTTGTGCATCGATTGTTGTCAAGCCGTTTCATTCAGGTGCTAAATCAAATAATTTTGTATTTTCCTACAAATAAACAGCTTTGATGAATAACGTTAGTCTTTGACTCATCTAGCGTCAAACTTGAGATCTGTGGAAGCTGAGGGTGATCATACACACTCTCTTTAACTGAGTATTTCAGCTACAAGGATTTAAAACACATATAATGGTCCAAATAAAACGTCACCACCTGGATTCCACATCAGGCTGTTCAGCTTGAATATAAAGCCTATTTAAATATTGGGACTTTAAAGTGAGCCCTCCTCGATTCACCCAGAAGCAATCCCCATGTTCTGCTATTTATTGAGCAGATTAAGTTTTAAGTGATTCAAAGATAAAAGTGTTCTCTTTGACAGACGTCACAGAGGAGGGTTTGTTACAGAACAGACCTGCAGGGACTCACCCAACAGTGACCATTCATGACTTCTGGTTTTAGGCTGCGGTAATTTAAGAGGATCGAGAGGCAGACTTGTGAAGAAAGTAAATTTGAAACACTTTATCCTCCTTTTGTGCTGAGGGGGAATTTGAAACGCCATCCCCTCCTTCTCACTGTCGACGTGCCCTTGAGCTGCCATTAGTCACTTTATTGGAGATGTTCAGTCGCCTGTCGGAGGACTGTGAGCAAAGATGACTCTGTGAATGTTGAGCAGGGCTTTGTTAACGCACCAGTCAGAGTAGATATTATCTCCACTGGTATATGTATTGATTATCTGCTGAATGTGTCCTCGTTGTTCTGGGTCGGAGAAGTGTTTAACTGATTAAAATATTCCTCTCACATGTTGTTCTGTCTCATTCTGCGCAGGGTACAAACTAATTGGAAGTCACTCGGGAGTGAAGTTGTGTCGATGGACCAAGGTAATGGATCTTACTCTTCTCAATAAAACATTAGAGTTTGTGAAATTCTGAATGCATGAATCACACTAACGCTGTTGTGTCTGATTGCTAGTCTATGTTGCGCGGGAGAGGAGGCTGCTACAAGCACACGTTCTATGGTATTGAGTCCCACCGCTGCATGGAGACGACCCCCAGCCTCGCCTGCGCTAACAAGTGTGTCTTCTGTTGGAGGTACGTGCCTGAGAAAGCCAGAATCTTTGACTTATTAATGAAGTACCTCTGCTAACTCATCAACCTTGCCATCTTCACCACTCATTCAGTGCACCTTTCTCTTCCTCTGCTTACGTATTTACCTAGTTAGTCTACCTGTCATTGATCTCTGCGACAAACAAGTAATTGATTTACGCGCAGAAGACTAACGGCCAGCATTACTGCGAGGCCTAAAGGTGGACGCTGATTCATCACGACATTAACGCGAGACGGGCTCGTTCACTCCCCTCAAGTTCCATTTGAAAAGGTGACTGTGTTGAGCGCTGAAAGGTCGCTGTCACAATGTGCTGCGGTGAACTGCTTCGCTGTCACCGCAGATATGCCAGTGTCTCTTAAGGCAGAAATGTGGGATGACAGGAAATACGCAGTTTCAGGGCCTAGATGTATTGTTGCAGCTGCCCTCTCCATCCACCTCTCTCTATCGCAACAGGTGGAGTAAGACTCGATGTGTGAGGCCGGCATGTGTGGAGTGAGTGTGTGCATATGCATGCGACAAACCGACAGTTTTGCAATTCCCTCAGGATTTGTTGTTGCACCTAGACATCACACTTACAGAGTCAGAGGGTGTTATTAACACCTAAAGGAGGTGCGATCTTTTACAGACGGATGCACTCATTCACTTCAGGTTTTTGTAGTGTGAGGATATGCATTAGCCTTCATTATCCACTTTCAGTTTGTGAATAAACTTGTTTTGGTCTTGACATTTGTCACATTGTTAGAAGGATGTTCCTGTCAATCCAGTGACATAACTGTTATTTGTGTCAAGTCTAATGGTCCGAATCTGTCTAAATCTAAGTAACGCCTTGGAGTGATACTATCTGTCAGTCAAGAGCTCTGGTAGGAAGTAAACAAGTGGTACAGTCAACGTGTCTGCTGTTATTACGTACCTGTTCATCTGTGTGCCCCACCGACAGACATCACACCAATCCTGTGGGCACCGAGTGGCGCTGGAAGATGGATCCTGCTGAAAAAATCCTGCAGGACTCCCTGGAGAAGCATCAGAACATGATCCGACAGTTCAGAGGTTGGTTCACATGCAGACAAGGGCGATACTATAAAATCTGTTGTTTAGAAAGTAAAATATCTGACAAATCCTTACATTTAAACAGCTAGAATCAGAACATTTCCGTCATTTTTGCTGGAACAAAATGACTGAAATGATAAAAAAAGTGATATTCTTTGATTTGTCTAGTCAATTAATCAACCTGAGACATGAGAGTTCTCTCCTTTTCCATCTCTTTGTTTATTTTGCTTCTCCAGCAGACTGTAAATCCATCAGCTACACTGCTGAGTTCTCATCATACATTTTATTCCTCGTCAAAATAAACATTGGACTCTATAGCACACAGCTGCACACTTTCCCTCCTTGTGAGCTTCAATTTACTGCTCATGACTTGTTGTAACCTCCTGTGTAATGAAGCACAGTGAAGATCAAATCGCGGATGTTCTGTCGGCTGTTGCACCACACCCTCTCTACTCTACCTCATCAATCACTGCTCAACATAAACACACACACAAACTTTCTCCATCTGGCTCATGCACTGTGAATTATAAGTCAAAACTTAACTCTCTTTATTTTCTCCAAACTTTTACTCACAACATTTGAGCTTAAACTGCACTCAGGGTTCTATAGAGAATGAACTTGGCATTACAGTATGTTATGGTTTATAGTGTAAGAATCAGCTCTGTGGCCACATTTCCGGCTCCATTTGTGCTACTTGTGCTAATATTATTGGCATTTAGGACTTAATTTTTCTGGCGGCCTCCAGTATTGGCTGAGTTTGGCTGGTTGGACGCCCAAAGCTCAGTCAAAACTGAATTTAGTGATCATCCTGTCAGTCCTCCCTAAGCAGATTTTCTTAGCGAGGTTTTGATAAATGTTGTCAAAACATGGTGCTGACACATTAATCAGACATTTATTAAGGCAAACAAGTATTGGTTGGCTCGTGTTCCCCATAGATTTAAAGGTTTTAAACAAGATCTTCACTGTTGATGGGTTGTTTATGATGTGGGGAAATTCATGTACCGGTACGCTTTTCACTTAAAAGATTTGTAAATGAATCTCTTTACAAAGTATTGTGAGAAACTCCTGGTACAATTCCCCAAAGTATGAGGCGATGGTTTCACATTTCTTGCTTTTTCTGATCACAAAGTCAACTTACAATGATATAATATAGAGAATCAACAACTTCTCACAGCAGCTGTAACATGAAAATTCGATATGTTTACCTGATGATCTAGTTTTTTTTTGTCAATTGACTGATAATTCCAGCACAAAATGTTTTTTTCTTGAACTGCGTGTTTGTGTTGTCACCTGTTACAGAAAGGTTACAGATATTTCATCACCATATTTTAGAAGACAGTGAATCACACACAAACAATTGGCAAACATTAGTTTTATCCTCCTCAGTACTGTTTGTATTTTGAGCTTATTTCACTGCAGCAACAAGCGCTTGCATCGCCCCACTCCAAAATACATCCTGTTCATTATTTAACAGGTTACGCTGCATAGTTAACACTTGGTTTTTTGTGACATGACTCTGGCTGTGCAGCCCGTCGAGACTTGGAACAAATTTAGCCTGCAGATCCCCGTCGGCAAGAACACTCATACGCAACACACACTGATGCACAAAGACTGTTCTCAGGCCCAATCTCAGTCTTCTTTTCAGTTAATCTCATTGTTTATTTCTTTCGTGTGTTTTGCATAACTAAAACTGAAACCAGCAGCCGGTACCTGCAGTGCATTAATGTTAAAAAAAAAGATTACATAGCTGATATATAAAAATACCTCCAGCCCATATATTTAAAAGGCCTGGCTTGATTCTGCAACCTCACAGTCAGAAGGCTGCCTCTCCAACCTCAAAGCCACTGCTGATCCCATTATAAAACAGAGAAGCTGTTGTACTCAGGAAATGACATAGATGCCAAATGCTAAAAGCTTTTGAGACGTATCTTCTTCAAAGGGCTACTTTTATAGCTAATATCATTCTCAGAGCAGTCATTCGTGATGTTTCATAATGCGTGTCATCATAGAAGATGTCATTTCCTGATGTGATTACAATGGAACAATAGCACACGTAAGCTAATGTTGACAGTAAGCTGCTTCCAAGTTCACTTAGCATTAAAAAAAAACAAAGCCACATTGTTGCAAAAAGGATTACAGCTTCATTGTTTTGTGCGTAAGATAACAAAACATACATTTTCAGCGAGGCTTTGCAACTCCAATTAGAAACAAACTAGAGCAAAGTGCAGGCCTATATTATCACTTTCATCCATAATTTTCTTTCCAGTCGCACATAAAATCACATTCGGCAGCCGTCGTCTCCATTTACCGTTGACAGAGGTACATTTTTATGACGTCTAGCACAATGAGCTATCCAGACAATGTCTCTGACAACCCACGGTGTGATTAAGCTTTCTGCTCTGACTACCTGATGATCTGCTGCTTTAAAGGTCTCATCAATTAGCAGCTTTAAACATCAATCAGCTGTTTATAATGAGCAGTTATTAGTCATCATTTAAATGTGGTAAACATGTTGTTATTGTCCTGGCGGCTGCCGGAGACAGAAACTTGGTTTAACTTGGGATATAACACTGTTAATTTGATTATTTTAAACTATAAAACAATAGAACTCAGCATGCAGTATGTTTGCATAAGAGGAAGAAGCTTTAGCAGCTTAGTTGATGCATAAATTAAATATTCTGCTCTGTGATTCAACAACACAACGCTTACTTTTTTTTCAACAACTCACTCTAGTCGGTCATGCATACTGTACTTCTGCACTGCACCCTTCCATCCAAGCACGGATGACTTAGTTTAATATTAAAAAGCAAATGCATCGAGTAGACACCAAACAAAGGTGTGAAGTGTGTTTCCTGAATTGCACATCTTGGGTAAATGTTATGAGCAGAAAAATTAATCAAACAAGAGCATTATGGCTAAACCACCTTCTGTGAGCATCAGTGTGAAACCAAAGGTGATGCAGGTCAAGGTCAGACAACACTAAAGGTCTTTGATTCCCTTCAATCTATTCTAATTCCGTAACGATCATTACTCAGCTTGTATTAGCACTCTATGTTTTCGCTGACGGACTTTGCATCTGAGCGATCCACTTCAGGAAAGAGCACTCCTCACCTTCCCAAAGGACCTCCAGGGAGGTTAGAATATAATGGGATTTCACATCACTAATACCAAAAGATGTATACTTTTAATGAGGTTTCTCACACTTGTCTTAACACACTTGCACCGTCCTCCTCAGCCGGTTGTTATGAGCACAGTTAAATGGGATTTCTCCTGAGGGACAGTTTGGTGTCTTTGTGGCCGTTGCAGGATGTAATTTGTCCTTGAAAGATAGATGGCAGAGTAGTTTTTCTGTGCTTCATCTGTAGAAAATGTTGAAAATGTATCAATAACTCAGAGACGGTTTTATAAAGTTTATGAAGGCAACAGTCCAAAGTCTTATTTGATTAAGATTCACTGCATGTACTCTTAAATTAACTGGCAGCTGCTGTAGCGTCAGTAATATCACATTAAATCCCCATGACAGAGTGTGAAACTTTTCCCCTCAAGCTTTTACTGTTTGTTTATTTCCTGTCTCCATCAAATCCTGTACTTCATACTGTGGGCAGAAAGCGGGCTTATATGCTTATATATTGCTTCTTGTATGTTTACTTGACACTCTCTACCTGCCCACCCCCTCTAAATCCCAAAAGATGTGCATATTCAAATGAAGATGCAGCTCATCTCTCTGCTCCTTGTTGGTTTAATGTCCCAGGCTGGTTTTTTTCATTAATCTAACTTTGCTTGGCAAAGGGAATCAGTGTTATTTACTGCAACATTTAATGCCTAAGGCTGAGGTTTAAACTCTGTTTTTGATGAAGCGGTTACCTCCGGGACTGAAAAATGAAGCCAGTGCAGAGGTGCCACAAACATTTCCTGCAGTGCCTCAAATGGCCACTTGAGGCTCCAACAGTGAGTCAATCCCCATAATTGAAATGCAGAACTTTACAGTAGAAATAATCATGTTTACAGCCTTCTACAAAACACGGTTTTGGTCTCTAAAGCTAATTTTTCTCTTCGTTAAAACTCTACAGACAATGAAATCTTTGTACAACTTAAATTATATCAAAGGTTAAAATTATGCCTAATTTAAGGGTGTGGCCGCTTTGAGTCACTGCTGTCCAGTCGGGCTTCATTCGGCCCACTCAGCTCCGCCCATGCTGCACCTCTTTTCCCAGGTTTAGATTAGCCAGGAGTCTGACGGAGTCAAGGACGGCCAAAGCCACCATGCTGTTCTTCTCACACGTTATGTGTTTAATGCTTCTTGGTTGTCTTCTCAACTGTTACTCAATAGTTTTCCTTTTTTTTGTATTTAATGATCTTCTAGCTGTAGTTATTTAAACTTTATAACAGTTTTTCTTCATACTCAGGAACTTGCGCTGAGCATATTTTTACAGCACCCTGTAGTCTTCTGCTTCACTGAACATGGGGAGAGTCCAAGACCACCTACTGGAAAGAGAGACGGGGGGAGTGGAAGAGAGATGATGAACTGGGCGTTGAGCCCAACTCTCTAAGCTCAAACTTTTACTGTTTCTCCTTTCTTCCTTTCTCCTCTCCCCATTTTTCAGCAGCAGCACATGTCTCATTTCTGCCTTTGTGGGTTGTATGCAGTTGCTCAGTTTTACCTCAGATCAAAGTCTGACCTCATGCTGTTCACTCTCACGGTGCTCTTAAACTTTACGCTTCCAGATGTTAGGCTCATTATTTTATCGTTGGGAGACACTGATTAAGTCAAAAGGTGGAGCTGACTCCAGAACCTTTCTCCCTCCAGGTGTCCCCGGAGTGAAGCCCGAGAGATACGAGGAGGGCCTGGCAGTCAAACACTGTGCACTCTCCCTGGTGGGTGAGCCAATCATGTACCCCGAAATCAACACTTTCATCCGCCTTCTCCACTCCCACCACATCTCCAGTTTCCTGGTCACCAACGCACAGTTTCCACAGGAAATCAGGTACAACAGGATGCACACAAACACACCTTGTTTGTGTGGATGCTGCTATTTCTTCTCTGCACTCAAAATATCCATTCCAGCCAACCTGTTATGGCAAAGTATGATTCAGTGGTATATTTTTATTCACTGCCATTCGCAAGCTCTTTTCTTTGAAGTCTCAGAGGATGAATTGGAAAGTAGGGAGTGTGAGTGCGTCTTAGGCTCTAAGCAAGTGGATTATTCCATAGCAGGAAGGATCAAAGGTTCAGCCTCCACAAGTGCTCTGTGTGTTCTTAACAAGGAGGACACAGTGCTGCTGAATTGAGCTGTTTATTGTATTGGAGCATAAATAATCAGCAGGACTTTGTTGAGCTAAATTAAACTTTTTAGAGCTGCAAACAAAATCACAGTAATTTATTAGGCTGGATTCATAAGTAGTTCTAATTATGATAAGCGATCATTTCACACCTGAGGGTGCTTCTTCTTCTTCTCTTCTGTATTTATTGGTGGATCTCAAACCAGATTTTAAGGTGCCATCAGCCACCTACTGTATCAGAGTTTGCAAAAGCTCTTGTTTAGGCGATGAGAGCAATTTGGTTTCATATCACTGGCTCTATTTATTGATTAACAAGTTTCCCAGTATTGGGCAGATGATATATCAGTCCGATACACATCACCTATCTCGAATCACCAGTTTCAGTGCAGACATGTCTGAACTTTTGCACATTTAACTGAATCTGTCTGCATGACCAGATGCCACAAAAGATAAGGGAGATGTTTTTTATAGAAGTTTGATGAACTGGCCCCTCCAGGTCTTATTGTTCTAAAGTGATCAAGAATTATCTAATGTTTTTCCACAAAAAGTGAAGGTCTATAGGTGATGCCACAGATGCTACAACCATTCTTTTGCTGTCTGTAAGTTTAGAAGTGTCCAATCTGACTTCTCTGAAGTGCCGCATTGCATATCGTAACCCAGCTAGAAGAGTTCTGGTATTCAGGTTCTGCATTGATTTTTCTTTGACAGAGGAGTTCAACACAGGGTCAGGTCCTTGAGGCACGCGCCTTATGCACCTACAGAAACTGTATGAAAAATTCATAAAAGACAGTACGACCTCAGATGGCTTTATTTGCAACAGATCAACAATCAACACACACAAACACACCGACATAAAAGGTTTTGTGTCTGAGGAAGAAACGCACTGAATTGACCTCAGAGTGTCATTATTCTCTGCATGATGGCTTCTATTCAGCACGCTGTCAGCGCAACATTGAGCTGTTACCTCTCTGACATCCCTTTTGTGTAGAAAATAAAAAAATAAATGGAGCCCTTTTCCATTATAACTACAGTAAAAACAGTGTGGAATAGGAACTCGCCCAAAAACTCGCACTGAAAAACAACAACAGCAATTTCTCCGGTTACTTGTTTTCAGTTAAATATATCAAAATTGAATGTGCTTTCATTTTAGTGAGTCAGTCATTCACTTCCACACGAAGAAGGATCTTATATTATTATGATAATAAGCAGTAGTAGTATGTATTTGTTTCATGTATGTTCTCATATATATCAGGAAGCACATTGACGACAAGGATATCGTCTGTATCTCAAAAGTCTAAATTTGTTTTTTACTCTCTCAAATCCTTTGTTGTCAATATGTTTTCCATATAATTATAGTAAACAGTTACTGGTTTCTCAAACAACGTAGACTCTCGAGGCTGTATGTTAGAAATGAACACTATGTTTATCCTGGTTTCTGTCTTCTCTATCCACCCTTGACTCTTAAATCTACAGACATCACTCTGTCCAGAGGCCTTGGAAGTTGTCATCAAGACATACACTGACATTATGGGCGATATTTCAGCTAACTTTGCTGTCACACGCTGACATGTCATACACTCATTGAGTAGGTCAAAGGCAAGGACAACAGCCATCAGCCATTTTCTTCCCTATCTGCCAGTTTGGCTGAGCAGCTCATCGAGTGTCTCTGCTTTGATAAGGGGAGATTTTTTTGGGGGGGGATGGAGATTCACCAGAAACAGTGTGTTTCCTAGATTTAAGTCTTCTTGCTCAGTTATTGGTTTGGAGTTTTGCATCCTTACATAATTGCCTCTCTTATCTAAAGACACATGAAAGGGTAGCACCCCTTCATGTTTAAGTCGACTCTTTCACACTTTTTTGGTCCTACTGCTCTGGTGCCTTCTGCTTCCCTCACAGATTGTGTCAGAGTGCAGCAACACACAAATACGTTACTGTCTCCCCTCATTCATTATTGATGAGAGGCACTCCGAGCTTCTTCTTCTCCGCTCCCCCAATTTGCTTTCATCCGGCTATGCAACAAATTTGCTGCATTTAGCACTCCAGAGAGTGTTTGACCTCATGTTGTTGTACGTATATTATTGTACCAACATGGTGGAGCTGAGCGACAGGTTTGTGTTCAGTCCAGATGTTTTCTGTTCTGTCTCAGACTGAAGAGGTAAGACAGCTTGATAAGATACACTTGTGATCTCAAAAGTCTCTCTATTGAGGGAGACAGAGACTCGAATAAAATATTTGTATATATTGCTTTTCTTCAAATGTTTTCAAATGTCCCCTGGGTTTTTTTTTGACTACCTTTCTCTCTCAAATTAGGTCATTCTTATCCTCATCTCTCCGCCATATTTTCTGTAATTTCCAGGAGCCTGGTGCCAGTAACCCAGCTGTATGTTAGTGTGGACGCCAGCACCAAAGACAGTCTGAAGAAGATTGACCGGCCACTTTTCAAGGACTTCTGGCCGCGCTTCCTGGACAGCCTCAGGGCCCTCGGAGAGAAGGTAAGCTGCCCACAGAGCAGGTTTGGTTTTCAGCCAGGTGGTCAGGGAGGTTAATATATTCTAATACTCACATTTTTAAGATGGGTAAATAGTGTGAAACAATTTCTACACGGTTGCAAAGCTAACCAACAATCAAAATCATTCTTCATCAGTTTATCAAAAGCAGGACCGACCTTGGTTGTTTGGTAAAATTCACTCTTCTACAAAAGGTTTTACCAGGTAGAGCTATTCACGTTATCTGGAAAAACAAACTCATAATGTTTGTATATTATCTATATATAGTATATCGGTATGTGGCAATAACAATAGTAATTTATGTTACCTCTACGTTCTGCACAATGACAGTGACAATGAAAATCACTGTAAATAAGATCTCTGGGATCGTTTTATGAAGCGTTGTGTTCACCCAGATCAAAAAAGCTCATTGCCTCAAGCTTTATGAAGTCTGTTTAATAACTTTGGCGTCGTAATTATGCAATATTCTTTGAGCTTGTTAATAAATGTAGAACTCAGTGTCCCCTGGAAAAATTGATCCACTTTTAACTACTTGCATTCATTTTGTTTGATACATTTTATCTTCTTCTTCTTCTTCGTCTTTGTCTTCTTCATTGTCTTCTTCGTCTTCTTCTTCTTCTCCTCCTCCTCCATGGTCTTGGTATTAGTGGCGTCATCTCGCTGCCCAATCTTCAGAAACTGCATATCTGGAAAAGGAAAATTTCCAGAAAATATATCTGCCAAATATGTCTGATCACATGATTGCTGTCAGTGAAATATAAATCAAAATACATTACATTTCAGTATCCTTTGTGTTTGTCGGTTATACCAGATAAATTAATGAGGAAGCCGTCTGTCAGCACATTCATATCATCGACTGAGCAGCCACATGGCATCCTGGGAGTTTTCCCATCCACTGCAAGTTATGACCCCTGCGTTCATATTCAGCTGCAGTGCTCAATATTTATCTTGCTAAATTATGAGGACAGATGTAAAGCTTGCAAAAAACTTAACATCCAATTTAATATTCATTATGAAATGGATAATTGGAGCCTAAATTAAAGTGATTTCATTGACAGTTGAAGATTTGATAGCAGGCCGAGGTGAGTTATTAACGACCTTCAGTTTCCAGTTCCTGATGTTGCCCACATTCGGAGAGCGTCATCCTGACATTGTCGTGGCTTTTCTCCTCTAATCGAAATTGCTTTTGTCATGGTTTGTTGTCCTCTCGGCTCACAGAGAAATGCCCACAGTTTGTCTGCGAGATTGTTTCGTATATAGTCCTTGATAAGAGTGTCTTATTTAAATACTTGTCAGATGCACCAAGAACAAAACAATCAGACTCAAATCTCGGGATGGAGGGAGTTTATTTTTTCTCTGCGCCCTCAGGGGGACTGGTGACAGGAAATGTTTTGTTGTTATTAATCTTTGGAATAGAAGAGAAACTTTGTCCATAGTGCTTTAAACTTTCAAACTATTCTGTCTCACCCTGAAAATGTACTGAAGCTGTACAACAATTGAAGGTCTCGACGACGCACTCGTTTCTTGGAGAGCCACGACTAGAAATATGCTGTGTTGATGATTTCAACAAAAGTAATCTCTTATCACCAACTCTCTGTCAGATTGTTCAATATGACAGATTCTTACCTCTTGTGCAGACTCATCTTTTTTGTTGTGAGTGAATCAGAGCAGCTGTTGTCTGATTGAGTCCTCTCAGAAAACGCTGAGATCTCCTCTCTATGTACTGGCAGCAAGATGCCAATGAATTATAGACTCTTCAAACCTTTAACACTTTACTCAAGTGGGGAAGGGTGTCTTAGTATTGATTTCTAAACCTTTTAACAGTCTGGCTCTATCAGAGTGTATAATGCTGCTGCTGCCACCAGACGAATGAACACATACGGTGGTGTTTTTCTATTAAATGTGTGATCTGTGTCCAGATAACCTTGTAGCAGTTCAGAAAAGTGCATCCTATAACCTTGCACGCCTTTCCATCATTGGTGAGCAGAGGGAAAGTCTATTATCACAGTCTCCTTTCAGTCACCACACCCTCTGTGCAAATCGATTCTCTCTGTTAGCTTCCTAAAAAGCCAGAGTGAGGAAAAAACTGTGCTTGTGTGCGACGGGAAAATGACCTTGAGGGAGATCTGGGCTGTGAAGTCTGTGTTGAAGAGGGAGCCTCTATTACACCTCCCTGTAATGGACCAACTTCCTCTTGATTAATCCTTTTGCAAACAATGAGCAAATTCATTACCACTCAGTCTGAGGTGTTGGAGACTGCGCTGCTTGAGGCAAATCACTGGCGATGGATCATTGTGCTGTGATTGCATCTAGATCCCCATTTTCACCACATGGCAACAAGCAGATATCAGTGTGAGGTAGCAGCAGGAGTAGACAGAAGAACAGGAACATCTTTGGAATAAATGAAACAATAGCCCGGTTTTAGAAAATTAGACGTCCTACTTCACATTGGTAGTATCTGTCAGCACTCTTGTCAAGTCTGTGGTTGGTTTTAAGGTCGTTACAGTGAGTCTTTCAGTCTTACTACTGATGTATTTCACTCCGTCATGATGGATTTGCATGAGATGATGCTGAAGCTGAAGTCATGATAATTTATGGTCGCATCTGTGGTAGAACATGGTTTGATCCCTGGCATATTCGAGAAAAGTTAAAAATGAAATGGAAATCTCTGGATGTGTTTTTTAGTAAATATTTTATTAATGCTTTAAATATTAAAGTGAACATTTGCATAACCAACCCTCGAGTCAGTAAAGTTTTATACTTGAAAGACAACAGTGCATTAAAAAGACATTTGTGCATATAAGGTTATTTACTTTATAGATTAATATGATTATATTTGTCGTACTTTTGGTTGGTTGTTTTTGCTTCAGCCAGTGTGACAATATGTCTTTTGCTGTGTGCAACTTCCCTGTTTCCAAAAATAAACTCCCTGTCCCCCCTCCACCCTCCCTGCCTTCTTGTCTCGGCTCCATATTCCTAAGTCTCCATTTCATGGTGGGCTCTATCTCCGTCCCCCCTGAGTGCTTATCCCTCTCTGTTCTCTGTTAGCTCTCCTGTTTTCCTCCACCTGGCCTCCCTGACAGTGTGCTGGGGGATTGATAGAGCTGTGCCTCTGTGTCAGGTTTGGAATAGAGGCAGCTCACCTCACTGCTTCCACTGGCCAATTATCCCCTTCCCTACTGGGCTGAAAGGACCGAGTGTTACAGATAACCTTCCAGTCAGAGAGGGAGAGAGGGAGAGACCGTTTCCATCGTCATTACCCGTTTCCTTTGTTATCGATTTCTCATGTCCTGTGTCCTTATCATTCCCCTTCTTCTGACTTTTTTCCTGATCTTTATTCTTCTTCATCACATTCTCAGTAATCCCTTTCCTCCTGCTATACATCAACAACAATGGCCTGAATCTGGACCATTGAAGTGAGATCAAGGCTTTTTTCACTACTTTTATATACGCTGGGAAAGTTAGCTGAGCACAGATCAGATATTCTCGGCTCTGACCTTAATCCAAATCTGTCATTTTTAACTATCAGCCAAAACATAGTCCAGTTTATCACATCTTTTATTCATGTGTTTGTTTTTCATTTACTAAATAAACCATCTTTACGTTGCGCAAAGAACACATAGCAGGCCGACATTAACATGCTGAAACCACAGTTCCCTCCCTGACAGCTGGAAGAGTAAACAAAATATTCAAATTGTCATCTGGAAAATTTGTGTATAGTAATATTATTAATGAAAAAATGTCTCTACTGGCCCCTGACCTTTCGGATAAAATTGGGAAATGCTCAGCATATGCTGCTCTGCTGCAACCCAGCAGTTGTTGAGCATTAGCAAACATGCAAACCCCCCCTCCGCTATCTGCTCTGTTGTGATTCAGACAGAAAGCTGGTGGTTGGCAGGACATCTGTGAGCTGCTGTGTTGCCCGTTGAGGACAGATGTCTGTGACAGTTAACTTCCCTCGTCATTGGTTTATAATCAAAGACAAGAGGATTAGGGCAGAAACATGAACGTTTGAATTTAAATGATTTGATAGCATAACTGTGCTAGCACCTCCACTACAGAGACGTCGTGTTGAACTATTTATTTATGCAAACAAATTCCAGTTTGAGCTCCAACAAGTGTGTTGTTTTGTTTTGCTCAGATGAGTTTTTACAGTTGAGATGATGATCGGACCACCACAGTGAAACCACTTAGTTTATGGCAGAACTCAGTGGCATGACTTTTTATTCAATTCTGGTTTATAGTAGTGCCCAAAAAACTGTGAATTCAGTTTTAAAGAAGAGTCTTTTTCTAAAATAGAGGCGTTTTCTGAAGGAAAATCTATACAAAAGTGTTGCACAAACAATTTGATTAACATCAAATATGATTTAAGTAAAGTAATATAGAAAGTAAGGGCTCCTATACATTCGATACGCTGCACACTTTTACAACATGTTCCACTGATCGCTGACACCTGTCTGTCCATCCAGAGACAGAGGACGGTGTACAGACTGACGCTGGTGAAGGCCTGGAACGTGGAGGAGATGCAGGCCTACTCGGAGCTCATCGCTTTGGGCCAGCCGGACTTCGTCGAGGTTAAGGTGGGTTCAGCTGCATGTGCTTCATCAGTATTTATATGTACTGAGCAAAATGAGATGCTGCACTTCTCCATTTATAGCTGCTCAGCCAGTTGGTATATAAACTTTTTTGTAAAGCACTTTGTGTTCACAGTGCTGTTTTTTGTTGCCTTTGAGCGTGAAATACTGTACTCGTAGTGAAATAGTTGGAAGAGGAACTTTGTTTTGATAATATATTCTGCCACCTTACAGTAAAAACGACTGTACATGAATTTGCTGTCTAGTGCAGTTTACCCTGTGTTTCTTTTAAAACTCTGTAAAATTAGGTCAACACAATTAATTGTCCCTTCCTCAGATTGCAGAGATAAGAGAGAGCCCTGACCTTTGAAATCAAATAAGTTGAGTCAGTTGTATTCTATTTTAATTTTACTGCAGGGGTGTAAGCTAATTGGTTTGAACAAGTGATCTGCTCGTTTGTCCGGCCTCACTGCACCTCCCACACACACACACACACACACACACACACTGAGACACACCTCATCCACCACCTTGTGTGTCCCATTACATGCCTCCCTCATCCTGAACATACGGCTGTAGAGGCAAAAGAGGAGAAAGGCTTCCTACAGGCAAAGTTGGCATTCATGAAGCATCGTCTCCACAAGGGAATACCTCCACACATCCTCTCATTCAGAATCCGGAGCACATCTCATTCTTGTGCTACCTGCTAACACAGTTCCATCACTGGCCAGTCTCCACTGGGATCCCACTGCTCACAGCTATTACTTTCTTTAAGGAGAGGTTTACTTAGCTGAACGGTCTCTTTCTGTGCAAATGTGTAGGTTCTGCTCACAGAACCTCACCTGGGAACTGCCCAGTACAAACGCACTTATGTGTTGGCCAGCAGCAGAAAGGAGTATTCAAGGATAAATCTCCTTATTCAAGGACAACTAACCCGCGGATAATGAGGGAGATTTTAAAAATACAGTAAAGATAAAAAAAAAAGAACACTGATTCATTAAAATTTTACTGAATATATGAATTTAACTAGGAAACATTTTTCTTCTTTCTTAAGCAGCAGACACAACCAGTTTTTCCTCTTTCTGTATTATTTTCCCTCTGGTGCTACAGAATGGTGCTGATGGTGCAGAAATAAGTTTTACACCAAACACACACACACACACACACACACACACACACACACACACACACACACACACACACACATTCGCACAAGAATTAGTTACGACCCAACTTACTTTGGTGAAAATGTGCATACGGGACTACTGGAAGTAATAATGCTGTTGCTTGAGCAGTCTATTGATTTAGGTGTTAACACTGTAAACAAAGAGGCAGACCAATGAAAATATACACGCTCATCTTCACTCAGCAAGCGAGAACGGTTTAATTGTTAACACTGTTTAATTAGTTTGGTGACCATTTTACTCCTGCGTGGTATAAGGAGTAATTAGTTTTTGCTATAGATTTGACATCACTTGTCCACTTAAATTACCAAACAGGCACTTTTATCCTGTGATTCCCAACTGCTGTGTATTTGTTATGCACCCTTTTCTATATCTAAAATATTACATTTATCATTAGACAGCATATAAACCATGAAAAGATTATAGTGTAGGTTAGGGGTGGGCAAAAATATCGATAAGGCAATATATCGCGATACTTTGCCGCCCAATACAATATCATTTTTTCCACTCCAAATATCGATATATCGCCGAAGAGCGACTCTGCTGTGCGGCGGGTGTATTTCTGTAGTAGAGAGAGTGGCTGAGGTCTTTGCAAAATGGATGGCAAGTGTCTCTTTCGCTTCCGCTCCTTGTGATCAGATTCTTTCTTGTACTCAAACTTGTCACTTGTTGTAAATGTCACGGCATTTTTTTTTTTTTCTTTTTTGCCATCTGCGCAAAAAATGGATTCGACCCAGCTGTGTGACAATTAAATGTTCCCCGTCTCCATCTCCTCGCTCTCTTTCCTCTACATTAAGCTAATCTTGTTCTACTTACATGCTGTGTTTTATCGCTACTTGAGTAATCAACAACTGGCTTTATGACGAGGTTTATAATGTTAATGGGTGAGAAACGCACACTGAATCTTAAGTTGCCCCCCTGAGACGTGCCTGGCTGTTCTATTAAAGATTTTTCGTAGGAGTGCGCATTGATCCGCTGCTACGTGGCATTTCACCACATCAGAGAGAGCACAACACTAACAAGACAGCAGGGAGCATTGGATCGGGCAGGTAATATGGCTACCCATCAAATGCAGCTTTACACAGGAGCTAAGATGTTAATATAATTAAGCGGCACTCACATTTTCCCACTTTGTTCATGTGCTGCTTCCTTTCATCGCACAACGAGAGAAGCAGAGAACAAAAATCAAAACAAATCAATTCTTGGCATTTTTCTGACGCTGTGGAGGGAATGAAGATGGATAACAAGAAGCATACGCACACACAAAAACACTCTAAACACCTTTATGGGTGATCAATGGATTCAACAATATGACAATCAGCTAATTGTACGTCATTTATCAGTGCCAATAATGATCTGGTTCACCAGTGCAAATACTTGCTGCTGCCTTGTTTTTACATCATTGTGAAGTAGAGCTGCAGCGACTTATCAGTTAATCCATTAGTCAATTAAAAGACAATTAATTGCAAACGTTTTTTGATAATCGTGAACAGTTTTAATCTTTTTTTTTTTTTAGCAGTTTCATCTTGAATATGAGGATTTGCTGCTCTTTTGTGTAATTTATGACGTTAAATGAAAAGTCTTTGGACTGTTTATGTCTTTTTACACAAATCATCAGATTAATCTTTAATGAAAATGATTATTACTTATTGTGAAGTTACTTAAAGTGACTTAAAACACTCCATAGCAGAGATTACTGTTAGAATATAAAGCTGTATAATACTTACAGCAGCTTTGACCTTCTTTCATTATTTATTGGCTAAATTGAGAAATAATTTGGAGATTATTAACATTAACATTCATGTCAGCGCTTTCTTACGCAGAAACGCATCTGATCAGTTGATAGAAGTTGTGACGGTGTGTTTAATTTTCATGCTTTATACTCACCTTTGCCCTGGAATTTGTTCAATACTCCCAGTCCACAGCTGAGAATGACTAATGTCCCGATCTTTTATATATTAAATGTATAACGTCTGACCTTCAGGACTTTAAAAATCACAGAAGAATCTTCCTTTAATCCAGACAATCAATTATTTACCCGGTCTCACTGGCACAGGTAAAGAGGTCTCTGTCAGGGTGAACCCTCCTTCTTTCTAATCTCCTTCTCGTCTTCCCTCCCTAAATTATCTCCCCTGTGTCCCCTCCTCTTATCTCTTTGCACCTCACTTTCCTCCTCCTGCCTCCGAGTAGTTTACTGTATCTTCCTTCACTGAACCGCTGCTGCTGAGCCCTCGGCGAGCTATCGACTTCAGCATCATGAGCCCAGTAATTAGTGCGTCCCAGGATGAACTGGTGACAGTGTGATGGAGTGACGTGCTCCTTCATATCACCAGCCCTCGCTGCTGACTGATGGGAGACGGGGGCGTCACCAACTAGGTCTATTTTAAATTTACACCGCCCCCTTCGAATCACCTTCTACAATATCATGATTCTGTACACTCAGATTTGCTGTTTATGCGAAGGTTTCCTAAAATGTTTAGAGCCCAATCTATAATAATAATCTAGGTTCACTTTTGCTTTGACGGACTGGAAAAATAACAAATAATCGAAGCATAATTTATGGGGAAAACAACACTGTGGGGACGTTGACTGACTCAATATAATTTTTAATCATTTAATCTTTTCTTTTTCTCATTCAGCTTGGAATAATACATTTGGTGTCCTATTTCGACAGTTTTTATCTGTGAAAAAAAGAAGAAAAACATCAGTGTAACAGGTGATTCCAAACATTAGCGAGGGTATATAATTTCAGTATACTCTAGAATAAAAGTACAATAGGGCCTTAAAGACCAGGAGGAATGATAAACCATTGGCAGACATGTTAATCAATACACACAGCTATTAGAGAAGCTGCAGTAATAAAACTGAATCCCAGCTGATGGAAATTAAAGCTTCTATTGTTGTAGGTATTTGGGTCTGGAGAAAAAGGACATAAAAGCTCAGCAATTTCAGTCGAAGTGGGACAAATGGAAAGTAAACAAATTAGTCATTATAGTAATTAGTACGATTTTTAAAAACAATTTGAAAACCCCCTGCGAGCTAATGGAGGATATGTGATGTTTCCTTATTGGTGAAGATTAAAATCTTTCTGCCGTGTTTTAGTTTAGCTGCAGAGGAAAGGAAGCTTTTACTTACATGACCAGAAAGAAAGGATTGAAAATAAATATTGGTGAGAAAATAGATGTCTGAAAGGACAAGGGAACATGTTCTGCTAATGCCTCAGCGGTCACCATGATGGTCAGATTCAGGGGTTTTTGGTTGTTGGTTATCGTCCCATGGCAGTACCAGTCCCTGGAACAATACTGGATTATGTACTGTTCAACCAAAACAATCTTCCCTCTCTTTTCATTTAGTGATCTCCCACAGGTGATTTTATTACGTTGAGATCCGATGACTGCAAAGGTTGATTTACACTATTCAGCGACCCCCTCATGCTCTGTGAGTGCTGCCATGGTCAGAATGGAGGAGAGTTTTCTCATCGAGATTGATAAAGGACCCAAACCGTGCCAGGAGAAGACTTCTCATGTAGAGTGAGGCTCAAACACCTGAGGTCGGCAGTCAGTGCACCTACTAAAGATGGTTCGTTTGCGAACGACTCTTAAACGCGAACAAACTGGCCTGATTCCACGTTTCACTTCTCTCTTGTTCATTCTTTCGTTCTCACAGAATAGTCGCTGTGTTGTTCACTGTCTAGGACACTGTTGTTGAATTTTAGCCAATGAGAAACAGGAAAGCATAGTAACTGTTTCCATTGGGAAAAAAAACCCATTTCATTTCGTTGGAAGCTCATCGCTCTTGTTCAGTCAGTCACCCTTGACTTACCTTGAATACATGTCAATTTAATGTCAGGGTGAATTTACACGTTATCCGCTGTTGTGTTGTCTAAAAGTACACATAATCATGAAGTTGCAGCGATGTATTTGCCTTGAACTACAGTGTTATGTTGACTGTTAGCACGATCGTAGCTGAGCTGAGAACTGAGCATTACATGATTCACCGCTAAACGACGTTGTACCGAAAATGCGACTGAGCGAACGAATGAGAACGAAATCTCAACATCAACGATGAAATCCACCTATGGCACCTATGTATTGAGTTACTGCTCCTTTTGTTGGATAGAAGAAGGCGTCTCTCTTGGTAATTTAGCTGAGATCAACAGATTTAAAGAATGCATTATCATTATAATATTCTCTTCCTTTGTTCGGCGTAATCCTTTAATTTGCCACCCATCTTTATCGAGAGGGAGACACGCCGGTGTTGTGTGTGTGCATTTGATCAAGATGAAGTGTGGATCTGTAGAAATGATGTATTGCACGGATGTGTGTGTCCACCGTTCGCCGGCAGCAAGATCTTTGTTATTGACCCATTAATTATTAGTCCGTCATCTTATATGGCGCAACACATTGTGCCTACGCAAATTTACCATCCACTGTCCGACTGTGTGATTTATCATCTCGCTGCTGCATCAATACCACTTACATGCCACTGGTCCCTCACTCGGCCAGCGAGGAAATGGATTACTGAAAGAGAGAGCGAGAGAGAGAGGAGGGAACTGGGCAAGGGCGTGAATGTACAGAGATAAATGTATTCACACTGCTGTATGTTGGGCACCGTGAGGGGGGCCTCGAGGATCAGCATTTATGATTTCCATATTAGTGAAGGACTCTCACACTTTCCCTCCGTCTCTTGCACACTCACACATAACTTCCTTGGTGATACAGCTCATTCATTCCCTCCCTGTATCTCACAGATCTTTTTCCCATCTCCTCCCATTGCTTCCCTCCTCCTGCCTGGCCCATTCCTGGTGATTTATACCGAGTCCTGGATAGTTGATCTTTATTCAGCGGGGCCTCCAGGCAAGGCTGATAACACCAAGGTCCCCCATCAATTCTGTCCAGCGCCCCTGCCCTGCTTTACCCCCAGCGGCTTCCTCACTCTCTTCCTCCAAATTCAACCTCTAAAGATACGGTTCACTCTCTGTTTGTGTTGGTTCTGTTTGTGCTGTGAATTCACAAGCGGCCCTACGAGACGTATGTGGTTGGCCGCAGTTCACAAGTGGAGACAGGGATCCCCGGTGACTGCTTAGTGGACTGGCTCTGCTACATGTGAATGACACTCCTGAAATAACTGGCCCGGTGGGAGAAAGAGATCAGTTCTAAGAATATTTCTTGTGTAGTCTGCTACGGAGTTTGAGTTTTACTGTCTCCTCAGACAAATCATTTCTGTCATGGATATAAAATCTGCTTCTGCGATTTAGGGATTTGGCCTCAGTCAACAGATTGTTGCACTTTTGATGTCTGGCTCCGGTGAAATGATGCAACATCTGGTACTTCATCTCCATGAAACATGTCATTTCTTCAGTGGTTCGAACTTTTTGACTTCCTAGAATTCAGATTTATATTTTATTCTTGGCAAAAGTCAGAAAAGTGTTTAGTCACCTCTCACTAAACAAGGTGAAACAGTTTTAACCAACTGAGATTTTCATAATTTAGCACCATCAGACGAAAACTATTTTAAAATTCACGCTGCGAATTAAAGGTTTAAAAACGGATCCTGCACATTAAATCTGATCAGTGATTCTTCTCAGGAGATCTCATCAACCGTGCAGTAGACTGTCAACAACCAGGATATTAATACAAAGTTATTAATTGTGGATGTTATGGCTGATGCACCCCAGTAAGATCTTCTAAATGGTTTCATTCTTGTCAAAGGAGATCTTCAACAATTTGGCAACTTAAAAAAAACATGTGAAACATTTACTGGTTCCAACTTCTTAAATGTGAAGATTTACTTCCTTCCTTTGTCACTGATGAGAGTAAATGGAGACTCTGGTGTTTATTTATGTTAGTTAATCTATTCTAATTATCGATTAGTCTGCTGATTTCTTTCCACAGTTCGAGAATGACATTTTTGAGCGTAGCCACAGGAACATGATTCTGTGTGTACAGCAGGGGTCCATATCGAATGGCCGGCTCCATCAAAGGGCCTGTGCAGCTATCTTTACATTTACAGTGGGGAGCTTCCTGTTTGCTGCTGTTTTTGGCGATCGATTCGTTGCCAGAACGACAGAAGGGAGAATGCCTAGATGCCTGATTTAACTTTAAACATGCTCACAAACATTATTTCTCCTCAAACATTCAGACGTACACATAAACACACACACAGACAGTGACTCTTGGTTTTCGTCCATGAGATACCTGGGTGAGGATCAGACGTTGTTCCTGGCCAACGGATCAGAGGATTATGGGAGCACAGCTGCTCTCTTGGCTCTTTTGCGGCACATTTATACACAGGTGGTGTGTGCGTGTGCGTGTGTGTGTGTGTGTGTGTGTGTGTGTGTGCACAGACATTTGTGTGTTTAAAGACTGAAACTCGGTAAGAAATGTTGAAGTGAGTAAAACAGCTATGACTTAAATTCAGCATGTTTGCAGCAGTGGGATGTGCTAACATGGTGTCACTGAGAATCCCAAACAAACCATCACTTGGTGAGAAAATAACTGCAGTGCTGCCTGCTCTGTAAGCACACACCATGATATGTAGGCAGTCTTAAGAAAGCCTATATAATTCAGTTAAACCATGCACACTAAAGCGTTACACACAAACTTACACACGGACGCCATTTCTGGGAAAACGTTTCAGAGACGATCATGCTGCTGTGTTTGTTGTGTACATGCTTCTGCTGTTATGAATATGTTAGAACCACTTTTTTCTTTATTATTTTACTCTTTCATTAAAAAAATGTGTCTCCTCAGCTCACATTTGACTAATTATTCCCCTAAATACTCCTGAAATATTAATTACTCCTACGATCATCACTCCCTTTGTGCTTCTCTGCTGGCTTTCGCTCTTCTTCTAGTTTTTGGAGAAGCAATAACATTGAATCATCCTCTCAGACTCTAAATCAGCTGTATCTGCTCCTCTCCTCTAAAATATGTCGGCCATGCAGTTCAAGAGTTCAAACAACGAGAGCAAAATGTCAACAAAAACATCAGTCTGAGTTTTTAATTGAAGCTGAACTGCAATAATCAATGAACTACACAACAATATGATTATTTAACTTTTTAGGGATTGAAACATCGACGTCAGAACACATTTGAATTCATTCGAAATATGTTTAAGATGATGTGAAAATCACGTTATGGTTTAGTGCAAAATCGCAAAAGCTGAAATTGTCACAAAACAGCATCATGATGATTCATTGCGGTGCTACATTGATGCCTCGGCCCACAAATTCTGTTCTCCAGATGGTGCAGATCCCAACAAACTCCACAGAACTGTGATTTTCAAAGATTTTTAAGTGAAAATAAAAAATCATGATGCTAAAACAACATTCCCACTAATTATCAATTATATTACAATCTTTATACTTGTAAAAGTAATTGCAGGTTTATTTATTTTCCTGATTTTTCACTGCTGCCTCACACTTCTCTGCTCTCAGCCCAGCTTGTCAATAGTCCGTCTCTGCCATCGGGAGCTGTTGTTCTCTCTCTCTCCCTCCTCATCACTTGTAACCGCAGCTCAACTTCACCAGTATTGATCAGAAAACACTCAGCAGTCCAGCCTGCTGTTTTGATTGATTTTTTTTTTTGTATCCGAGGCCAGATAGCTTTGCACCTCCTACTCCATTTCTCTCACCTGCTGAACAGGAAATTATATGTGAGCTCCCAAAGTTTTAGTAGCTGTTACCATCAATCATGCCTAACAAAACATATATTCTTGTTAAGTACAGCTAGTATTTGCTTTTGGTAGGATTGCTTGTTTGTGTGTAATATGTTGGGATGAAGTGTTTTGCCTCTGCTTAGTGCTTAGCTTCTCCAAAGCACTGATCAGGCAGGCGGACACATCCAAGTGTCTTGAATTAATTCCTGATGCTCTGGCACCTTGAAACAATCTAGAGTTTGTGCTGCCAGATGCTGCAACCGTGTGTGTGAATTATAAACACCTCAATTTAATACAGCAGTGACACGCTGCATCATAGACATTTGCTAGCTAGCGGCTCGCTAACTGGAATGTCACTGACAGTTTGTTGTTAAGTGGGAAGTACAGGAGGAGAATATCTATTTTGTATATTTCTGATGCCTATAACTGAAAGCAGAGCCTAGAAGTCTCAAATCTACCCACTGAGACAAAAACATAGTCCAACTAAAACTCAGAACAACAATTATTATGCGTCAGATATCTGGAGTTTATTCCTCAAAATCAGAGCCCGTGATCAGATCATATGAACTGCTAAAATATATAATATGAGAGCTTTACGTGCCCTTTTCCGTGTGTTCATAAATTGTAAGTCCTGCCTCTCTTCTGTGCTTTGCTTTGCTTCTGATCATGTGCTTTTGCGTTTGCAGGGAGTGACGTACTGTGGGGAAAGCTCTGCCAGCAGCCTCACCATGGCTAACGTGCCTTGGCACCAGGAAGTGGTCGCCTTCGTCCAGCAGTTGGCTGACATGTTGCCTCAGTATGAGATCGCCTGCGAGCACGAGCACTCCAACTGTCTGCTCATCGCGCACACCAAGGTAAGAACTCGGCATCAGAGGGTCAGACACGGCTCAGCGTATCATATCCAGAGATACAGAAGAATAACTTTCTGCAGGTTTCCTAGTTTTTAAATCATTGTTTTGATTTAGTCTTGTTTCATTATTTATCTTATTTCGTCGCCTGTCTGCCTTCCTATCGAAATATGCGACCATCAGAGGGTTTTATTCTGGCTCACCCCGCACCGGAACGTATCAGGCAGCGGTGGGTTTCTGCCAAGGCAACTGTCCATCAATAATTAATGAATGATTAATTGCCTTCTTGGCTCTGCCTGGCGGAGTAGAAACTCGAGCCAGCCAGCTAGTCACCCACACCTCCTGAACACACACACACACACACAAACATAAACGTTGTGCTGGATGTGTTATCACAGTTTATATAAGCATCCAAACTCCTAATCCTCGTTTGTTTTTATTTACTGGAGCTTTGTGTTCATGGGACTGCGTGCAGATTTGTTTACCTCGGTGCTGTCTGTAGGCTCTTTCTGGGCCGCAGCGCCTGGAGGGATAACAGGAGAGCGAGAAGGCTCAGGGTGTTCAGACTTCATTCTGCAGGTTTTCTGCCACACAGTGGATTTCGTGTTTTTTGAGAACAAATAATCAGTGGATTTACAGTCACAGGAAAGAATGGTACAGTTCCATAATTCAAGATCCAGAGGAGGTTTAACCAGGATGTTGGCAGCTCAAATCTTCTGGGGTTGCTGGTGTCATATCATGGCCCACCATTAAAGATACAAATCAATATTTCACTGAACCGATTTCCACGTTCCTCTGTTCATCCCCCTCTCTCTCTCCCCTCGTCTCTATTTTCATCTCTCCATCATTTTCACTCCAACACAAATATAACAGGGGCCATTTGTGCACCTGCTTCAGACGCCGTAATTCATTTGCACCTCCTCGTCTACAACTGTCAGTATTTCTTATTATACACGCTCGCACGCACACATTCTCTGCGTGTCTTCCTGCTTTCAGCCACACAGATTGCGGTATTAGTGCTTGATGCTCTGAAGCCGGATCTATCTGTCTGTTAACTAATAGCCCCAGCTGAGCCGCCGTGAGGAGAATAAACAGCGCTTTGCACTCACGGCATCTTTTGAGGCTTTTTAAGCATCACAAAGACTTTCACAAGGAAAAAAAAACAGAGCAGAGCAGCTTCATTTTCATGCAAACACACCTCGTACCTCCAATTATTCTTTTCCCCCCACTGTGTGTATGTGTGTTGACAGGAAGAAAATGTATTAAGGTTTTTATTGTAAAATATGAGCAAAAATTAAGATTAATAAGGAAGAAGTTATAATGTGGAAGAGAGGTATATTGTTGATGGATAATGTGGTTTTGTTCTTGTGGACTATTGTGGCTTAACTACTTTCTTCTTTAAATGTAACAGCACGTGTAGAATAAGTTACTCGTCATTTGTTTTCATATTCTCGTCAATTATCCAGCAGTTTGGGAACTGAGCGCGTTCTGAGGTTCCTCCTGTGAACAGAGAGTCTGATGTTTTCTCTGTTAAGTGTCCTCTGCGTCCTGAATGTGTTTTTTTGCAGCACGGCCTCGGCAGAAAGAGAATATGAACTCCTCCAAGTTTTAATGTTCGCTTATGTAACTGCAGAGTTTTTAAAAAAACGCAGCACAGGAAAGCACATCAGTCTCATTTTGTGTGTGTGTGTGTGTGTGCTGACTGCACAGTCCTCAGATCTTCTACTTCCAGTTAGATGAGATCACTGTTTGATGTAGTCCTTTAAAAGACATCAGAGGTCTGTGTGTGTGTGTGCATGTGTGTGCGTGTGTGTGTGTGATATCACACTTTAGCTGCAGCTACTGATAGATCCTCCGTGCGCTGACACATCATCATCATTAGTTCCTTTTCAACCCCTGGGATCTTCCCGGTGATTGGCGTTTCTCTCTTGTTCTGAGACTCTCTCGCACCTCATTCTACTTTCTCCACCAGCCGTTTTCTCTCTCTTTCATCTCCCCCTTCTTTCGTCTCTCCTTCCCCCTCCACCGTCTCTTTTTGCCTCTTATCCTCCAACCTCCTCCATCCATTTCAGTCCCATTTCTCTCAGAGGACGATGGAATGAAAACAGCAAACCTCCCAGAGATAATCTCCCTGAAACACCTGTTGACTCTCAGATCAGTGCGATCAGTAGACCTGCCGTGTTTGTTTGTTTCAGTGTCTGAGGGAAGTCGTCCCCTTTGGCAGCCAAACATATTATACATCAGCTTCTTAAATGTAAGGAATTGTTGCTTTTCTTTGTTATTTATTATAGTAAAGAGAGAGTCTCTTGGGTTTAGTCCCAAGTCATCACAATGAGCATTTTTTTGCATTTTCTGACATTTTTATAGGAAAAACAAATAATCGATAAAGAAACTAATGGTGAGTTGCAGCCTGAATTCTTTAAGGACGTATTGTCGTTGTCCCCTGACTCGTAATTATAACTAGACGTCACCCGTGAAAGGCTTTTCACACGTGACTGCTCATCTGTGCAGCGTGGCAGAGAGGCGGATGTTTGCTTTACAATATGCATAAAGAAATCTGTGTCCCTGCCTGTAGATAAGAAGAAGACATTGGCTTTATATTGGTTGAGGTTTGAAGTCTGAAATTATTAGGTTAGATGCAAAGAAATGTCACTTTATATGCAAACAGCAGCAGCTCTCTGAGTGCAGAAGAAATGTAATTTACAGGGTAGATCTCCGTACGGGGGATAGAAAAGGATATAATTGAATTTTTCTTGAAGCCAGAGATCGGATGCGATTATCCTCCATTAGTTGTGAATGTGTGTTTGTGATATTGCTGTATAGCTCACTGGCATGAGCTCAGACATGAAGACACCTCCTGTGGTGCTCAGTGAAGAAGCTGTCGTCAGCATCCTCACTGATCCTCTGCAAATACGCCGTCAGGAAGAACAACAGGCCGTCTTGTTCTCGTCCCAGACAGCGGAGCTTCGCTTTGTTGCTTAGAGACGTAAATTGTTTGCCGAGATGCCGGCTGAACAAATATCGTCCTTTCTCATTACCAGAAACATTAACTCCCTATAGGCGCCGTTTTCATTTTTTCCCCTCCCTTTCTCAGGCCTCATTAGCAATGCGGCGTGTAGCTTTTCTCTAATGGCCGAGGCATCTAAAGGCTACTGCTCAAACGCTTAATGCCACGGCTTCCTCAGCGGGCCATCATCCTCCACACTAAAGCCTTCAACTTTGCAAATAAATGTTAGCTCTTTCTGAGTACGTTTTGTGTCGTTTTGCGCTGCTGTTTTTTTGCTCGGTCAGTGATGTAATGCCACTCTGTTTCCCTCCCGTTGTGTGAACTGCAGTAGTGGAGGCAGTCTGAGAATTTTAAAGAAGCCGGCTCCAGTGCTCACATGGGGGTCTGGTCAAACCTGAAAGAGCTTTTAAATTCTGATTGCTGAGCGCTAAAGCACAACAGTCGTCCCCGATGACAGCTTACCAACATTTTGCATTCAGTCACAGCTTATCAGAAACCTCCAAACAAGACTTCAAGTCAACAAGGAGCATTTCAAGCATCAAACTTTTGCAACTTGCTGCCATAAAAGGCAATAAACTTCAGAGGACACGTGGTGCTACATGCAATACTTCCTATGTTGTTTGTTCTGTTTCTCTGTCATTCTTTCCCACCTTTACTGACACCAAAAGGAAACGTGCTATTGTATCAACCGTAGTGCTCTGGTGCATGCTGGGAAAGCAGAGGTCACACACTCTGTACTCCGAGAGCTGGTCTGGGAAAACAAGCAGGATTAGAGAAGCAGAATGATGTGAGAGGGTTTTTTTTCCTCACCGTCAAACACTTAAGCTCTTCACTCGCTCTCTGGTAGTTAGTGTGCCTCTCACAGATAAACACACACACACACACACACACACACACACACACACACACACACACACACACACACACACACACACACACTCCTGGTCCTCACTCTCTTTCTATCCATTTATTTCCCTCTTTTTTCTCTTTAGTAAGATAGATGGCCATTTGGGTGGAGGAGTAAGGAGCAGCGATAGATAACAGGAGAGATGTGAGGAGAAGAGAGGAGGTGGACTTTATGAATCCACCAACTATTTAAAGAAAAGGTTGAATTTAGGAGCAAGAAGCTCTGAACTCAGTGTCGGGCTGTTCCATCACATCTGCTCAGTCTTATATTAGCCATTAACTAGTTTCCTGCTAGCGTGCTTATTAGTTTAATGATTAGAGTACATAAATAATAAGATTCCTCTAATTAATTATTACCAGGTCTCACTGGAACTGCTACCACTTTGTTTCTCTCCCTCCCTTCTTTCAGTTCAAGGTGGACGGCGAGTGGTGGACGTGGATCGACTACGAGCGTTTCCAGGAGCTGGTCCGGACTCACGAGGAGACTGAGGGACTGCAGAGCTTCTCAGCTTTGGATTACATCGCCAAGACTCCCAGCTGGGCTCTGTTCGGAGCCAGCGAGCAGGGCTTCGACCCGGCCGACACGCGCTTCCAACGACGCAACAAAACCAAAGACATCTCAGGATGCTGAGAGAGAGAGAAAGAGGGAGGTTAAAGATGAAGTAGTTGAGTTTCGATGTTTCCTTTTGCTGGACAGCTTTTTTATTTTTTACTGTCCACAGCTGCACTCTTTCTAATGTGAAACTCATTCTCCCTCTTTTAATTTCTTTTCAATTTGCATTTTGTTCTAAGATCAGATGAAACCTGCCAGAATCAATTACTTTACCCTTATTTTCTAGACATTCCCCTTCATTTGCTTTCAGCGCTTGTTTTGCTTTGTATATGTACGTCGATCTTTGATACTTCTCTTTATTTTTGAAGGGGTCATTATTTTAAACGTCAATGGGTTTGATCGATTAGAACCTTCTGGCAGCACTTTATACTCTTAAAGTTGAACCTGGCTGCGGCTTCATCGCCAGCCTCATTTCTTATGATCCAGTTCCTAGTTTGGCAGCTGTTCAGTTCAGGACATGATCAGAATGTAAGGAGCAGATCTTCTCCTCGTGGCGTCGGTGGGAGCGGCACATCTTTCCCAGACACCTTTGCTCTTCCTCCCACTCATTAGGACGGTGGTTTTTTATTAACTTGCCGGTGAGAGAAAAGCTCCAAGGCTGCGTCTCCGCTGGGAGAGTCGAGCTTCTTATTGCTCTCTTTGTGCTTTTATTTTTTTTAGTCCAAACGTTGCACTGTAGCACATTCCCAGCAATGTCAGCTTTGCTTGGTTTCAGAGCTCTGAGCCTGGAGGAGGAAAATATAGCCGGTTTTGAGAGATGGCTCAACCATTCTGACTGTTTGACTGTGTGTTAGTAAAAGGTAGACGGCATTTTAAACAACATTGTTGTTGACTTATTTTAGTAACTTGATATCAAGTTTCTGAACATTTTGGTCGTGATGATACATTCTCAAACTTCTACAGTACAAATGTACTGTACACATCCCACTTCTGTCCACAGGGCTGCTAGAATCAACAAAAAAATAACCTTTCTTGTAGTCACTTTGAATAGACATACAACTGGACACAATTATAGATAACTACTGTACTAATGTACAACACATTTATAATATAAACACCCAAAAATATGCAGTTAAATATACCTTCAGCCACCATCCAGGATAAGGTAGCTCTCTAAAAGAAGCTATGTAGCTTCACATTGGTCTAATTCATGGCCAGAATTTAGCCGTTACTGATATTTGAGTGAATCCAGATGTAAAAGTGAAGTCCATATGAATTTTTTTTTTATTTGAATGTAAACCTTTCAGTCCCTTTTTGTATTTGTTTTGTAACTTCTTCAATGTTGTAGCAGCAGGTGTGCGATTAATCACTGTAGTAAAGGTATTTGAAATACTGAGCTTTTGTGTTTTGTGACCGTCACATGCAACGTACACACTCGCACATGTAAGTGCATCAACGCATCTGTGTCGCACTCTATTTCTGGCAGGCACCCTTTTTTTTTCAGGCAGCCTGGCAGGTTGACATTTTAAGGGTACTATTATTTTGGCAGAAGCTTTCTGGGCTGCAAATAAAGGTCAACAGAGGAGCCGTCTGCCAAGGATGGAGGCAGAGGTGGAGTTAAAGATTGATCAGACAGAACAGAAACTATTCCTTTTTCAAGTACACTCATATAATACAGCTTTAGTTTAGCTCATTCTTTTATTTGTCATCCACAATTATTATATATAATTAAGGAACTACTGTTATCGGTTCATTGGACGTACCAGCTTTCTGTTCCACTCTTATATAGGTTGTCTTGGTGAAGATGTTTTCGGGAAACTCAAAGACCGGATCAGAATAAAAATTGGTGCAACTTGATCTTCTCCATCAGCATCGTCACCACAGGCACACAATAAATCACTGTCATCTGGTTGTCAGCCTCCATGATGGAGAGTCGATGGTCCACTCCCTGTAAATAATGCAAAATGCTTTTTAATTCAGTTACAGGGTCATTTCCTCTCAGTGGATCTTAATCCTGGCGCTCTCTAAAAAAAGAAACTAAAGCCAGAGAGACACAAATCTTAAAGTACTAACATCCTCTCTGCGATGAGAAGCGATTCCTTAATTGTAGGAAATGATGCTGCAAAACAAATGTAACACTCGACAGCTGTTCGACGTGACTAATCATCTGTTATACCTGAGAATGGGTACAGAAACAAACTGTCCCTCGTTAAATAATCTTAAATTGGGTTTTCTTTGGTGTGAGATTACACAAAGCTCAGGAGAGAACAGGACTATGATTGAGGTCGCCGGGTGTGAATCATGTTAATATAAACACGCAGCAGCAACATTCAAACCTTTTAATAAATGAAGATTAAAAGAAGTTGCTTTGAATTGCTGCTGGTTTACCCACCTTGTGCTTCCAGCTGTGCTCGTTTCACTCCACACATCACAGCTCGTGAAGTGACGGGAGCAGACTGCACGTCCCAGAGGAGAGAACCTGCCTGGAGATGGCGAGAAAGCCCTGGGGGATGATGGGTAATGGCTGAAGTGCCGCTGGCAACACAAGGTAACAGGTTAAAGGTGCTTGTGCATCTTCTGCCGGCACTGACGGTTTGTCAGCTCCTCTGCCTCCTTAGATGTTCAGATGCCGTTCCAAAAACATGAGGCCGTTCTCAGACAGACAGTGTCGTGCAGCCGTCACCGAGAACTGGTTGTTATTACGTCGAGGGAGTCTAATGTGAATATATGTTCCATCAAGGTTCCTCCAGCACTTCCTCTAGGATTCAAGGAGGCGAGTCTCTACCTTCGACATTCCTTTCTACTTAAACATGCTGAAGAATATTACATTTTCAGGGACTTCTCTCAGTGGCGTCATCACCTTTAACACGAGCTCTGAGTGTCAAACCAACATCACTCAGGAGAGAAACCACGTGCTTCCACAGGAGAGGTAAAATACTGGGAGGATGCGTGATGTTTCCACAGCGCACTGTGTGTCAGTTGATTGATGCAGCCTATTGATTTTTTTTTTAAGGTCCACTGAAGATGATTACTCATGTCTGTCAAACATCCATTTTATTTCAGACGCAGCACAAAGAGAGCACGCAGCACCGGCACGTCACTTAAAGACGCTGATGGACTGCTAAGAAGTACATCTACTCAAATAGTGTACTCGTACTTGGGATTTTCGATTATATGCTACTGCTCCACAACAACTCAGAGGCAAATATTATACTTTTTACTCCACTCCAGTTTCTGACAGCAATAGTTATTATTAGTTTTCATACCTTTCCTATCCAGTTTAAACCACGTACGGTGTCTCCAAATTGGGGGTGATTTTGAACGAAGCGTTCCTTTAAGGAGTGAGAAAATGATCCTCCCTCTTTATAATCTTAATCTCCTAATACAGTTTAAATACCTTCGTGGATTAGGTTAAAAAAAAGCCTCACAACAGCTGAAAATACGCTGTTTTTCTGACACCATGAAACTTTTTAAAGATGCACGTTTCTCATGGACGACCACGCTACAAACACCAAACAACGACCTTAAACAGAAGTAAAATGCAACATTCACATGAATGCAGCAGTCATATTAATCCATAAACATCAGACCACTGACAGGAAACTTATAACTGCACAATGAGTATCTTTACTATTCATACTTGCCTCCTTTTACTTTGTATGTCCTTGGGTATTTTCCCAGTGTGATATTTAATATGTTTACTGAAGTAACGCATCATCATCTGCTAAACACAGAAGTATCAGCATGTAACAAGAGTCTGCTGTTGTTCTTTTATGTATGTTTGTTGTTACAGAAGCTGAAGTGTTAATGACGTATGGGACAAATTATAAAATGTGTGATTCAGTCTACAGTAACACGATAAAAATATCTTTGTAGGATTCAAAATGATTATTGTCTTTGACTCTGACATCAGCAGTCTTGAATGTTTTCTGCTCTTTTATTATATTCTTATTTAACCGGCTTACTGACTGAAATATATAAATGATTGATGGTTTCAGTAGAGCTTTTGTACAGTACTGATAAGTTTAGCTCTATACACCATTAGGAGTTAAAAAAGACGTTTATCCAGATGACTTGTCTGCTAAAGAGAGCTTGCATTGCATTCCAATCTTTAAATGTCTTCTTAACCTTGTCCAGGAAGATCCAGCAATTGAGATTGATTCTTGCATGAAGGCCATTGAACCACACATGACAATAAAAAAATGTAATTGTACACAAGTAAAAACTTTCCCAGCGTCAGGAAAATGAAGTAAAACCAACATCGAGTGGGAGAAACACGAGCTTAATACTAGAACAGTAAATCATGGCGCCAACTATATTTGGCCCGACTCTGTTCTCTCTTATTGTCTCATACAGTACGACTCACCGTCACAGAATGTGGCTCCGTCATCCAAACTTGTTTTCTGGGCGCCGTCCCCAGAAGTGTAAGATGAATTTTTCATAATGTGAGCGCGTGCAGTGGATGAGTTTTGAATGAGAAATTTGTTTTTTATCGTCCTCCAGCAATCCTCCCTCAACACACCAAAGAGACAGATAATAAATAATTAATAATGGAGGCCAAAAGAAAGAGAAAAGATTAGAGTCATTATTTTTAACAGAGAGACTGTTCGTGCTTTGTGGGAGGCCATCTGATTTTGTTGTCTTGCATAGTAAGCACACACACACACACACACACACACACTGCTGAGAACTGATCTTTTTTTCATATCTTAAAATCTCCCGGATCATAAGTCACAAAGCCTCTTAATAAGCATTTAGCTAAAACATATGTGAAGCTTAGACACACACACACACACTTGGCTTTGCCCAAACAATGACAGATGGAGACTTAAATGGCTTCAGTTCATCCAGAATGCTTTGTACTGTCGTTCCTTCGTGGAGTTTGGTGACATTTGAAAGCGAGGACCCAAAACACAGGAGACATATTTGGCATCTGGAGTATTGAATATTGTATTTTAACTTGAAGTCTTTTTCCAGTTAAGTTTGGAGCTCGAGGATACGTCTCCAGAGGCCGACGACATAAGTCAGAATATTGACAGGATATCCATTAAAAGTTGAACATGCGCCCACAAAGTAAGCCTGATATTCTCTCAGGGTGATACTGCTGAGCAGGAGTCCGGCTGGCGGTCCATCATCAGAACAGCAGGGAGTCCGCTGAGCTCAGAGACGGTCACCGGCCCTGCAGAGACCGCTGAAAAATAGCAGTAGGTGGTGATGTTTGTTTTCCTGCTTTGGCTCTGTCATCGTTTTTAAGCTGCTGCTGCTTAAAGAGTCGGCCTGTGATGGCAGGACTGTAAACAGTTTGTGTGCGAGTCCACGTGTCAGATAATCTGCGTATTTATAAAGGTGGTGTCTTCAAGTTTGCCTCCGTATTGCGTGCCTTAAAGATGATGTGCCCAAAACTCAAGGGCATGTGAAAGTGCTGCGGGCTCTTGCAGATGGCTGCTGAACGTGTTGGAGGATATTATCGGTGTGATTTCATGTTTGCCAGATAGAGATGTGGAAACAGTCTGTTCTGCTCCACTACCAGCTCCAACCATCGCTGAGGCCCCTTCCTCTCCACAGCTTCTGTTTGTATATATGTGTATGTGTGTGTGTGTGTCCTGTTTGGGCCAGATGTCCCGACAATCTGGGCTCCACGCAGACCTCCATTCTACAGTTTCTCTCATCTGTGTCCATCTGTAAGCCAGAACCTCTCCGGGCTAATGTGCGTTGTTAAGTAACGGACGTTCATCGTTCTCCTCTGACGTTTCACAGCTCTCCTGCTCCATTTTGCCTCGTCTTTGTCAGCCCCGGAGTCAAAGTCATTGTAAATAATCTCATTCTTTTATTCCCAGTCTTCAGACTTGTGTTCTGCTGTCTGCAGTGTAAACACCAGCGCTTCCCAGTGCTTCAAACTCGGCTCGGTTAGCTAACAACGCGCTGCACGGCTAATTGGATCATATCTTACAGATTCCACCTTTAAGCTGTGTCGTTTTCTTATGGAAAGCATAGTGGGACAAAGTTAATCACAATTAACATCGATTGGATTGTTTTAAATTTGATTTTGATGGATCTTTTATGGAATTTTTTATGTGACTAATCTTGTTTGTACAGCTCGGATCGATTTCCAGCATCTAGTGTCAGCACCAGTTTCTGCTGACTGGGAATGAGGCCTCTTTTAAATACAATATACAGTAAAATATAATACAATTTACTTTTATTTACATTTTATGGCACTGAGTATTTTATTCTCTCTCTTGCTTTCTACCACACACTACAGTTTCCTCACTCCTCAAGCAAAACCTGCTGTGTTTAACTAGACGCAGCGTACGTTTGCGTCCGTGCAGTTCGATCTGCACCTGTGTGAATCCTTATTGTCTTCAGGTGCCTGAGAGAATTTGTATCTGTTGTTTAAAACTGGACGAACTGCCTGCACCCTCTTGCGTTTATATCTACGCCTGTACGTTCAGATGTGATGCGCAGTGCTTTTTCCTCTCTGTCGGTACGAGAATGCCTTCAGACTCGCTCAGCTTGTCGGCACTGTGTCAGAGCAACAGATTTGAGGGGAGCAGGGACCAAATGTTGGGCTGCTGCCCTCTGCCAAAGAGGAAATTTGCTGAAAATGACTTGAGCAGCCCAAAACAAATTACAAAACAATGGAGACTCTTGTCTGGTGCCGCGCTGCAGACAGAGAGGCGGTTTATTGCTCATTGTTTCAGTGGACTCTGCAGAATGTGGGTGTTGAAGCCTGTTGTGCTGTCGCTTTATATCCAATCTTCTCAATGAGCGTCTGAGAAACGCTTGGATCAGAGTTTTTTTTATGATGTTTTATTGCATAATAATGTTTTATTTATCGCTTGTGTTACCGCTGAAACATTTATCACTGCAGTTAAATTCCCCCTTTTTAGACCTAATTCTGTTCTGTTGTGAGTAACGTGATAAATACTGGAGCGCAGAGGCACAGTTCCCACGCTGACGATGTGTTTGTGATCTGTCATTTTTCTGCCCCAGCTGTATTGATGCCGCCTTCTCCGGGACCACGGTTCATTTTTCACATCACTCGAGGCATCAGCGGAGCTCAGCTGTGATTACAAGCCAGCGACGCAAATGTTCTGTCAACAGACGAACACACCTGACCTCCGTCCTGTGGGAGCTCATTATTAATCAATTGTATTAATTAATAACCTCCTTTTTTTATATATATATTAAAAAAGCAACTGGCTCAAACCTGACATTTGCCCTCAGAAGCTGCCGCATCATTCTCT